>JAHTLZ010003526.1:16529113-16543873 GCA_023846285.1 Phrynocephalus versicolor | reverse complement strand
TTTATTTATTTATTTATTTATTTATTTATTTATTTATTTATTTATTTTTACAACTTATATGCCACCCACAACCCAGAGGTCTCTGGGCAGCTTACAATCAAAGAATTAAAACAGTTAAAACATCAAATATCAATAAATAATTAAAACAATAATAAAAACCTTACACTAAAATCATCATTACACTAAAATTGCCATCAGAGGACCCACAGTCTATATTGTATCAATTAAAAAACTTCTGGAACAGGAAGGTTTTTACCTGGCTCTGAAATGTCATCAATGTTGGCGCCAGGTGGATCTCACTTAGGAGGGCATTCCATAGCTTGGGGGCAGCTGCCGAGAAGGCCCTATGTCTGCAAGCCACCCCTCTCACCTCCTTGAGGGATGGCTCTTTCAAGAGGGCCATCATTGTTTCCCCAAGCAGGTGACCAGACGCAGTAGTAACCAAAAACCAAGCTATAAAGGCAATCCTCTACTTCATCTCCCCCGAGACATGGTATTCAGTAGCATATTGGACTCTTAGCCACAGGAATTATATTGGAGTCAACCTGACTAGTAGCAACAGCTTGAAAAAAAATCTTTTTTTTTTTTATGACAGCCCCAATTTTTGGCTCAAGGCAGCAGCCTTGTAAACATGTTGCAACAAAACCACTGCCTTCCACAGTGGTTTGGCAGAAGCTCCCACCCAATGAATCCTGTTGGTCTTTGTGGTGCCCCAAGACTCCTCACAACAGAATGGGATCTGGATTATGGAAAGAGAGGGCGGAAAGCACTAGAAAAGGCCAGTTTTTAAAATGGCATCTTGGTACACAGTAGACATGGGCACGGAGCGGTGAAAGTGTCGTTTCCGTTTTCGGTTATCGTTTCCGTTACGTAACGGAAACGGTAATGATAATTATGCCGCTCCAGCTCGAACCCGACCTGAAAAAAGAAAAAATGGGTCAGGTTTTTCGTTGTCGTTAATGGCATCGCGGCGATCGCGCGATGCCAAGCAGCACAGAAAAAAAATTTTAAAAGTAAAAAAAAACAAAAACCGACTCCCGGCCAAAAAAGTAGGCGAAAATATGCCTGCCTGAGGACACCTACCAGAGGGGTGGTTTCTGGGGGGAGGATCCCTGGCCTTCCCCCCCTCTCCTGTCCTGGGCTGCTTGCACCAGGCTGGGGGGGGTCATCCTCGTCGTCTGTCTCGCATGCCATGCGGTGGGGGGGGGGATCCAAAATGGCAACCACATTTTTTCTTTAGAAATCGTGGTCAAAAAACACACCAAATCACCACAGAAACATGTGAAATTTATTTATTTTAAATGCCTGATTTTTAATAGTAGCAGCAGTGGGTTTTTTATAGCAATAAAACGTTGCATTGATTTTATTTTATTTTATTTTTTTAGACCTGCCCATTTGGGCTGGGCATGGGATGGGACCATGCAATTTTTTTGAACCATTCCACCAATGGCATGGCCAGGTTTTGACTGACACTTCTGGATGTGCCAGAGGGCATAAAAAGCCGAGGCACCTTCCAGAAGTCGCAGTCGGGTCTTGGATGTGGAGGGTGGAGGGCTGTGTGGCTGGCTGCTGATGGCTGATTAGAGGGAGGCTGGAGGCTTTAGATTTAAGTTAGGCAGGCAGGGAGGGAATTGAATTTAGAAAATAATTTCTTTGATTCTCTGCAGCTTTGTTTGCTGAAGGGAATAGCAGTTTATTCTTTTTTTCCCTCTGGCAGTTTGTGAGGATTTTTTTTCTGATATTGGGTAAAGGGGGAGGTTCGACTGGGAGGAGGTGTGGATTTATTTTAAAAATATATTACATTGGGACGTCAAATTGCGCTAATTTGCGGTGGAAACGACAAACGAAATGATGAAACGACAAATTTTTGAAAAATTTCGCGACAAACGGAAACGACCCGAAACAGACTCATTCCGACAAATGAAAACTCGAAACGTCATTTTTTTCTGGTCGTGCCCATGTCTAATATCGGCAGGGGCAGCTCTGACAGCATGACGGGAACCCATATCTTCCTCTTGTAGATTAATTATTGATCAATCAAGTTGACATTAAGACTAAAAGCAATTGTTAATGGTCAAAGATCAGGAGCTGGACCCAGCATGGCAATCAGCAGTGTCTGGGCCCCAAGGAATTGGTATGTCCAAGGGATCTGATTCTGAAGGAGAAATGGCACCCTCAGGAGGCACAAAAATAGAGCTCCCTTTTGTTTCAATTTAAAATGGTGCAACACCTTTTGGGCTGAATTTAGGGCCTTCTCCAGGGGCCATACATAAGAAAGAAAGAAAGAAAGAAAGAATAAATGAATAAATGAATAAATAAATAAATGGGACAAGACGCTGCCATTTTGACATTTTTACATACGTCCATTGCATTGCATTGCACTGCATATAATAATTTTTCTATGGGCTGGGTGAGCAGTAGAGGGGGATGCAAAACATAATTTGCACACACAGCACTCACCACTACAAATCAGAAGGGCTGCCTGGGCATGGTTACAAATAACGACGGGATTCAGGCATGAGGATGGAGTTTGCCTCTTGGCTGTGCCATGCTGCCAGCCCTACTGGCTGCAAGAATCCTTGCTTTCCTTCCTCCACCACTTCTTCCCAGTGGTATATAATGCTGGCAGGCTGAAATCAGTGGAAGCTACAACAAAAAACATCGACTCCATTTATTGTTCCCATTCAGGACACTCGGTTCCAGCCCCACAGCTCCCACCCAGCAGCAAATGAGTTGTGGTTCCATGCATTTTGAGCATGTTGGGTCCTCATGGGAAGTTGTTGGTTATTGTTGTAGTTAACACGGCCTATCCCATCAAAGGCTCCCCCCTTAAAGGCTTTTTGTTGTCTTCCTTGCTTGTTTATTTCTGCAAAACGGAGGAGTCTATTAGTCCTACTGATAAGGATGAAGAAGTCTGCAGCACAATCTTCCTGTATGTCAAAACTGTTGCATCTCTTCTTTTTCTGACGGAGCCGGTCCTATCCTTGAGTATGGTGAGGAAGCTGCCCTCGGAAGCAGATGCTGGAGCCCTGCATCTCCTGGACCCCTTCCGGTTTCCCTCTCATCAAGAACAGAGTGGAATGGATGCAGTGGAGTCTGGTGACTCTGATTTTGTGGGGCGACTGAAACTTTCATCTGAACTTGATGGTTCATATCCTGCTGGAGTGACACACTTAATGCTGTTTCCTTCCTGCTTCACATTTAGGAGACAGGATACTATCGTAAAGGAGTGATTAAAGATTCCCAGAGCTATTTGGGAATAAGGTTCAGCATCTTAGATGGCTTTTGTCAAGTTCAGAATAAAACCACGAGCAGACTTTTGTAGGGAAATTGAAGTCACTATTCTCCCGTGATAGGGAGTGCCATAAAATCTATCTTGCTTCTTCACACAAAAGCAGCCTGCTGTCATCAGAGGTGATGATGAATGACCACCCAGTTGCGGGTGCTATGAGGAAAGTTTCAACTGCCAGTTCAGTTTGCCTGGAGGGGTGTGTGCGCCATTTTGTTCTTGACCTTGGGCAAAATGCTATGAACACGCCCTGTTCTTTTGATCACTCATGAGTGCAGCTGAAATGGAGGAGATAAAAAGGCTGTCTTTTGTTCATAGTCGGGCAGGTATTTTTACATCATTATAATAACCAGCATGTGCCGTGAAATCAGTTCTGCCCTATGGTGACCCTTTTCAGAGTGTTGCAGAGGGAGAATGCTTGGAAGTGGATTTACTATTCCCTTCTTCTGGGAGCAGCTTGTCCAAAGCCACACTGACTGGTAGAGATGGGCACGAAAGAATTTTTTAATTTTGTTATTCGTTATTCGTTTCATTATGTAACGAAACGAATAACGACCCGAGGGGCAAATTTAACATGAAGCGAACTGAAACGGGAAAAATTGGTTCAGTTAGGTTTGTTTCGTTAATGGGGGGCGGAGATGTCTCCTACCTGGTGCTGGTCCGGAGGTCCTTTCGCGCTGAGCTGCACGGAGGGAGCACACACCTTGTCAGTGCCATCGAGGGACCTGGCGGGCTCGAGCCTCAACCCAGCCCCGGGAGGAGAGATAAGAAGCAGGCCACTTTTAGGCGGCCAGAGCAGCGCGGCTTCGAAGCCACCCCCTTGCGTCTCCCTCCCGCGGCCCGTTATCATGGGGCCGATTGGGAGGGGAGATAAGGAGGCTACGCTTAGGCAGCCAGAGCAGCGTAGCTTCAAAGCCCCC
Source organism: Phrynocephalus versicolor (assembly GCA_023846285.1). Taxonomy (NCBI): domain Eukaryota; kingdom Metazoa; phylum Chordata; class Lepidosauria; order Squamata; family Agamidae; genus Phrynocephalus; species Phrynocephalus versicolor. The sequence continues at coordinate 16,539,664 of JAHTLZ010003526.1, read as the reverse complement.
CCTTGCACCTCTCTCCCATGGCCCATTATTGCAGGGCTGATTGGGAGGGCAGATAAGGAGGCTGTGCTTAGGCATCCAGAGCAGCGTAGCTTCAAAGCCGCTGGCCCCTTGCACTTCCCTCCTGTGTCCCATTATCACGGGACCGATTGGGAGGTGTGATAAGAAGGGGGCCATGCTTAGGTGGCCAGAGCAGCGCGTCTCCGATGCCGCTCCCCCTCTTTATTCCTCCCACACCTTTTGTAGGCGCCCCTAGCTCCGACCAGGCCCCAGGGGCCACACAGTGGGCGCTGGGGGAAAAGCGGGTAAAGCAAATAACAAATTAACGAAACAACAAAATGTTTTTTGCAAAAATTTGCGAGAAATGAAATGAACCAAACTACAAAATGAAATACCATTTTTTCTATTTCTGCCCATCTCTACTGAATGGCTCTACTTGCAGGAAGCACAGTGGGGAATTGAACACCCAGCCTCTGCCTCCGGATCCAGACAGCCCCTAGGCTATCCTGCCAACTTACTAAAATTATTATGTGCATCCTAGAAAGTGGTTATATGAGGAAGAAGAATTGCCATGTCAAAACCTTATATCTAATCTACTCAGTGGTTTTTATCTCCTCCCTCTTCAAAAGGAAGCTTTTGCACTAAGGGGGCAGTATAGATATATACCTCTCCCTACTTTAGACCAAATCTATGATTCTAGGTGTTATAAGAAAGCTGTACAGATTGTGCAGGATCTCAAACACCCTGGAAATTATCTCTTTCATTTTCCACCCTCTATACAGGGTCATTAAGACCAGGACTAGCCACTTGAGGAATAGTTTCTATCCAAGAGCGGTTTTGGCTTTGAATGCAGCGAAATGCAGTTTCTGAGGGAGCTTCTGTAATTAGTTTTTAGAGGTTTTAGAGGGGTTTTTTAAAGTGTTTTTGGAGTTTTTAAGTGTGTTATTAGTGGGTTAAATGTGTATATGTGGGGTGGGGGTATTTATGTATGGTTGTACTGTTAGGTCCTGTAAAAGCTGATGTAGATTCTTTCAATCTCGTTGTTCTGCACAGGACAATGACAATAAAGATCTATCTATCTATCTATCTATCTATCTATCTATCTATCTATCTATCTATCTATCTATCTATCTATCTATCTATCTATCTATCTATAAATAAATAAATAAATAAATAAATAAATAAATAAATAAATAAATAAATAAATAAGTGCTATTCCCAAAGGAAGAAGCGAAATGTCTTGCTATATCATGGGTGGACCATGCAAAGCCTTTTGGTGTTTGCATAAAGCTTGTACTGTACTGCATGTCACTAATTGACATGGTGTCGGGGTGCATCTCTGTCAGCTTCCTGGTCATGGACTTGATTGCATAGCTGAGATGCACAAGAGCAGTGGTTAGATTTGGTGGGGCACTCCAGGTGTTACACTGCCACTCCCATCAGCTCTTAGTCATGTGGTCGATGCGGCAGAATGCCTGGAGTTGTGGTCCTACAACATTAGGTGGTCTGTACTCTGCCCACTTTGATGTCAGACGATGGACAATCTTTTGTGATCCCTCCAGATTCCTTGGGTGCCCCTTTCCAAATGAAAAATGCCTCTGCTCTAGAGGATGATAAGAGCCTTGTGATGCAGTGGTTAAATGCCTGTGCTGCGGCTAAAACTGTGCTCACGGCCTGGGGCTATATCCCAAGTTGCTGGCTAAAGTTGACTTCTGTCCTTCTGAGGTCAGTAAAATGAGTATCCAGCTTGCTGGGGGGGGGGCAATGTGTAGCCTGCATAATTAAATTGCAAACCACGCAGAGAGTCCTTGAAGTGCTATGAGGCGGCAGGGCCGGTGCGTCCATTAAGGCGAACTAGGCAGTTGCCCAGGGCGCCAAAATGGACAGGGGGTGCCAAAATGGAGGGGGGGCGCCACCCCCCACCGCCACCGCTGTCTAGCCTGCTGCCACCCCCCCACCCATGCCCCCCCGTTGCCACCACCACCATCCCACCCCGCCCGCTGCCTAGGGTGCAAGAAACCCTAGCGCCACCCCTGTGAGACGGTATATAAGCAGAACACTTTGCTTTGCTTTTGCTGCAAGATAGGGATGCACCACATGCTTTGCATGTAGAAAGTCCCAGGCCAATGTCAGGCATGTTCAGCCCCATAGACTGACGATGTGACTCAATATAAGAAAAAAAAATCCTCTCCCCAGACACTTTTTGAGGAAGGAGATAGATCCAGCTTTGCTGTAAATGTGAATTGCTAGTAAAGCTTTAAATGGCTCACTCAATCCAGCCCAGCTGATCCCTGTAAGGCTTATGCAACAATTTCCTTCTGGGAGGTTACTTCGGCTAGCAAGCCAAGTAACCTCTCACTGATAATAGTATATCTTCTTTGAAAAGGTACAGAGAGTCCTTAGAATTGCTAACTTCACAGTTTTTGTACAAGCCCTGGTAAAATAACCCCAGAGAAACCCTGCCAAAAACAACAACCCAATCTCACTCCTTCTCATGTCGCCTTAGCCAAATTGTAGAAAACCACAGATCTGGAATATGTCAGGGCTGAATCGGTGGTTATGCAAACTTAAGTTGATCTTATGAGCACAATAAAGAGATGTGGTTCAACATTTACATGGATGGAGCTGCCAGCTCAGCAACAGAATCATTTGTCCCTTCTCCCAGCCTCCGTCCTATCCCACTAGCCCCTGAGCCATTACCATCTTCCCTAGGGGTGGTAGATTGCTCCAAGACTATTCAGAAAGCAAACATACCCAGACTGTCTAGCCTTTTTTGGGGGGGGGCGGTTTCCAGAAAAACAGGGGGAAGCTGTTGTTCCACGTCTCTTCTCCCACCATGCATTGCTTTTTTTCAAACAAGCCATAAAGGAATACATTGCACTTCTTCATTCTGTCCCAAACTGCTGGGCTTCAGCTCATCTTTCCATCCCTGCCTCTTTCCAGGATCTGTCTCTGATCCTGGCAACCTCATCTCACCGTTTGTAATTTTTTGGGTGGTGTGGTATGGTGGTGGTGTCTACAACTTCCAGGGTGCTTCAACCAGCCTGGCTACTAGCTATCTCAGCTGGGACACTTGTGAGAATCGTTACCCCAAAGCCCCGTCCTCTATGCAGGCATTTCCGAAGTGGCCACCTTAAGAAGGCACACAACTTGTTTGTACACTTCTTTGTGAGCGCCAGTACTCACTAGGATCTTGTGCAGGAAAGGAACGCGGCCTGAGACAGATCCTGGTAACCATTCAGAGCTGCTAACCAATCAGAGTAGGTGGTTGTGAGGCCATGTGTCTTAGTGGCCCAGCCAGCCTTTATGCTGGTTCAGTATGGACAGTGGAAGGGCATAAGAACATAAGAAGAGCCGTGCTGGATCAGGCCAAAGTCCAGCTTCCTGTATCTCACAGTGGCCCCACCAAATGCGTCTGGGAGCGCACAAGACTACTGTAGATCTCTGTCTCCTGATACCACTCCCCTGCATCTGGTCCTTGAAGTACCCCGGTTTTAAGCCTGGAGATTACACATCCCCATCATGGTTTGTAACCTGTGATGGACTTTTGCTCTAGTCCCCTTTTGAAGGCATCCAGGACAGCTCCAAATCCCCATTCAGCCAGCAAGCAAAGCCTGCTGGGTGACTATGGTCTACTTCTGATCTTCTAGCCCAGTCTATTCCCCAAAGCTTTTGTGAACATAACCCTGGGGAGACAAACATAAATGTTTTCCTACACACCTTGGAACAGAGGCAGTATATAAATGTAACAGATTGACTCCAGAAAAGGTAAGCTGACACATTCCCTACCTTATAAAGGGGCTTCAGCTTCCCTCCTACCCTGGAGGCAGGAAACCTGGTTAGAGGGCACAGCAAAGTGCTGTGTATCTTAGAAAAGCAGGACCAGATAATGTGCACATCAACCGGTTCTCTTTTTATCTGATTTTTCCCAGGCAGATGTTACCTCCTGGTTGACGCCTACATTAAAAAAAAAAAAACAAGTGGCTGCCAGAATTATTGTTTTTCTGCTTAGTAGCTGGGTGTGTTCAATTGGTTTGGTATTTTCTAGGAAACTATTATACATTACTATTTTCTTTCTTACTCTTTTTTTTCTTGCCAGATGGAAATTCTAAGAATCAGCTCTTACATAATCTTTGAGGTCAGTTTTTAAATAATTGCTACTCAACATGGTCCATGATAAGGCTTCAGGGTGCTTTCTTTGCAACCCTTTTTATTGTGGGGGGGGACAAAGTTCTGAATTTCTTTTTCTCACTCTGATGTTTGGTGTTTTGCCTGTAAACTGAAAGGAGAAGGAGAAGCAGCTCCTTAGAGAATGACAGTTAAAAATGTGTTGGTTCAGAGGCAACAGGGTCAAACTCCCACTCTCATCACAAAATTTATGGATGGCCTTGGGCCAAAATTCACATATACCCAGTGTGAATTACCTCACAAGATTGTTTAGGAGCAAGAGAAAAGGAGGTGGACTACACACACTGCCTCAAGCCACTGGAGAAAAGTGGCGTATAAATGTAACAAAACAGTTCTAGATCACAATGTTAAGCAGTATTTCTTTCTGAGTAAGCCTGCAGAGAATTGCATCATTTATTTGGAAACATATTTGGAAGCTATTTGAGAAATCCTGTGGCTGTTTGCAGATCCAGGTGTCCCATTTCTATAGAGTAGGTTTAATTTAGGTGTGCAACTAAGTGTTTTATACATTTCACATCTTCCTGATGGCATGCCCCTGCATCATCATGGGTTCAACATTCCAAAATATTTAATATCTTTATATACAGATCGGCAGATTGGAAGTAATGGACAGCTCCATGGGTAATCTGTAGTAGATCAGAGTGTATTATCAAATTAGAGAATGTACAAAGTTTGAACAGTTTGTACTATCGGACTCTGACCAGGATAATATAGAGAAAGGAATAGTACGCAAAATATAAAATATTAGGGGATTCATTGGAAGCGAAGGAGTTAGATTCTCTGAGAGAGCTTTGGAATCAAGGTCTTAATGTAGAGATAAAGAAAGAAGACTGCGTGAGAATTTGGAATATGAGAATCTTGAGATCATTATCGGTTAGGATAAAAGAAAATTATTTTAAACTGGTTTCTAGATGGTACTTAACACCAATTAAGTTGAACAGAATGAATGCTGAATAAGATGTGCTGGAAATGTGAAAAAAAGATAGGTACATATATGCATCTCTGGAGGGAATGCGAAATAGTTCAAAAGTTCTGGAAAAGGTTTTTTTTAGAGCTAAGTGACATGATTAAGCTAGATATTGATTGCAATCCAGAGACAGCACTATTATCATTGTTAACTAGTAAAGATTATGATGCTACAACAAAGGAGCTAATAGCAAATTTTATGACAGCTGCCAGATTAATTATAGCAAGAAACTGGAAATCTAAACTAGATCTCAAGATGGAAGATTGGTATAACGAACTTTGGGATATAGCCATAAATGATAAATTGTCTTGTAGCCTAAAAGTTAAACGAGGAGAAATGAAAAAAGATGTTTTTTACGACATTTGGGGAAAATTTATAGACTATGTATTCGTTGAAGGGAAAGGGAAAGAGCCGACCAATACTTCAGGACAGTTCTGGAGAAGAGGACTAACAAAGAAGAACTTATGGATGGTCCCAGGGGGTGGGGGTACACTTGTATTGTTAGTTGTTATTTGTTATTTTGTTTGTATGTAGTATTAAATAAAAATATTTTTAAAAAAGAATAGGAAAGTTATATTGACTGTTCTTCCTTTTTTAAAAATCTATTTTATTTCATTATTTAAATATCTCCATATTACTCTGCATTTGAAGCTCTTAGGGGATGTACAGGCAATAAAAGCAACTTCAAAACAGTTGTATAATGATAGAAATCGTTTAGAACAATCCACCACAAAGGAGCTCGCAAACACAGGCAACGAACCGAAGACAAAACCCACAGTGCAACACACCAGAACAAGCCATGACTACTGGACCCCAAAAGCTCAAGAGAGCAGCCAAGATTTTACTTGGCACAGAAATGAGGCCAATGGCAACATTGACCAGGCTCCCTAATAAATGAAGAAAATCAGAATAGGATGGGTAGTAGGGGAGACGGATGTGAAAAGGAAGGTAGGGCTTCTGTAGCATCATCATTCTAGAAATGCAAAGCTGAAAGGCATCCTATTAAATGCAGCCCTTCTCTAAAAGGCACAACAGGGAATCGAACTCACAACCCCTGGCTCTGGAGTGGGAGACCTAAACTACTGGAACCATCCATGGAAGAAGAATATATAGCTTGTCAAGCAAACTATACCTGCTGACATGCATTGATCCAAACAATAGCTAAAGCTACCAGGGCACTCTCTTCTTTTTCATATGGCTTCTCTAGACAGAGATTTGGGGGCCAGATGCAGAAGAAGAAAAACAATGCTCTGAGCTCTTGCACTCTTAATGCCACTATAAAAGAAGGGATTCTGTCTAACTCCATTTATTGGTACCTTGCTTTGCCTTCTGATCATTCAAGATGTTAACTGTGAAACAGTGGTTCTTGGAAAGCTGCATGACATACAAGATGACGCATTCATCACTGTTTGGGGCTCCTTTTGGACAAAAGGTAGTGGCACCTCTGGTGACACTGTGATAATATAAGTACAGAAGATTCTAGGAGTGACTCGTCTTTTGCCTTCTGCAGCTAAAAATATGGTTGTTGTTCAGTCATTCAGTCATGTCTGACTCTTTCAAACCACCTAGAATCAGCAGTACACCTCCACTTGAAGGACAAAGGCCACTCATTCAAAGATGAGAATGTACACATATTAGACAGAGAAGATAGGTGGTTTGGGAGAGGGGTCAGGGAAGCCATACATGTGAGCATTGAAAACCCCTCTCTCAACAGAGGTGGGGGACTCAGGCACAGTCTATCTGCCCCTTATCAGGCTGTGATTTCAAAAATACCTAGAACAAATAAAAAATACTTCACACTTTCACCACCAAGGCCTTAGCTAACTGACCCATACTTTATGGGTTTCAGCACTTTAGGTCATTGTTCACCTTAAGGCTATTGAGAGTGTTGTTTGCCTAATCATGGAATCATAGAATCAAGGGCCATCCAGTCCAACCCCCTGCCATGCAGGAACCCCCATCACAGGACTTCCAACAGATGGCTATCCAGCCTCTGCTTAAGAACCTCCAAAGAAGGAGACTCCACTACCCTCCTATTCAGACCATTGTTCATCTTATGAGCCTATTTCAGACCAGGGTGACGTCAAAGTGAGCTATAAAATGGAGGACTCCATTTTTCAGAATGATGATGCTGTTTGGATGAGCAGTGAAACGTTTCACTCTCTCAAGAAAGAAGTCCAATTGCCATGATTCAACTTCCAGATAAACTCACGTGGATGACTGAGAATCTTCACAGACATATCACTTCAGTGAATGCTCTTTCAGTGAGTGCTATTTTTCAAGGTTTCAGTGCTAACAGCATTGACTCACTGTGAGGCATCTTTCTAATGTACTTCCACTGTAGGAACATGGTTAAGTAGAAAATACATCTGCTTGATCCTTTTAAAAGGCCACCTTGAACTGGCGTAACAAAGAACAGATTGCATTTCTGAACCGCTTAATTGATTCTGTCTGCATGCGGGAACCACAGCTTTTCAAGTATTCTGTATTGACATTTAGCTATGCCATGATATCATGTGGATGTTAAGGTGAAGCAGCTAAATCAGCTTTTTTCTTTTTGTGCATCACATCACAGCTTCAGTTTCCTTATAATTCACCTTCATCAATCAGAGACAACCACTTTCATATCCCCAGTGTATTCAGATGGAATAATCAAATGGAGTAGTATGTTTTATAGCCATTTTTATACCCTTCAACTCCCAGGCACGAGGGTTTGGGATTTTACATTTAATTAGAACAAGCTGGAAGTGTTAGACAAATTCAGCTCAGAAAGAGTTTTAAACAAGAGGCTTTGATTTTATATGTGTATATAATGGGTGTGGATGAATAACTATAGAACATACAGCAAATGAATCATAATAATCATGTACCATCAAATCAATTCTGATTGATCGTGACCTGTTTCTTAGGGTTTTCTAGATAGAGAATACACAGAAATGGTTTACTATTCCCTTCTTTGGGGATACAGTCACCCCCCGCCATTTCGCGGTTCACTACATCGTGGGATTGCAGTACCTGCACCTCGGAGCTGCGTGGGGGGGGGGGCGATCGGGTTGCTCCGTGCTGCCCCCCGCAATCCTCTGAGAAGCCTCAGAGCTGCGGGGGGGGGTGACAGGGGGTGAACCGGTCACTCTGCGCCGCCCCCGCGCTCCCCCGAGAAGCCTTGGAGCCGCGCAGGGGGGCGGCAGGGGGTGATCGGCTTGTTCTGCGCCACCCCTCATGCTCATCCAAGAAGCCTCAGAGCTCTGTGCCGCCCCCCTCCTCCGAGAAGCCTCAGAGCCACGTGGGGGGGGCGGGGGGTGATTGGGTTGCTCCGTGCCGCCCCCGCACTCCTCTGAGAAGCCTCGGAGCCGCACGGGGTGGTGGTGGCAGGGGGTGGGGTGAGCAGGCCCCTCATGCTTGTCCAAGAAGCCTCGGAGCCGCGCGGGGCGGTGGGGGGGGGTGATCAGGTCACTCTGCGATGCCCCCCTCCTCTGAGAAGCCTCGGAGCCACGTTGGGGGGCAGTGGGGGGCGATCGGGTTGCTCCGTGCCGCCCCCATGCTCCTCTGAGAAGCCTCAGAGCCGCGCAGGGGGTGGCGGGGGGCAAACAGGTCGCTCTGCACCACCCCCGCGCTCCTCCGAGAAGCCTTGGAGCCACTCAAGGGGCAGCGGGGGGTAATCAGGTTGCTCCATGCCATCCCTCATGCTCCTCCGAGAAGTCTCAGAGCTGAAAGGGTGGGCGGCGGGGGGTGATCGGGTCGCTCCACGACGCCCCCCGCGCTCCTCCGAGAAGCCTTGGACAGGCGCACAATCGCCCCCAGGCCCCACCCCGCCCGCTTCCGCGTGTCACAGATTTTCATGCATTGCAGTTGGGGTGGGTCTCTAACCCCCGCAATCAGCGGGGGGTGACTGTACCCGGGTGCCACGCAGCAGAGTGAGCTCCCGCTGTTAATCTCAGCTCCTGCCAACCTAGCAGTTCGAAAGCATGTAAATGCAAGTAGATACAAAAATTTAACCAGCCCCGTGGTGCAGTGGTTAAATGCCTGTACTGCAGGTAAAACAGTGCTCATGACCTGGGGTTCAATCCCAGGTAGCAGGCTCAAGGTTCACTCAGCCTTCCATTGTTTTGAGGTCGGTAAAATGAGTACCCAACTTTCTGGGGGGTGTCAATGTGTCATTTGCATACTGTAATTAAACTGTAAACTACCCAGAGACGACTTGAAGTGGTATGGGGTGGTATATAAGCAGAACACTTTACTTTAAATAGGTACTGCCGTAAAAAGCGAGAAGGTTAAACAGTCACACATGGCCCACACATGGCCAACACTGGCTTGAATATGGAGATGAGCACCATCTAGCACACATGTGCGGGAGGAACCTTTACCTTTACCTTGGTACTGTGCAGCTTGCCCAAAGTCAAACAGGTTGGCTGTACCTGTAGAAGGGGCAGTGGGGAATCAAACTCTCAACCTCCAGCTCTGCAGCCACATACCAAAACCACTGAGTTAATCCAGCCAGAAAGCATAGAATGCAGTACAATTGAACTTGAAACACCCAATGACCAATGGAAAAGAGTCAGTCGTTGGTGCTTCTTAACACCCCCCCCCCCGACAAATTCTTCCTGGGTACATTCTTCCCTTTTGCAGAGGCAGGATGTACTAATTTTCTATTTAAAATATAATACAATAGTTATCTCTTAATGTGGCAGGTAGTGAGAATGTTGGGCCAAGACTCAGAAGACTTGAACAGAAATCACTAGCACACAAAGCATGGTGATTGTGCTACCTTAGCTGCTTTCTACTTTATTCTCAAAACTACCTCATGAGTAAGCACCCTTGCAGGATGCCTCTTGCTCATTGCTGGAGAAGGGAGGATGGAGACTGACTAATGAGCTTGGCCAAAATTCTGTTAAGTTAGACCTCCATCAGCGTACTTTCACTGGTGAATTGTTACAATTAAGATATCAAGGTAGGCATTTACCATCAGGGACTTGGTATGTGATAGCAAATACCTACTCTGATTTCATGTGCCAATTCAACACGTGGTACAGAAATATATGGTAGTAACATCAGTGTAAATATGTGAGAGGAATCTGGGCGTTTATTTTTCAACACTCTTAACTCCTAAAACATCCATGCTAAATACGTTTAACACATGCAGATAACAAATCTAGATTTTGGGCAGTGACAAAGTGATCATTTAATAAATAACACTTAAACGCTTATCACTGGGTCACCCTTATCTGTGACACCATTGTAGCATTTACACCCTTATCACTATACCCTTATCAGTGGCATTCTGATGTACTCATTCAGTATTTCTGTTTGTTTGGGGTTTGAGGGAAATTGCTATTTAAATGTGACCATATTTGTTTTCTTTCTTTCTTTCTTTCTTTCTTTCTTTCTTTCTTTCTTTCTTT
>JAHTLZ010003526.1:16508096-16529103 GCA_023846285.1 Phrynocephalus versicolor | reverse complement strand
TTTCTTTCTTTCTTTCTTTCTTTCTTTCTTTCTTTCTTTCTTTCTTTCTTTCTTTCTTCCTTCCTTCCTTCCTTCCTTCCTTCCTTCCTTCCTTCCTTCCTTCCTTCCTTCCTTCCTTCCTTCCATCCTTAGCAGTTCTGTGGAGGCATCTCTGGGAAAAATAAGTTATGTGTGGAATATGAACACAAAATGAATGCTGGCATTTCTCTCTCCCTCCCTCCCCCTCTCCCTCTTCTGATTTACAGACCCCAAAAGGCGCTTGTGCGGAATCTGTGAAAATCGCCATTGACGTAGGTTACCGCCATATCGACGGGGCTTTTGTGTATCACAACGAACATGAAGTGGGCCAGGCCATCCGGGAGAAAATTGCTGAAGGAAAGGTCAAGCGTGAAGACATATTCTACTGTGGCAAAGTGAGACATCCTAATGAATTCTATTTGTGGGAGTAGAAGACGGGGGTCCTTCACAGAGCCCAACCCTACATGGGGTGAAATGAGGCAGCTGCTAGCCTCAGGTAGCAAATTCTGGAGGTCATGAACAACAGTAAATTGTTTGTTAGCTACTTTATTGTTAATGGCATTTTCACTGCCAAAGATGGCCAGCATATGTCAGGGAGGGAAATATTTGATGCCGCTGTGTGTCCTGATTCGTTTTGGATATTGTAAGCACTTTGGCATGTGGGGGAGGGTATCCTTATTCTGCTCTGCTTCAAGCAGCAAAATGTATTGAGCTCCCTTTGGGCCTTAACTGGAGGTACAATAATGGCCTGAAGGCAGTAGGCAAAGGAATGTGTGCCCATTCTAAACATTCTTCAGAATCTTGACATAACCATTTTTCTGTTGAAGCACAACTCTCTTGAGTAAATCTTCAGGACCCCAAGGAAGCTATGAAGCAGGAGTGTTGGGAAAGATCAGTAACACAGCAGCAACAACAACAATTGCATGGGGTCAAGCCAATTCAAACATTGTTAACCCTTTCTGGGGGGTTTATAGGTAGAGCATACCTGGGACTAGGTTACTTGCCTACGGCCACCTAGGCTGGCTCTACTCCTAGGAGGCTCAGTGGGGAATCAAACCGCCAATCTTTGGCTCCATAGCTGGATGCCTTAACCACCTAACTATCCAACCAGTTCAAAGCAATAATAAGACACAGCAATTTTTTAAATTTTTTTAATTGATTTTCACAAAATTGATTATTACAGTCTATTACAATCTCAGATCTCTTCTAATATTCATTTCCCCCCTTCACCCCTCCCCTAACAAAAAGGCCCTCTTATAACTACAAGTTAAATTTTTAACCACGAGCACAATTTTTCCAATTTTTCTACAGTGATTATATTGGCTTCACCATTATATGCCCCTTAAAAACATACCAACCATTTCTCTTTTATCTCCTTTTAAAAAGTATTGATTTAAAAGTATCCTGATTTTGTTTTTTCAATTCTGTTGTTTCCCAGTACACCCATAAATAATAGATCTGCATCTATGTTTAGCTTAACTTTGCATAACAGTGTTATTATTCCCCTTACCTTTTCCCACACCAAAATGACCTTGTAGTAGTATCAGTGCATATTCATTAACAGTTTCTCTTACTCCAGTGCTCTCGCTCTCTCTGTCTCTCTGAAAAGTCAGGAATGGAAATTGTGCAGTCTTCGCCCTGTGTGTGTGTGTGTGTGTAGGTAGGTAGGTAGGTAGGTAGGTAGGTAGGTAGGTAGGTTAGGTAGGTAGGTAGGTAGGTAGGTAGGTAGGTAGGTAGGTAGGTAGGTAGGTAACAAACTGGAGACTGCTGGCACTTTAGGCCCGTGGGCCAGAGATTTCCCTTTGATGTGAGTCCTATACTTTAAAAGGGTGTGTGTCATGTTCAATGGCTGGAAATTGTACTGTGATGAATGCATTTCAGGGATGAATTACATCACCTGAAATGAGCCTCTTACATGCTAGTTTTGTGAGAGGACAAGAGAGGGCATTCTCGGTGGCTGCTTCCAGGCACTGGAATGCATTGTCTCACAAACCTAGGTAAGTGTTGGCGAATCTATGGCATGGGTACCAAAGGTGGCACTCTGAACCCTTTCTGTGGGCACCCGACTTAACCCCTTCACAGCCACCTGTATTCAGGTAAAATTGCTGTATTGGCACTTTGCGAAAAATTAGTGGGTTTTGAATTGCAGTTTGAGCACTCAGTCTCTAAAAGATTTACCATCACTAACCTAGGTTGACCCCCTTCCCTCTTGCCCTTCAAGTGTCAGGCAAAGACCTATGTTCTAAGGCTGGCTTTTATGCAAGAGTGAGGATTTTAGGAATATTCCATCTACTTTTTTAAATTAATGTTTTCTTTAAAAAAAATAAAAATTGTTTTCTATTGTTTATTATTTTGTTCCCTGTTTGTTCTAATTGAGTTTTCTAACCTTGTTAAATCTTTAAGTATGTTTTAGTGTGTTTTCTATAGTGTTTTAAATAGTGATTACTAGAGGGCAGGCATGTCCAAACTTTAGCCCTCCAGGTGTTTTGGGCCACAACTCCCACAGTCCTTTGCCATTGGAAATGCAGACTTGGAATTCTGGGAGTTGTGGTCCAAAACACCTGGAGGGTCGAAGTTTGGACGTTCCTGCTATAGGGTTTTAGTTAACTGTAAATCCCCTTGAGTCCTCTTATGAGGAGAAAGGTAGCGTATTAAATACATGAACGCATAAATAATCTCACAAACCCTGCAAAGGTAGCTGTGAATCAAAGCTGACTGAATAGCTCAGTGAGTTAGGTATCTGACCGAGGAACCAGAAGTTGGGAGTTCAATCCCACACTGTTTGGCATTAGAAAGGCTGTACAATTCCAGAGCGCTCCCAGAAGAAGGATATAGGGCAAACTACATTGGCGTATTCTATGCTTAAGAAATCTTGAATAGGGCCACAATATGTCAGAACTGACTTGACAGCATATGACTATTATTAATATACACATACAAATTAATGAACAGATATGATGATATATGAGCTGTGTATTAAAGGTGAAGACAAGGCACCATGTGTTGTTGGGCATATGTGTGTAGAATCTCCCGAATAAATCCAAGGGCTTGCAAAAAAGCAGGCCAGTGGGTAGAAATATGGTTCAAATTAACCTTGACTTTGTCACTTTAAATTATGGGCTCTAGATGGAAAATTAAACCCAGGTTCTATCAAGAGGCTCCATTTCTGAAGCTGTCCATTGATCTGTGCCAGATATGACTGTAGTTATTGTAGACTGCAGGAAACGGCTAATTTCTTATGTCCAAAGCTTGACTTTTTGGGGGGTGGGTGGGCCCCCAAGGAGGAAGCCTTTGGAAGTTAGATAGCAATCTTTAAGCAACGTTAACTCCATATGCTGAAAAAGTCTTGAACAATGGAGAGTCTGGGGCCTCTTGATTCCACCCCCACCTCTGCAAAAAAAGTGCAAGGGACGGTCAGTTCCTCATGAAAGATGAAGTTACCTGTTTCTTGAAAAAACAGCATTGTTACTATTTGTTGCGGAAGTTTGAAAAGTTACTTTTTAGGAGTAGAATCCTGCCTCCAATCCTCTATCCAACAAGCAGAAAAAAAACCTAGACTGCTTCAAAAGAAATTACTGTTACAGTGGTACCTTGTATAAAGGAATTAATTCGTTCCAAATGAAATTATGTTAAGTAAATTTTCCTTTATACAAATTCCCATAGGAATGCATTGAAAATGGAGTGATCCCATTTTTATGTTGTACAGATTCTCCCCATAGGCGATTATGTTAAGCAAATTTCCCCTTTCTCCGGAATTTTTTATGTTGTACAGATTTTATGTTAGACAAGCTGTTTGTTATACAAGGGTCCACTGTATAATGTTTTGCAGTGTACAGAAGGGGGTTGAGGAGTCTGTTGAGTAATGCTGTAGCCATCTCCTCTACTCCCATTTCTCCAGAGGACCTCTGTTTAGGTTTGTTGGACCACAATACCACCTAAAATGTTTTGCTGCCTGATACCACATGCCTGGCAAAAAGTATTCAAAGTCAGCCGCATCATTTTGGCTCTCCAATGGTAGAAAATCCCTAGCAACTTTCTCTGTTTCTAGTAGCGATACAAATATGATTATCAGCAACAGATTAACATTTGCCTCCTCTATTATGACATCCAGAATTTGTTTATTGAGGCAACTACTGCCGTATCTAAGGGTAGAGCTAGCCTTAATTTGCATTATGCTTTTAAAGAAGTGGGCTGAAATACCAGAGTGTGTGTGTGTTGTATTGTTACAGTTGTAACCAACTCTTCATGACCATGGAGTTTTCTTGGCATGACCATGGAGTTTACTAGAGTGATTTCACCTCTTCCTACTCTAGGGGCTTACAGCATCTGGTATTCCCTGGGGGTCTCCCATCCAAGTACTAACCATGGCCGACCCTGCTTAGCTTTTGAAATCAGGCGGGATTGGATGTGCTTAGGGCAGACTACCCATATAGAACCTCTTACTCTTTAAGATCATTTGCTGTTTGAACTCTTGTTGTGTTTCCTCGGAACAGCTCGATCTCTGACAATTCTACATGATCTCAAGTTAGAAAGCCAGCTCACAGAAATGACTTCAAAGTGAATCAGTATCATCGCGCTGGAATAATAACTATGGATGGCCATAAATCAGTTCCTGGCTGAAAGCAACCAGCATCTGTATGTTGGCATCTTGCTCAGAGGCGTGTCTCCTTATAGTGCATGCACAGATCCCAAACGATCTCTTCCCACCCCATCCATCGGTTGCCAATGGTTCTGTGATGGTTGTTTGGCTGTTCCAGCAGGCTCTCCTGTTTTATCCCTAGAGTTTTTTGTTTTTGTTTTAATTCCATGAAAGAAAAAGTAATGCTTTAAGGGGGGAGAGAAATATCCTTGGATAGAAGGGCTATTGGGCAACTTTTCCATGTGTTGTAAGTTGTTAAATATGCCTGTCATCTTCTCTCTCTCTCTCTCTCTCTCTCTTTCTCTCTCTCTCTCTCTCTTTGTGTGTCAGTGAGTGTGTTTGTGTGTACATACAGGCTGTTATGAAACAAAGGGAAAATCTTAAATTAAAAAAATAATCCAGAATCTGAAATTGTAGCCCATAGATGTAATTTATTTCCCAGAAGCTGTTCTTCAGGCAATTTATAACACATGTGAAACCATTTCTTAAATGAGAATTCCTGGACTAGGACAGGCTTCTGAGTCAAAATCCAATAGGTAGTCCCAAGCAGAGTTCACCCATGGACTCAACAACATGTATGTCATTGTTAATTGACCGAGTTTCCATTCCAGTCTAATTAGGATTTATATCAGATTTCAACCGAAGATTTCATCCTATTCCTCCTAGCCAGTCCTAAATTCTCTTGCTTTTCATGTTACTTTATGGCACTAAGTCATAATAGGTAGACACAAGACAAAAATGTTGAATGGATTTAATAAATATGAAGACGAGATGATTCTGTCAATAAATTCAGCATTGGTCGGAGGATGCTTTAGGGTAAAAGATATCCTTCTCCCATTGGTCAATTATGGATGAGTTCAATGTGTTATGATAGCCTTCTTTTTAATGTAACTTTCTAAGCAACTTTTTAACCTGCCATTTCTACTCTAAAGAAATCCTTATTAAGGGATCTCTTACAAAAGGGTTTGGGGGTCAAAAACCCAGAACTGACAATGGATGGTGGTTTAATGGTTAATAGAGGTGTGCAGAATTGTGGTTCTGGACTTCATGCCCCAGAATTCCTTGGGAAGCATGGGTTGTTGTTATGAGGAGAAAGGACTCTTGTGAAAGTAAGATGAGGAGGGGGGAAAGTGCATCACATACACGGTTTTAAACTCGTTCAAGAACAGGCCCAACATAAACATAGCAAACACACCACCATTAAATGTAATCTTTTTTTTCATGTCTCTGACTAACTGTTTAAGCATGCAATTATAATTGGAAAGAAGAAGTGATAAGGATGCATCGGAACATGGTGGAGAGAGAAAAAAGCAGAAGTATAACGATGTTGGCAGAGAACTAATTCCATAGTGCATTTTGCTCAGCTATGCCATTGTTTTGGTTGGCCTAATCAAGGTATCACCTAAGTACAGGTTTTGGGGGTTGGGGAAAACATTTTTTTTTTGTCTGCACGGGGCCATTCTGGTTTGCAGATTTAGGGAGTTATAGTGCAGCAGCAGCAGCAACAATAGTACTTCTAAGTTCTGGAGGTAATTATCCTACAGCTGCCACTCCCGTAGCAATTCAGTTGTTGAAATACAATCCCATGATCAAAACGATGTTCCAGTGAATTCAGGAGGGACTTGCTGTCAGTCACACGATTGCAGCCTTAATGATATTGCTAGAATGAATAGGTACAGAATACTCTGGGAAAGCCACCATGCCTAATGGAAAAGTAGCTGTAGCGTTTAAAAGAAAACCTTGCCTCCCCCCCCCCCGCCCCAGTATGCTATTTGTAACATTTTATGTGAGTGTGTCTGCCTTTGTTCATGTTTGTTAATATATTCATGAGGCCACATTTCAAGGTCAATCGGGAAGGGCTCTGTGGGGAACATTCAGCTTGATTTATTTTTCATCTTCTTCTGCCCTTAGTTGTGGAACACATGTCACCCACCGGAACTGGTGAAGCCAACTCTGGAGAAGACATTAAAGATTTTACAGCTCGACTATGTGGATCTCTACATTATTGAGCTACCAATGGCTTTTAAGGTAAAGAGAATAGTTGTGTTAGAGCTCCTCCTTGTGTCTCTCAATGGGAGCAATGAAAACTTTGCACAATCTGTTGACATTTACAGCCTATGTCTTCTTCATCTTCTGTAGCAGCGGTTCTCAACCTGTGGGTCCCCAGATGTTCCTGGAAGGCAACTCCCAAAAGCCTCCACCTCTCACTGTGCTGGGAGGGATTTCTGGGAGTTGCAGTTCAGGAACATCTGGAGACCAACCAGAACAACTTGAGAACCACTGTTCTGTAGGTGCTGATTTGCAAAGATTGCCATTTGACTTGAGTCTCAGAATGACTAGAAGCCAGATATTAATGGTGTTGATTGCAAGGGCTTGCTAGCTGAGCCGGGCAAAGACCTTGGAATACCATGGGTATTCCAAAACAACATTGGTAACTCTCTTCCCTGCTCCACCACAACCATGCAGAAATCAAGGAGAAGCACTTTGGGGAGATATGTCCTGCTTCACTGAGATGTAGACTTGCAGTTTTCAGAAACAACCAGGTGATGCTGGGCTGGGGGACAATAGCTGTTGGCAAAATATGGTAATACATCCTGCTTACTCATATATTTACCATCAATATTCTACACAACATGATTTCCATTCACTGCTTCAGCAACAGGATACTTGGGCCTATATACGTCCTGTTCAAAGTGATTTTTAAGTCAGCATGATAGAGTGAGGTGAGGTAGAAAAATGAAGTGGCAGAGTTGGGGGAGGTGCAGGGAAGACACCTCCCTGTCCTGACTCAGCATTAGAAAAATGACACACTCCTTTCATTGTTTTGCAACATCACGAAATGAAACAAAATGACAGACCGAGTGTTGTTTGCTATTTTCTTCACTCATAGTAATACCTTTGCTTAGTCTTTTTTCAATCCTAACATTTACAATTGTTTTTTATAAAAAGAATAATCATTATAAATTATATCATATATACATAACAGAGAATAATTCTTGTGCTTATTATGATAATCTATTGATTTCAAATTTTAATTTCTTTTTTCCATCTTATTTCTAAATACTTCTTTATACACCCCATTGGTTTTTGAATTCTGTTGCAGACTCTCCCTTTAATGATTTTGTCAGTTTATCCCATTAGTTATATTCCTATAATTTTACTAAACAATCATCGACAATCATCGTTCTTCCTTGCTTTTTCATTCTCTTGTTATTTGATTTCTAGCTGCACGTAAAATATACAGACGTGTTCTAGTCTCCTGTCTTGATTTTCCCTTTATCATATTTAACAAATATGGACAGAACCTGACAATAACATCACCATTGCTGGCAACACTTTCTGTGACTCTGTTTTCCTTGCATTCCTAACTTAAATTGGAACAGAACTCCATGTATGCTTGATCAGAAAGAAAACAGGCAAGAATAGCACCCTAAACAGAGCTCTAAGAATGATTGCCATGTTCTGCTGCTGGTAGCCTTTAGCATGGCCAGTATCTCAAATGAATGAGGACGGGAGAAGAAGAACAGGAAACTCCAAACCCTGGGAACTATTTTTCAAGAGTTCCATATTGGGACTTTATTTTTGAAAGCCCTGGAATCTGAAGCCAATTAATGATGTCAATCAAACATGAAGCCAGATAACCTCCTACGTTATGAAAATAAGGGACGGGGGGGACGCCACAACATTTTGACCTCTTGGAGCAGGTTTGTTTTTCTTGTTTTTAAAGAATGTACACTAGCCATAATTTTGCAAGGCTATTGCATATGGCTGCAGCTCAGGATGCCAATCTGCACAACTGCCCATGGTATTGGTTTCGTTCAGTAACTGACCACCTCACCAGCATCTTTTGGGTTAGCAAACTATTGTCACCAGAGAGCCTCTGTAGATGGTTGTAGATTCTACTTGCCAGGAGGCAGCCGTCAATTTGAAGGGCTGCCATAGGTTAGTGCCCTATTCAAAGGAGCTGCTGGTCAAAATCTGTCCAGTCTCAGTTTATTTAAAAGATGAACAAACCTAAAACAATACAACTTGAAGATTGGCTCAGAGCATGCAGTGAAAACCAAAAATTAATTTCAAGTACTGATCTAAAAGAGAATTATATGAAAGTATTATATAGATGGTATATAACACCTGAGAAGCTAGCAAAAATAACAACATCAAATAAAAAAATAAGTATTGGAGATATAAACCAGAAAAGGGTTAACTATATTACATATGGTGGAGGTGTAAGGTAATAAAGAAGTTCTGAAGAGAAATTGACCATATATTGACTAAGAATTTAAAGATCCAAGTAGAATTAAAACAAAATGTGTTCTGCTTATATAATGCCCCCTACAACTTCAACTGCAGTGGAACCTTGACTTACGTCATTAATCTGTTTCAGAGGTCTAGACATAAGTCAAATATGCCTTAAGTCAAACAAACTTTTCCCATAGGAAGTAATGGCAAAGTGGATTAATCCATTCCAGATTATGAAAAAGACCCCCGAAAACAGCAATTTAACACAAATTTGACTGGGATAGGAGATTCCTTCCGGGGATGTAAATGAAATGTCTCTTCAAAGAAAGGAGGAGGCAGTGGAATTATAGTCCACAAGTTATACGCCTCCACTTTTTAATGATCATAGCAACAATGTCTAACATTTAAGTTTTACTGATTTTTAACCTGACGTTCCAAGTTTTGAACAACTCTATGCTTACCATTAGAGTCCCACAACTGTACAGCTCCCCAACTAAAATGCTTCCATTGTGGACCAGAATTCTGCAGCCAGATTTTTTACAAGACTGACTGTCTAACCAGCGAGGCCAGCCCTGAGCTCCCGGCCCTTCTTCTTCTCGGCAGCGGTGGCTTCAGTGAGGCCTTGCCGAAGCCGCTGCTGCCGGAGGAGAGGAAGAAGGCAGGAGCAGTTTGGATGCGGCAGCCGTGATGCTGGGTCGTGGCTGCCACCCGATTCCTGGGCCTTGCGCCGGGGCTCCAAGCTTTAAGTCAGAGCCTGTGGTGCAAGTCAAACAGCCCCCTTCTTGCTGCAAGTCAAATATGCTGCAAGTCTCCGGGTGGTTTACAGCTTAATTACAGTATGTAGGCTACACATTGCAAACCCCCACCCCAAGCAGGCTGGGTACTCATTTTACCGACCTAGGGAGGATGGAAGGCTGAGTCAACCATGAGCCTGCTACCTGGGATTGAACCCCAGTTCGTTAGCACTGTTTTAGCTGCGCAGTACAGGCATTTAACCACTGCGTTACGAGGCTCTATCATCCTCTAGAGGAAAGGCATTTTTCATTTTCAGGTGTGTGTGTTTTTTTATCGATACATCCCATAATTTGGCATTCTTGGAATTCTGTCCCACAGACATATACACCTTGCAGACAGAGAAGTGTGGCTTACATGGGTGAGGCTTTGCTAGGCCTAGTATCAGCCATGCTTCCCGTTCCTGCCTCAGTGTTAAATGGAGAAAAGTCTGCATGCCCTCTCTACTCAAGTAGGCTCAGCAGCTTATATGACTTCAGATCCCTCAGGACACAGAGGACTGTATTGTTTTCTTCTTCCCAGGCATCCATCCATGAAGACCTCCCCCTGTCTTCTTATCTCCAGTTCTACTCCTTCCACTTCAGGGATGCCTCTCCCATGTCCCAGGTGTTCCTCATCTCCACCTGAAGATCTCCAGGTTGCTCTGTTGCTAACACGTGCTCCTATTAAAGATGGGGCAGGTGGCAAGAGTGTCCTGCTCATGTAGCATTGTAGTTTGAGTGTATGTACATACCTTACATCACTCCATGAAACAAGGCCCCGGTCATCCGTAGCTGCAACATAGCCATTACAGGCTCTTAGAGCGATACTCCGAAAAAAGGGGAACATTTCTAAATCTCTCCTAATTCATTGTGGAACTCTCATATTTAATTGCAACCATCAGGCAATCAGTATCCTGTTCATTCATTAGAATGTTCCTCTTTCAAATGCTTGTTGTTGAATTTACCATTTACTGCTAGTTCCTGCACAGAAGCTTCCTTCTCCCTCTACCACTGGGGAGTGAAAAGAGAATATTAATGTATTGTGGATTTTTCTCTCTCCTTGTACTTTCCCTCTTCGCACCTTTTTATTTTTTTATTTTTTCCAGCCTGGAGATGTCATTTATCCTCTGGATGAGAATGGAAAATGGATATACCATGAAACTGATTTATGTGCCACTTGGGAGGTGAGTCATTTTGAAACTTCCGCCTGGCTTTATATCTTAAGGTTGGGCAAAATGGACTCAAAGGCATTTTGTCTAATGGAGGGTGTCCTACATTTGCCTCTGCTTCATTGTTATAAACACCTTGTTTAAAAGGGGGAATGCATTTCTCATGCAGGCTGCCATTTTGACATGCCCCACATATTGAAAAATTGCAGTTGTATGGAAGGTCACTAATTCTTTGGGCCACCATAATTTGATGATGCATAAGATCATTTTCAGCCTGGTGAAGTACAATAGAGGAGGACCCTTTTCCTGATCTGTAATTTACATCAAGAAGAAATGGTTTACTAAAGAACTTTAAACTCAGCTAAGTATAAAAGGAAACAAGTACAGAAAATGGAAAAATGAGGAATGCACCAAAGAGGAATACAGTGGTACCCCGACTTAAGAGCAGCTTGACTTAATAGCAATCTGACTTAAGTAAGAATGGAAAACTGTTGGCGTTTTAACTGCCACTTACAAATTTTAGATATGGTATGCTCGACTTACAAATATTGGTCCCCCCCCCCATTTTAACTTATTTTTTTCAATTTTTAGATAGGTACCCCGACTTAAGAGTAGTTTGACTTAAGAGCATGCATTCGGAATGGATTAAATTCGTAAGTTGAGGCACCACTGTCTAAGCAAATTGTTAATATATGCAGGGGGTGGTTAAAAAAGCTAAAATGCAAACTGAACTTAGACTTGCCAGAGAGATTAAAGATGGTAAAAAGGGTTTCTGTCTGCAGGAAAAGGAAAAATAAGGAAATGATAGGCTCTCTGCATGGCGATGATAAACAATTACTAACAGGAGAGAAGAAAAAGGCAGAACTACTCAACACCTTCTTTGCCTCAGTTTTGTCAAGAAAGGGAAAAAAACAGTTCCCTTGGCACAAAGGGTAGATGAGGTAGGATGGGAATTCCAACATAGAATAGGTAGAGCATTAAATGAATTAAGTCTCCTGGGCAAGATGAATTACACCCAAGGATATTAAAAGAACTGGCAGAAGTAATTTCAGAACCATTGGCAATAATCTTTGAGAAGTCCTGGAGAACAGGGGAAGTCCCCATCGATTGGAGGAGGGCTAATGTTGTCCTCATCTTCAAAAAGGGGGAATGGGAAGGAATAGAGAGTGGGCTGATCAAATTTGCAGATGATACCAAATTGGAAGTGTTGCTAATTCCCTAGATGATAGGATGAAAATCCAAAAGTACCTTGACAAATTAGAGTACTGGGCCAAAGCTAATGGAATGGGTTTTAATGGAGAAAAATGTAGGGTGCTGCATCTAGGTAAAAAGAATGAACTGCACAGATATAGGATGGGAGACACCTGGCTGGAAAATAGTACCTGTGAAAGGGATCTGGGGGTCTTGGTGGACCACAAATCGAACATGAGTCAGCAGTGTGATGCGGTGGCCAAGAAAGCCAATGCAATTCTTGGTTGCATCAACAGAAGCATAGTGTCTGGATCAAGGGAAGTCATAGTACCACTCTATTCTACTCTGTTCAGACCCCACCTGGAGTACTGTGTCCTGTTCTGTGCACCTCAATTTAAAAAGGATGTTGACAACCTTGAACGGGTCCAGAAGAAGGTGACCAGGATGGTTGAGGGTCTAGAAGAAATGTCTTACGAGGAAATGCTTAGGGAGCTGGAAATGTTTAGCCTTACAAAAAGAAGGCCGAGAGGGGATATGATAGCTATGTTTAAATATTTGAAACTATGTCATATTGAAGAGGGGACTGGTTTGTTTTCCATGGCTTCAGGGAGTAGGACTCAGAACAATGGTTTCAAACTAGAGGAAAAGAGATTCCATTTGAACTTAGCAAGATCTGTTCGGCAGTGGAATATGCTGCCACAGAGGGTGGTGGAGTCTCTTTCTTTGGAGATTTTTAAGCAGTCTGGGTGGCCATCTGTCGGGTGTACTGTGATAGGGGGGGTTGGACTGGATGGCCCTTGAGGTCTCTTCCAACTCTATGATTCTATGACCTGAGTAAGCACGTTGTCACTTGGACTTCAAAAGGCTGCTATGAAGTGCCATCAAGTTGCTTCTACTTGAATTCACTCAACTCAACTAAAACTAGAAGGTTATAAAGCAAGTCAGGGGGAAGTATGGTCAATCCCTAGACAAATCAGAAGCAATTCACACTTCCACCAGGAAGGCCACAGCTAATGACCCATACTTAATGGGTGTTGGGAAGAATTGCCTAGGTGGGACTTTCATGCATCCCAGGCCATTGTCCACCTAACGAGCCTATTCAGACCACAGTGATGTGAAATCAAAGTGAACTATAAATTGGAGGCCTCACCATTAACTTTCCTCAGAATGACGAAGCTGCTTGAATGAGTAGTGAAATGTTTCGATCTCACAAGAAAAGAAGTCCAGTTGCCACGACTCAGCTTTCAAACATCTTCTCAAAGGGCCAGATATTTCCCAAATACAGCCCCAAGGCCTTCTCGGCCCTCCATACTGCTGAAGCCTCTGCCTTCAAGTTAAAAAGAACTTATTGGCTCAAAAAGTCCTTTGTGGCCCGTAGAGAGGATTGGGGAGGATTTTGCAACATTTTTACAGAGATGCACCCACCAAAAAGAAACATATATTTCTGAATACTAGATGGCACGAGGGGCATTCAGTAATGTTTGAAAGGGGGAAATGGTGGTGGACTGGGAGTACATATGGCTCCAGAGGTCAGGAGTTGGCACACATGAGCCCCTGAAGACGTGTGCTCCTTGGTTAGAGCCAACCTATCCTTCTCTGTCTTTTTGATGTTATTTTCTAATATAGTTTCTTCCTTTGATGTCTTCTTCTTCCATTTCCTTTTATTTATTTCAGGTACGCTCTTCTGACTACAGGGATAACCACATCCCTGTGTCTCCTTCACGCTGGTTAAGGTCTCCCTGAAAAACCCCTTCTCCAGCTAAGTCTGTTGTGAGCTAATCTTGCCTTTTCATCTTTCTACACCTGGTTCCCCGCCCCCCAGTTCCAGCTTCTCTCTTCATTCATCTTAGTTAAGGAAACAGCTATATGACAGACCTGTGATTTTCTCTTCTTCATTTTGGCAGGCTCTGGAGGCATGTAAAGAGGCAGGGCTGACAAAATCCATTGGTGTGTCCAATTTCAACCGTAGACAACTGGAAATGATTCTCAACAAGCCGGGCCTTAAATACAAGCCTGTCAGCAACCAGGTAATGATGACAAAGCATTTAGAGATTGTGAGTAAGCATAGATTTGGTGTGTAAAAAGCCAAAATTCTGCTTTTATTTGTTTGTTTGTTTGTTTCCATTTATATACTGCCAATTTTCCTGAATTCTGCTTTTCTTGTGTCACAATTAGTGATGGGCATGGATTGCTTTGTGCAAGGTAGCCATTTATTTATTTATTTATTTATTTATTTATTTATTTATTTATTTATTTATTTATTTATTTATTTCTGATCCAGAAGATGGGCGGGATACAAGTGTATAAATAAATAAATAAATAAATAAATAAATAAATAAATAAATAAATAAATAAATTTATGTTTATATACCAGCCCATTTTCCCAAAGGAACTCTGGGCGGTGAGCCATGAGTCATCAATGTGACATCAGAGGGGTCACACATTCCTCCATCCACCCTGGTCTGGCTCCCCAACTCACCAGCTGCGGCACACTGCTTTTTCCCTCTTTGAACCTGTGAAGATTCTCAGTCATCCAGGTGAGTTTATCTGGAAGTTGAGTCATGGCAACTGGACTTCTTTTCTCGAGACGGAAATTTCGCTGCTCATCCAAACAGCTTCATCAGTCTGAGGAAAACTAGTTGCAAGTCCTCCATTTTATAGTTCACTTTGACCTCATACTTTATGGGTTTCAGCACCTTAGACCATTGTTCACCTAATTGCCTATTGAGACTATTGTCCACCTAACAAGCCTGTTCAGTCCGTAGTTCATCTTATGAGCCTATTTCAGAACAGGGTGACCTGAGGTCAAAGTGACCTATAAAACGGAGGACTCACAACTAGCTTTCCTCAGACTGTCGAAGCTGTTTGGATGAGCAGTGAAACGTTTCAATCTCTCAAGAAAAGAAATCCAGTTGCCATGACACAACTTCCAGATTCTCTGTGTGCAATTCTCCAGTCACAGCAGGAGCAGGGGGACTTCCCTTTTCCACCTTCTCCAGCAGCTGCCCACTCAAAGCCAGTACTGCAGGAAGGCATGCCCCTCCTCCTCACCTGAATGGGCAGCTGCTGGAGGAAGCAGAGTTTGTGCTCCTGCTGCAATTGGGGGATCTCATGAAGAGGAGAAAAGCAGTATGCAGTAGCTGGTGAGTGGCAGAGCCGGCCAGGTAGGGTGGGTGGAAGGGAACATGTGGCACCTGTGGTGACCAGCCGATGACTGGCAACAACCCATCACGAAGAAATTCATGCCCATTTATAGGCATAATCCTAAACCCCTCTCCCTTTGGTTAACTATTCCTCCCCCCAAAAATCATGGAGACCCACATCTTCTAGCTGGTTCCTCCTCAACTAGAAGCAGAGCACACACATTTTTAGCCAATATTGTGGACCTATTTCCCTCTCTAACACTGGAATTGCTTTCAACACTTCTCCATTGTACATATCTTTTATTCTTCTAAATCCTTTTTGCCTAAGTAAATCCCACCATCCAGGATCTGTATTATCTTTTTCTAATGTTTCCATTGGTGCCCATCTGGATATACATTTTAGCCATTTTGGTTGCCACTTCTAACAAATTTTCAATGTGTTTCTCCTAGGTCCCATATCTAATTCATCTTCTCTAGTTGCCTTATTTGTAAATACACCAAATTTTCCTACCACCTTATTTGCCTCATTTTCAAATCTAACCCATTTGGAATTCTCGCCTTCTATTTCTAAAAATGTTTTCAACTGAAAGGCTTTGTAGTAACTTACTATATCTGGTACGCCCCACCCTAATTCTGAGTTGTGTCTATGAATTGTTCTTTTAGAAATTCTAGTATTTGAGCTGCCGAATATCCATTTCCTTATTTTTGCATTCCATTTTTCTAATCTTTGTTTGGTGATTTCCAATGGTAAGACCTGGAATAGGTATATTAATTTTGGTAACCAAAATATTTGTACACTCCTAATTCTAGATATTATATTTAAAGAGTCTCTTTTCCATCTTTTCTTATCTCTTATTATTTTCTTCCAAACTTTGTTGTAATTTACCTCCACTATCTTATTAGTATTCTGAAATATTTCTATGCCTAAATATCTAAATCTCTTCACTCCCAATCCTATTGTAATTAGTCTTAATTTCTTCTTTTTTTCATTTAAACTCACATTATGATACAGTACTTCTGATTTTGTCATGTTAATTTTTAAACCTGAAGTTATTTCAAAATCTTCTAGTATCACCTTAATTTCTTTAATTCCTTCCTTTGGGTTGCACATTATTATAATTATATCGTCCGCAAACAAATTAATCTTCATCTCTTATTTCCCTATTTTACAACATTCTATCCTTCCTGAATTTCTAATTCTTTCCGCTAATTGTTCTACTGCCATTATAAATAGAAAGGGTGAGAGTGGACAGCCTTGTCTTACTCCCCTTGTAATAGGGAATTGTTCAGTGTGCTCGCTATTTATTCAAACTACGGCTGAACTATCTTTATAGATTTCTTGTATTGTTTTTATAAACCTTTGGCCCATACCATATTTCATCATTATACACCATAAAAATTCGTGAGACAGAGTGTCAAAAGCTTTGTATACATCTAATTTAAGTAGTCCTAATTTCTTACATTGACCATGACTTAATATATTTAGTATATTCCTAATTGGATGAGCTATGCTTCTATTTTTCACAAACCCATACTGATCTTCCTTTATTAATTGTGGGATGATGTTTTTAAGCCTATTTGCCATTATTTTGGCAAAAATCTTATAATCTTGATTTAGTAGACTTATTGGTTTATAAGAACCCATTTCCTTAGGGTCCCTCTGTGGTTTTAATAATATTGTTATTTCTGCCTTCCTCCACGTATTGGGTGCCTTCCCTCCCTTTATTATATTATTAAAAACTTCTTGCAGTTCTGGTATTAAAACTCCCTTCATTTCCTTATAAAACTCTGGTGTGAACCCATCTGTACCTGGTGACTTACCTACTCTTAATCCCTTTATTACCTGTTCTATTTCTTGCAGTGTTATTTCTGCCTCAAGGCCCTCTTTCTCTTTCTCTTTGAGTTTAATTCCTATTAATTCTTCATACTCTCCAGTATCTTTTTTCTTATATAAGGTCTTATAAAAATTCATAAAGGCTTCTTTAATCTCTTTCGGGTTGTGTGTTATATTCCTGTTTATTCTAATAGCTTTCACTTTTTGCTTTTCCCTCTTGATTTTTAAATATTTTGCTAATCTTTTAACTGATCATATTGTATTTCTCTGAAATTCTTCCTTTACCATGACTTGTTTTTTCCAAAGTGATTTTAAATCAAGGGAGTCTAATTGCTTTTTCAAATCTGTAATTTTCCTGCTTCTAGCCTGACAATGTCTGCAGTTGTTGTGCTTGCAATTCCTCCAATTCTTGTATCTTCTCTTTTTTTGCCATGTACCATCCTTTTTTTATTTCCTTCTCTTTCATTATACAATATCCTCTGATGACAGATTTTGCAGCATCCCATAATATATATGTGGTGACTGTTCCTCTATTTTCCTGAAAGTAGAATTTTATTTGATCTTCCATATATTTTTTATCCTTTTCTTTAGACATAATCATATTATTGTATCTCCACCATCTTTTGGGTTGATCTCCATTTACTTCTATTTCTACACTAATGGGCGCATGGTCTGATATCCATATTGGATGTGTAGTTATTCTTTTTAGTTCCCATCTACTAAATTCATTAAGAATTATATAATCCAAGCATGAGGCTGTTTTATGTCTGTTAGAAAAATATGTTGGTTGTGGAGTTAAACCTAGTATTTCATGTGCTTCTTTTAAAGCCCATTGTTTCCACTTAATTATATTACTTTTTGTAAAGTCTATATTAAAATCTCCTGTTATTATTACTTCTCCTTCTGCAAATTTCTGTATCTTTTTAAGGATTTTTATTAGAAATCGTTTTTGCCCTTTATTCGGGGCATATATATTTACTAATGTTATTACTTTGCCTTCAAATAAACATTTAACTAAGAGATATCTACCCTCCCCGTTTGGAATTACTTCTTTTAACTTAATATCATACTTCCTATGTACCAAAATAGCTACTCCCCTTGCCTTGGAATTGCTTCTTGCCTCTGCTATTACTTCCCACCTTGGGTCTTTTAGCAATGGTTTCTTGTCTCTCTTTGCTTTGTGTGTTTCCTGCAGGAACAAGATATCTATATTCTGCTGTTTTGTAAAGCTGGAAAGTCTATATCTTTTTAAATCTGAACTTAACCCATTAACGTTCAGTGTCAGCACCTTCAAACTTCTAACCATATTCTGTTGTTCTAAGCTTCCCTCCCCCCCCAACACTGAGAGATTGTTTTTATTCTTTTAACCATTCTCCCCCTCCTCCCCCCTCTCCCCTCTTTCCCCCCTTCCCTCCCCCAGATGTAGAGCTTTTGGCTGAGGAAAAAAAATTTCATCCTCTCTCTACACCTCCAGGTGTTCCCCCCTCCCCCCTCAGTCTTTTAACTCCTCGATTAGTCCAATATTTATTTATGACCTTTCACTTCCGTTAAAGTCCTTCATCTGAATGCATCCTTTGTCTCTTTTCTTTACGTGTAGAGGGTCCTTCTTCTCCTTCCTCATCATCCATTGATGTCTGGTCTTCCAGGTCTCTGGTATCAAGCTTCAGTTTCTCCAGTAGCTTTGCTGCTTCTTGTGGGTTTCTCGCGAGTAATCTCTTTCCCTATAGAGGTTAGATATATCCAGCTGAATTTTATCTTGTTTTGATGAAGCTTCTGGGCGTATGGTTTCATGAGGCTTTTTTGTTTCAGTGTATCCTGGCAGAAATCTCTTCTAACAAAGATTTTCTTCCCCTTGAAATTGAGTCATTTTCTTTAAAGCCAGGAATACCTGCTGTTGAGTTTTCTCTCTTGCAAATTTTACTATCACTGGGCGTGGTTCGCCCCCTGTTCTTTTACTCTGCAGCCTGTGTACTCTCTCCAGTTCTCCTTCGAGCTCTATTCCTTGTTCAGAGAGCCAGTTCACTACACATTGTTCCAAATTCCTTTGGTCTATATCTTCTGAGATCCCATATATAATTAGGTTCGCTCTTCTCATTCTATCTGAGAGTTCTGCAGTTAATTTCTTTAATTGTGTTATCTGCTCTGTATTCTTTAAAGCCATTTGCTTTGCTTGCATTGCTTCATCTTGGATTCCTTTCATTTCTATATTAATCTGTTGGATCTCTTGTTTTATTTCAGCAATGTCTTTGGTTATTTTTTCCTGTGAAGCTAGCATCAGAGCTTGGAATTGAGCCATTTGCTCTGACAATGCCTTAATTGTAGTCGCCATTCAACAGTTAAGCTTTCTTATCTAAAGAATTCCAGTAGCTTCGCCTTACCGGGATAGCTGCAGTTTTTCCAGATCACCTTGTTCTTTGTAGCTTTAGGCACAGTTCCAGCTATTTTCAGACACTTTTAGCAAGCTAATTGCTTTCTTTTAGGTCATAAATCTTTCGTTTGTACGGAGCGGGGGAGCAACGGCATCTGCTTCTCAGAGCATGCGCACACTCTCCTCCTTTAACATTTGTTCTATGCAGTCTCTGGATCTGCCTGCTTGACTAAGCCCCCTGTTTCAGCCACTTAGAGTAATCCTGTTAATATTTTAAATGTGCATATTTTCAAAACGGGAACTGCTAATTGCCTTCCTTTGGTATAATAAAATTTCAAAATTTGCTGTAATTCTTCAGTGGCAAAAAGGGAACTGCTCTTTATCTGGCCCTTCTAGGCTAAATTAGCACTGGAAAACAAAAGTCCCAAGTACAGCAATTGAATATTTTCACTCATTTGGTTTTCCACCTGTCTCACCTCCAGGTGTGCCTTGTACCTTTCTACTAAAGTCCATGACTTTTGTTGTTGAACAGTTGATCTTGGGGGACTTGGGCCGAAATGTATGAACTTCCAAGTGAGGCCAATCTGTCTCAATGGCATCAGCACAAGGTCATCATCCTAAGGCAGTGGTTCTCAAATGTGGGTCCCCAGATGTTCTTGGACCACAACTCCCATAAATCCTGGCCAGCACAGCTTGTGGTCAAGGCATCAGGGAGGTTTTTTTTTTTTTATCCAAGGACATCTGGAGTACCTAAAGCACTACTGCCAGTTTCCTGTCACCTGTTGTTGGCACATGGAACATAGAACTGGCAAGAGCCTGTACTTTGTCATTGTTGTAAAAACTTGGGTCTGATCTAGCACTGCTCTTCTTACGCTCACAATTTTCATTGTCCACGTTTGGCCCCATTTTTTGATGAGTGACAAGATGCTCAGAAGCTCAGGGAGCTGCGTCATCAAAAATTAATTGTGGACCTGATTAGGAATGAATTATTTGGAAGACAATAAACTGCTAAGCACTTTTAAAGACAAAACTAACTGTGAGAAGGCTGGAACATTGTTTGCTTGGCAACCAGAAAGGATCAGTGTGTTCTACCAGCTTAAATTTATAGCTGAAATACTGGAGCTCATTGAAATACGTGGCAAAAATGATCTTCTCTGAACTAGATGGACAACTCGAACTGAAGCCTTTCCTTCTCTTACCTCGGTGTCTCCAGTTTAAGCAAAATGGGGTGAGCATGAACTGGAACTTGTGTTTTTACTGGGATTAGCTTTATAATAAATGCCACATGCCTGCCATCAGTCCTGTAGCAAACCAGGGTAACTCCATGAAACAGGTACTGACATTAATGAAACATTGGCCTCTGCTGATTATTTATCATCAAAACCCCACAAATATGTTTGCAGGCCTGGAAGAAATAAGGCATTTCTTCCTTTTTCTTTTTCCGGAGCTTTGGCCCATCCAAATTGACCAAGAGTGATCACAGCTTTGCAGGAAAATTGTGTTCATCTTAAACATAAGAGAAGATGTTTTGCAATGTGTTTAAATGAGCACTCACCATGGGGCCATATTGTGAATGAGTCAAACTGGTGGTGTGGCTTGATAGATAGATTCAGAATGGACATATATGTCCTTC
>JAHTLZ010003526.1:16468059-16505586 GCA_023846285.1 Phrynocephalus versicolor | reverse complement strand
ATTATTATTATTATTATTATTATTATTATTATTATTATTATTATTATATTTGTATACTGCATCGATTTCCCAAAAGAGAACTCTGGCGATTCATATAAAAGACAAAAGAAATCCAAGAAACAACAACAACAACAACAACAACAATAAATTAAAGGGGAAAATATACAGCAATGGTTTGCAAAACCTGGTAATAGCTTTGACCTGATCAATTTGCCTTTAGAGCCTGCCTAAGAGAAAAATTATTTGTCTCATTTCCCCACCCCACCCCTTTACAACAAGGGTCAATGTGTCTTCACCTCCATTGCTGGATGACCCTGTTCTGAATTCGATTGGAGAAAAATACAACAAGACAGCAGCTCAGGTGGCGCTCCGCTTCAGCATCCAACGTGGGGTGGTGGTCATCCCCAAGAGCTTCAACCCAGAGCGGATTAGAGAAAACTTCCAGGTAAAAGTTCAAACAAGCCAGAGCTAAATTGCAAGATAACAACCATTCTCTCTCCTCGCATCCATGGAGATGGTAACAACGCGCACCGGTCTTGCTTACAGAAGCTCTTGCTTACATGAGCTTTGTGTCCGTGGGACGCAGTGAAGATTTCACTCCATGAACCCAAACACTTAGTCAGGACGCAACCACAAGGGGATCCCTTCATCTGCTGTGAATCAGTTTAAAGGCTGTCCTTGAATGCTGAAAAATATGGATTAGATGAGCAAGTGCTATTACCATGGTCTCTCTCTCTCTCCCTCTCTCTCTCTCTCTCTCTCCCTCTCTCTCTCTCTCTCCCTCTCTCTCTCTCTCTCTCTCTCTTTCTCTCTCTCTCTCTAGTGGCCAGTTCTGGTAACTTCGCCTTTAGAAATAAATATTTCTAGGACTTTTAACAATATATGTTTAACCTTTTCAGACCATGGATAAGTGAACCAGCAGATTCTGATACTGCAGATAAAGGCATCCCATGTACTTGAAACCACAGAGAGATAAGAAGGAGGTGGTGATAGAGATGGGTATCACCCCTTTAGCCCTCAATGGTTTCACGTATAATGCCTGGTTAGGGATTGTGCCTTTAACCACTTTAGAACCATGTCCATTTGTAGCCAGCCATGTGCTGGACCTATTTCTCTTTACAGTACTACATATGTGTGGTGATCTTACTTTTACTGTGACCAGGACTTGGGAAAAATACTTTTAAAAAAATACAACCCCCCTCCCCCAAGAATCCCACGACTGACATCTGTCATGCAGAGATCTTCTCAGATCAGTCCTTGGGATGTCTAAAAACAGATCAAAGGTCACACAAGGCCCTAAAGGAATGCAGAGTTGGTATGATGAATTTGGTTAAAGTGGGCATGGCCTATAGCAGTGCTGGCGTACCTATGGCATGGGTGCCAAAGGTGGCACTCAGAGCCCTTTCTGTGGGTACCCAACATTGCCCCTT
Organism: Phrynocephalus versicolor; assembly: GCA_023846285.1. Classification (NCBI taxonomy): domain Eukaryota; kingdom Metazoa; phylum Chordata; class Lepidosauria; order Squamata; family Agamidae; genus Phrynocephalus; species Phrynocephalus versicolor. The sequence goes on along the minus strand of JAHTLZ010003526.1, from coordinate 16,504,156 downwards.
CACAGCCACCTGTATTCAGGTTCAATTGCTGTATTTGCACTTTGCGAAAAATTAGAGGGTTTTGCATCACAGTTCGGGCACTCGGTCTCTAAAAGGTTTGCCATCACTGGTCTATAGCTTATTAGTAGAACATCTGCTTTGTATGTCAAACTCCTCAGTCGGACTGTGTTCTTTCAGAGTCTTTCCTGGGAGTTAACAGCCTTGCTGCCCATTAGGTTCCTACTGCAACAGGATTCTCTGAAAGTGCCACAGCAGCTTTCAACAACAGGAAGCAATGGCTGAAGAAGCTGATGGTGCAGATGACAGCACAAAAGACGTTCTTAGGGAGGGGGGCTCCGACTGGTGTGAAGACTGAAGCTTGTGGGCTACAGGTCCCAAAATTTTGGGGCAAATTCTGGGTACTAAAGTCAAAGAAGATGAAAGAGCACCCACTAGTCCTTAGTTTAGTTGTGTTAGTCTCTCCTGGTTGAGAGAGGTAAGACTCCTTTCTTGACGTAGGATAAGGCCTTTTCTTTTTGCCACTCCTATGTAATGGATTTCATCTACATTCAGCTCTTTTATTGAGCAAGAGGCTGAGCCAATCACAGCCTCTCACTTTCACCTGCTTCTCAGAGGAACATAAAACGGAATAGTTTCTATTGGCTTCTTAAAGCAGGACTAGTGAGTAGAGATGGGCACGGAACGAACATTTTTTCGTTTCCGTTACCGTTTGTCGTTTCCGTTACATAACGAAACAACAAACGAAAATTGTGATGAAAATGCAATGAAACGAACAGAACCACAAAAATTGTGGTCGTTACGTTCGATTCCGTTAATGGCGACGCGCAATGAAATGAGCTATTTTAAATGTTAAAAAATGCCCTGGACATCCATAAAAATGCAGCGATAATTATTTATATTGTCTGATAATAGCTACCAGGGGGTTGGGGTCCTTAAAACGTTTGTTTTTGTCTTTTCCCATCGCAATGAATTTTTCTTTTCCCTTTAAAATGGATGTCGCCAACCAGCCACAAAATGGAGGCAAGCCATGTGATGTGGGATCATGTTCAACCAATAGCATGCCCAGGTTGCAGACTGGGCGGGCAGGTCTGGCAGCCACAGAGGGCATAAAAAGCTCTGGCAGCCCACGTCCTCCTTGCAGTCTCTGGTGGGAGTTAGGGTGGGATTGCTGTCTCTGCTGCAACTCTAGCTTCAGTCCTGAAGCCTCCCTCTGTGTGTGCGTGCTGCGTACCTCTCGGTGAGTACTCTCCCCTGCCCTGCAGCACAGTCACTCTGTGGCTGCCTTGCACCCTGGGCAATGCCCGCTGCTGCCTTTGCAGCCTCCCTGCATACCTAGTCTATACTGTGTCTCAGTCAGCATCCATTTTTTTAGTGTTTTCCCTCTGGTCTGGGGCGTTGGCGGATGCCTGTCCACGGAAATGCTTTAAAAATCACGCAAAAAGTGGGTAGAAACAACAAATGAAAAAACGAAAAACCGTAACGAAATTTTTCAAAAAATTCATGACAAACAGAAACAAACCGAAACAGACCTCTCAACGACAAATGAAAAAACGAAATGCCATTTTTTGTTTCGTGCCCATCTCTACTAGTGAGACTTGTGACATGAACCCATCAGTCCCAGACAAGCACGTTCATGTCATCCAATGTGGAAGGATGCCAGGAGTTGTAATCCAACAACATCTGGATATACTGTTGTCTCCCTAACGAGCCTACTCAGGCCATTGTTCATCTTATGAGCCTAATTCAGATCTGGGTGACAAGCTGACAAAGGTGACTGACTATTAGATGGAGGACTCGCACTAGCTGTATTCAGACTGATGAAGCTGTTTGGATGAGCAGCGAAATGTTTCTATCTCTCAAAAAAGAAGTCCAGTAGCCATGACTCAACTTCCAGATAAACTCACATGGATGACTGAGAATCTTCACAGACATCTGGAGATAACATTTTTTGCACCCCTATGTGAGAAGACATCACATATTTCAGATTTCTTCTCCAGCCATCCAGTGTTGACAGCATGGACTGCAGACAGCCATTGGGGATTTCAGGAAGGAAATTATCCAGCCCAAGTTGATAACACTGGGGTGGAACCTGGGACCCGCTGAGCTCTACAAACCCTTCTTACTACATACTGGGTGAAATCCTGTTCTGTTGTTATGTGGAAGGAGTAATGTTTGGATGTGGATTGCCTCAAGTTATGAAATCTCCGGAGACATTATCACACACCAAGTTGCATGACTCAGTGTGCAAGAGACAGTGTCTATGGAGATTTCTTAAGACAGTCCGCGTCCAAAAGTTATGGCTTTTACCTAGCAGTGCAACCAGATTTCAGTCAATCTCTCACTGAAAGTGGTGTCTACAGTATATTTGAACTGAGTAAATGACAACCGTAGAGGTTCTCATTGACTTCCACTGATCGTTGGGTTGGAATCTTTAGTCAGATAACAAACAAACAAACAAAAAAACCCAAGACACCTGTACAAGCCTCCATTATGTTAAATGTCTTAAATGTTTTTTTTATTTTTTCTTTCCTGGAAAGATCTTTGACTTTTCCCTCACCAACAAAGAAATGAAAGCAATTGAAGCCCTGAATAAAAATATCCGCTACGTGGAATTGTTAATGTAAGTACCAACATTGTTCTAGACATGATGGGTGGATAAATATGTTTACCAGGAAATTTGCTGTTCTACTGCATTTTTTACCTTGCGGCATAGCTTTGAAAAGTTATGCTTTTTCAACTGCAGCTCCTATCTGCTTCCAAGCCATTATGGGCCCCAGCTGTACTAGTTCAAAGATTGTGGGAGGTCTGCAGTCCAGAAAAGTATTTTTTTCTAAACTTGGTTCTAGAGCCCTACTAGATGTTCTACACTCAAGGATGGGTCTGGATCAAATTTGGATTCAACCAGGCCTGATGCTTGACAGCATTGAATAATTAGAGGGCACCAGCTTGGCTAAAGACCAACAGAGGTTGATGACTGGAGGTGTGCAAATATGTGGCTTTTGGGACTTGTAGGTGCCAAAATTCTAGGTGCTCCAGTCCAAAAACCCAAATCTGCCCATCTCTGCTGATGGTTGATGTCAAGAGCAGTGAATTTGCTGAAATCCTTAGTCTGAAGCACATCTGTGGAGCTACCCAAGGTGTTGGATGAATCTTGGGACCTTGGAAACCATTTTATGATGGTTGATGAATTAATGAATAAATAGCACTGAAAATTCATCAATTCGTATTCATTGGAGAACCCCATTTCTGAAAAATACAAATTGATGAATTTTGCTGAGTTGGCCAAATTCAGCAGAAAATGTGATTCGTTTTTCAATTCGCGCCCATCTCTAGTCCCAATACATTATCCATGCAAAAACTGCCACTCTTGGGAGCAAAGATTTTATTATTATCATGATATTTTAAAAAAATATTTTCTTTTAGGAAGGTATCTGGACCTTCCTTGGGACTGGGATGTATATAAAAAAATAGCTGGAAGGATGCACCAAATGGCTTGTGGCTTGCACTCTTGGCTAGTCTGGCTATAACCCATTCACCAAGGAACAGATAACTCGGTTCCTATTGGTTAGTCTTCACTTGCAGTGATGATGAAGAGCCTCTCCTGTTACTAGGCCAAGTGAAGCAACCATCTCAAGCAACCAATGCTGAATGGGGAAGCAGCTGGGGGTAACACCCACCATTTCTCTTCATGTCTCACTCCTTTATGTGGGAGGATAGAGTTGTCAAGCCTACCTTGCTGTTCTGCATCCCTACAAAATAATTCACTCACCTATTGTGGAATGGCTCACTGTCACTGCTGAATGTTAATTCAAGGGACAGTACAATTGAATGAATGGGGAGACTTTTTTTTATCTCAGGCAGCAAAATATGGTTGGTACATTCTCTTCGTTATGCCTGCTGCATGCTCTAAAGAAGTCATTCACAACTTTTGCCCCTCTGACTGTTTTGGACTCCAGCTCCTATCATCCCTTGCCATCAGCCATGCTGCTTGTGGCTTCTGGGACTTGAACTCCTGGACATTAGGGGTTTCAAAAGTTGAGAACCACTGAGGTAAAATAGTCTCACAACGAAGACATAGTGCCAGAAGTAACTTAAATAACCCAGAGTCACCCACCCAGTTGTGTCATTGGAGTGTGACATTTCTGTGGATTCTGAACCTTGAGAATGCCCTTCATAATTTCTGGGAGAGGTGGAACAAAACTTTCATACACTCATAATAAAGATTAAAGGAAACATCAAATTACATAAGGCTCTGTTGGATTGTCCCAGGAATTCACACTAGTAATGCTCTTGTCAAGTCTCCTGAGAAATGGGCTTGAAAGGAATTGCACAAAAAGATGCCAATGTTCCTTTTAAGCAACTTTGTTTCCTTAGCCCCTGGAAGCTACTGGGGTCATTAATACCCTTATATAACCAACAAGGCATCCAAGATCTAGGATGAGTCCCAGAAGTTTAATTAGAAAGAGCAGCCAGCTCTAAATTGAATGCCTGGCAGTTCCCTGGGGGGAGTGGGGAGTGGAAGAAAACACTGCAAAAAAACTACAGCCAATGTTAAAAAAAAAAAAGACATGAAACCATGGTTTTCTTTGCCAGCTCAAGGAAATAAAGCAAAATCCACACACAGTTTGGCTGCAGTTCTGATGACGTGGAAATAAGATAGGAATGACTGAAATCCTAGTTGCTTTCAAGTTTTTTGGAACTGTTTCATAAGTTGTGTGTGTGTGTGTGTTGTGTCATTACAGTCATTACTGACTCTTCATGACCCCATGTCCATTGAGTTTTCTTGGCAGGAATACTGGAGTGGCCTGCCAGTTCCTACTCCAGGTGCCTACAGTACCTGGTATTCCCTGCTGGTCTCCCATCCAAGTACTAACCAGGGCCGACCCTGCTTAGCTTCCGAAACCATGCCAGAAGGGATGTGTTTAGGGCATCTAGGCTGGCCGTTTCATAAGTTAGGTAGTACAGAAAGCAGAAGAATGGAAGAGGAGATGGAAAAGTCCAAAAGTGGGAGCTCCAATCTCTCCCTACCCCCAGATGGCATTTAGGTCTTTAGGAATGAACAACCATTGCTTCTCTCTCATGACACATTGCTTTGTGCCCTCTGATACCTCCAGCACCTGCCAGGGATCTCATTCATTGAGCTGGTAAAACCCCATGTCTGAGATGGAAGGTGCCTCAGCACTTCACATATGAGCTTTTGAATTTAACCCATGTCCAAGTGCTGCCACTCCCATCCTGTGGAATCCTGGGAACTGTAGTTTGCTGAGGTGCTTTAGAATTCTTTGCTACAGAAATATGGTGGCAAGGGCATATATGGGGGGGCAGAAGGGTGCATTTGTCCTGGGGCACAGCAATCTGGGAGTGCCTTAGAAGCCAAGAGGTTGGGCAAGTGAGGGCCCTGGACTTCCCCCCTCCCGCCCCACTGAGACTGGAAGCCACTGGGAGCTTGGAAAGAAAGTTGAGCGTGGCACGTTTTTGTGCATGGGCGGAGGGCGATCCAGAGCGCACGAGGGGTGATGGGTCACCTTCTCTTGCCATCCCCCTCGCCTTTTCCAGGCATGGGGGGGCAGAGGAAGAGGAGCCCCCGGTGCGGAGTTCAAGTGCCTCTGGCACCTCCAGTTTCCCAGCAAAGGGTCCCCGCTGCCACTCCGCTTGGACTTGGTTGCGGCCGTGGAGGGAGAGCTAAGCCGGTGCTGGTGGGCACTGCAGTAGCTCCAGTGGGACCTGACTGAGGAGATGTTTAAGAAAGGCAACCTGGAGGAGGCCGCCTAGAGGGAGAGCAGGAGGAGGAAGCCATGAGCCCTCCCACCAGCAGTCCTCCTTTCCCCCCTGCTAAGGCTTAGCGACGGGACCCCTTCGGCCACCGCCACTGCTGTACCAGGCGAGCGGTGAAGCAGGCATGCAGGGAGCGTGGTGACCACAGCGCTCTCCTCCTCCTCTTCCTCCTGGCCCTCTGCATGAGAGGTGTAAGGCATGCATGCATGCATGCACGCATGCACATGCACACACACAGACACAAATGCCTGCCCACTCACGTGCCCACGCAACACCTTGCTGGGTGGGTGCGATGTGGCGGGGGCAGGAGGGGCGGAAAAAAGACCTTGTCCCCAGGCACTCCAAACCCTTGCTACACATCTGTCTGGTGGACCCCTTGCACTAGAGCACAGCAGTCTAAATATCTCACCAAACGACTCATTCCAGTATTCTCTGGACCGTGGCAGTAACAAATGAAGGGGCATCAAACTTTTACAACTGCATAATGCAGATGCCCTGAGGTCTTGACTGAAGACTTTAACATTGCTACGGTGATTGGCCTAAGCTTTCGATTTTGTCTTTATTCCCTTCTATCCTGTTGCCCAAACCATCCACAACTCTCATTCATTTCAATTAGAATTATATACAAACAGCATTTAGGACATTGCGATCCTGTTATAGCTAAGTTTAAATATCTGAAAGGAGGTCAGATTGAAGAGGGGACTGGTTTGTTTTCCATGGCTTCAGACAGTAGGACTCGGGGCAGTGGTTGCAAACTACGGGAAAAGAGATTCAGTTTAAAGATTGGGAAGAACTTCCTGATGGTTAGAGCTGTTTGGCAGTTGAATAAGCTGCCACGGAGGGTGGTGGAGTCTCCTTCTTTGGAGGTTTTTAAGCAGAGGCTGGATGGCCATCTGTTGGGAGCACTGTGATGGGGGTTCCTGTATGGCAGGAGGTTGGACTGGATGGCCCTTGAGGTCTCTTCCAACTCTATGATTCTATGTGTACGTGTGTAAGTATTACTATTTTATTAGTTATCTATATTAATAATTACTTCTGATTCGTTACAGGTGGAAGGACCATCCTGAATACCCTTTCCACGAGGAATACTGAAGATAAGGGTTATGCAAGAGAGTAGTCAATCTTTGTAGTTATTATTTGTTTGTTATCTTTTAATAAGGTATCTAGTATCAGTAGCATTATAATCTCCCTGTAGGTTACATGGCCCCAGCCTTGCCCCAGATCTCAAATATGTTTCGTACTGAATGTGGAAAACAAGGCCAATTTCAGCAATACACTTTTAAACCAGTCTTTAAATACAGCTACATTCTGAAGATAGCGGCCAAAATCCTTTTACAAAATACTGTAAGTTTAAGGGAACAGCACGAGTAGTTGTCATGTTTTGACCGTCATCTGTCTTGGCTCACAACTGGGAGTGCAATCTGATGCATACCATTGGGCGTGTCCAGGCATGTGACAGGCAGACAGGAAGATCATGCTCACAGTTGACACGAAACCCAGTTCTGTGCTGCCCACTACCAGCAGGATTCTGAACTGTAACTTAAAATTGGATACCAATGAGATCCAAGCTGGATTTTGTGTTTAGCAGAAGCTCCTTCATTATCCCCCCCCCAAAAAACTTGCCATCCATAACAAAGCTGATTTTTTTTATTTTATTTTTTTGTTCAACTACTGATGAACCCCAACACTTGGATGCAAAATCAAGGGACAAGCAATCAAGGATGGCAGATTTTCAAAGCAAATCTGGATGTGAATTTTGCCAGCAGATTTTTTTTTCTAGATCAGAATGTTCTCTAATGCTATGCTTCCTTGGTACTTGTGCCAAAATCGGGCTGTTTGTAGAAGAAGGATAATAGATTGATGCCATTTCGCTTGTCCTTTTTAGGACAGGGATGAGGAACCTCAGATCCTTCTGCAGTTCCAGTCTGGCCCTAGACAGATGGCCCTCAACATGAAAGAAGCTCTCCACCCTTGCTTTACAGCAGTGTTCCCAATCTTAGGTAATCCAAGTATACTTGGACTGCCATTCTCAGAAACCCTGATCAACACAGCTAGTGGTGCAGATTTTGAGAGTTGCAATGCAAGAACACCTGGGTTACCCAAGATTGGGAACCATTGCAAAGCAAAGGAAAAGCAAAGTGTGATGATTTTAAACTGCCCCGTAGTGCTTTAAACCCTCACTGGGTGTTTTACAATGTAATTATGCAGGCTACACATTGCTTCCTCTTCATCAAGCTCAGTAGTCAGAGTTTATCAAGATCGGAAGGCTAGATTGTTAAGCTAACCTCAAGTCCGCTACCTGAGCCCGGGATCGAACTCATGTTGTGAGCAGTCTTCACTGAAGTACCGCACTTTAGCCACCATGGCATGTAGCTTTGCTATAAAGCAGTGGTGGCAGACCTTTGGCACACCAGATGTTTTGGACCACAACTCCCACAGTCCTTTGTCATGGGCAATCTAGGCTCAGAATTCTGGGAGCTGTGGTCTGAAACATCTGGAGGGCTGAAGGTTCACCACCACTGTTTTAGGGTGACTTGAGCAATTGGTTGTGCAAGATTGCCACTGCAGCATACAGTGATCCTGGGGCAATTTCTAGGCATGTGCAACTGATTCTTTAATATTTAGCGCCCTCCTCCTAAGTGCAGTGGACACTGGAGTTAAGTAAGTCCTGCTGCCATCAATGGACATGTGCTGCATGTCTGCTACATGTGCCTCAAGCAACTTCTGCCCATGGATTTAAAAATGGGCAATGAGCAACTCTTCCCATGTCAGGCTGGCTTCGAAATAACTGTGATGTCCAAACTCAATCCCAAAACTGAGAAATAGTTGGACTCATTTCTAAATCAGCTTGGCTTTGGAAATAACCCGACACACACATACACCCAATGACCCTTCCAGGTCCACTGAAATTAAATGGAGCTGAGTCACTGATTTTGTATTACATGCCCTGCTGATGTTTTAAAAAGGCTTGCTGTTCAGCTTTTGTCAGACAGCCTCCAAGAACATTAAGAGAAAACAGGATTTCTCAATTCTGTTTCAGCACCATCAAGCCAAAGTCAGCTGTGACTAAGTCCCATGTAAAGCAATGGAAGATATTAGCCTGGATTTTCTTTCTTTCTTTTTCTTTAATAATGCTGAAACCACAATTGGAAAGTAATGGTTTCCAGGCTGGTAAGGGAAGAATTTTCCATTCATTGAGGCCTGGCTTCCAGGCAGTGACCTTCTAACTCTTGGTGTTGAGAAACACAGGCTTTCAGTTGCAAATTTGCAATGAAGTATAAGAGATCTGAATGGAAACTAAAATTAGATCACAGGTCCTGATGCCAAAAGGAAGCCAAAAGAGTTTTCATCTCTTTACAGGTTTAAAATATAAAATGAATCAGGGCAAAGCTTGATCCTAGTGAAGACATTTAAGATGGGAGCAGGATTTGTTTTAAAAAACAAAAAAAATCATCTAACCAACATTGCCTTGATTCAGCAAATAGTGATGTCCATGCGAAGCTAGTTTCCCTTTGGAGGGAGCATTTGGAGAGAGCAAATGTAGGTAACGGTGGTTTGTTGGTCATTCATTCTTCTGAGAGAGATGACCGGATGGTGGGAAACACATCTGGATTAAATGCCTTCTCCATATTTCCCAGGTCCACAGCCCAAGCCTTCAACAGCCTGGTGTGTTTTGACATTTGTCCCTTCAAGCAATGGCAGCTTGTAAAAGAGCTTGGTAATGTTACGTTACTAGATTATAACTCCTACAATCTCCTCAGCCAGCTTGGCCCGTGAGTCTAGGAGAAGCAGTCCATGAACATGAAATGACCCAGATTCTGGTTGTTGCAGATTCTGGTTGGTGCTATCCACGCTCCGTCAGTGCCTTCTGCTCCCTATGCACTTGCTCCACCTGTTGCTGTAACTTTTGTAGATTAATTTGTGCTTTAAATGTTACAGCTGGCCCCAAGGGAGACTTGAATAATCAAGCTTCATGTCAGGGGGCCACAGAAAAGAGAAAAGAACAGAAGCACAGATTATGATGCTACAACCTTTGCTAAGCCCATTTCTAAGCAGCACTGTAAATAGATAATGGGGCTGGTCCCTTGAAGTGAAAAACCCAGCCCCCCTTTTTAGGACCAGTTTCATATTTCGTATAGCTGAAAAACTAGGTGAGCAAGACATGTCAAGACTCTAATCCGATGCAGAGGTACAGGAGAGAGCTGCAGTTGGCTGCAAGGCACTTTCCAGTTATAGGATGCAGAACTAGACTGAATGGCACATGGCATGCACAGCAGTTCACAGGTCTTGTGTTTTGCTCCATATTTACCAATAAAAAAGGGGCCAACAACCAATGCTACTTGGAAGCCTTGGTTTTGCCTTCCACGTGACCCACCTTGCAAAAGCAAGGCTGGGACTTGGTTTAAATGAACGTCTTCGAAGGTTGAAAGAAATCATTGCATGCATCTCAGCCATTGACGACAAGGGCAGGCTGGGGAATACATGGACGGGCTGATCTTGACATAGCACAGCGAATGGGTTAAAATTAGTGTTGTACTTTTTAAAAATAAAGATGTGCTTGGATAGTTTTATTTAGAAAAAAATGTCTCTCTTGAAGTGTGCAACTGAATGAACCTTCCTCTCCAAACATATCGAGGGGATAATGCAGAAAACCTGATAATATTTTACGGACATGGGGAAAAAACTCTAGATCAATAATATGTTGCCAGTGTTGCCATTTGGGAAATGCTATTATTTTGGTAATTCCATCCAAGACTTCGTGACCCATCATGTCCAAGCTCCGGATAACTCCTTCAATAGATATGCTAGCATAGTAACACAAATGACTTAAGTATTTATGTGACATATTTCAACTGTTTAAAAGGCTGCTTTTGCCACATACGCTGGAGCCAACTGAACGATAATTACTGGTCATGTTTTTCAAATTGATGGATTTCTGGATTATTTCTTCTGGACTGAGTATATACTTCCTGTTACCCAGTAGACAGCTGATAGGCCAGTATAAATATCCACAGTAGCAGACTGGGCCCGAGGCTTACAGGAAAAGCCCTACAAGTCTCCTGTTAAACAGGGATGGAAAAGACCCTTTCCCACTCTCATCAAGCTTACACATCCTCCTATGAGTCTATTCACAACTCTCGCAACATCTTGGGATGAGGTAGGCATGGGAACAGATTGTCCTTGAACAGTTAATTAAAAACCTAAAGCTGTAGAAACACCTGCTTTTAGTGTAGATGAAAAGTACAAGAATGGGTTTGTTGGCTCAAATGACAGCAGCGAACTGTAAAGTTGGGCCTTCCTCTGGATCCCATCAACAGGAGCTGCCCTAATGGATTTCACTTAATATTTTAGGATTACATGTCTAATTTATCCCAGTGTCAAAGGGACTACAGCTTTCAAAATGTCACAGCCTGCAGTTTTTAAAAAGTGGAAAATACCAGAACTAGGGGACATCCACTCAAACTGAGGGTTGGGAGAGTGAGAACAGATAAAAAGAAAATATTTTTTTTACCCAGCCTGTTGTTAGTCTGTGGAACTCCCTGCCATGGGATGTGGTGATGGCATCTGGCCTGGATGCCTTCAGAGGGGGATTGGACAGATTCCTGGAGGAAAAGTCCATCACAGATTACAAACCATGATGGAGTTGTGTAATCTCCAGGCATAAAACCAGGGTACTTCAAGAGCCAGATGCAGGGGTGTGGTATCAGGAGACAGATATCTAGTCTTGTGCACTCCCAGACACATTTGGTGGGGCCACTGTGAGATACAGGAAGCTGGACTAGATGGGCCTTTGGCCTGATCAAGCATGGCTCTTCTTATGTTCTTATGTGTTTTCTCCTCACTGTGCAGAGGAAAGCCCCCATTTAGATCCTGCCCAGACAAACAATTGCTGTGTAGTAGCCAAGTGGTGGTTCCATATCCACTGAGATCACCTGTCCCAGGCAATATGAAAGAGTAACACGCACCCAGGTTTTGTAACCCCTACCATCCCAATCTGTTCTTCCTTGCCATGCCACCAAAAGGGAGACATTTCCTTCTGGGAAGGGGAGGGGCCCCTCTGACCCGCTAGTGTGCAGGCCTCTAAGGTGGGCTCACTGGCACCATTGACCGCTGAGCAGTTGGGACCAAATTCCAGGAATGACATCCATAACTCCACTTTTCAGCACTATGGACAGCTTCTACAGTTACTGCCAAGTCGTAGGAGTTAACAGTGGCAAAAATCTTGGCAGCAGCTACCAAGTTTCAGGCAGTGGGAGATTCCATTGTAGACTTCAGACGCCTGGAAGATGGTGAGCCCTGCACTGTGCTGTGCCATATACTTATGCTCATTATTAACTATATCTGTTTGCTGACCATGGAGCAATTTATTATACTATCCGTTTTACTGTCCGTTTTACTGCTCAGTAAAAGGGGGAAATTGTATGAACTGTTGGAGAATAAGGCTATCAATGCCTGTTATTCATGATAACTAAATACTGTATTTAGTTATCATAAGACTGACAGAGCTGTTTGGATGAGCAGTGAAATGTTTCAATCTCTCAAGAAAAAAAGGTCCAATTGCCATGACTCAACTTCCAGATAAATATTGTATTCCATCAGCACGACACAAGCATGGATACACTCACACACAGCTCAAGATTTTGGGTATAAGACTGATCAAGGAAAGACAAAGTAAATGAAATATTTATTGTAAAGTTTATTTCTTTTTCCAAGCAAAAATACAGTGAATTTCAGCTTACCACTGATGATAAAACAATGCCAGCTATCCAGTAAAAGATTTAGGTAGTCTACTCTGTAGTGTTTAATGTTTGCAAGTTCCAAATGTATAAAAACAAAGTCACGGCAGTCTTTTAAATAACAGGCATTTCATTTCTAAAAATATATGAAAAACAGGGAAGATTGCCGCCTTTACATGAGCACGCAATAGGACACAGGTTCGTATTCAATGGTATATGCTGGGTAAATCTGATGTTTCTCAAAGATGACAAAAATGGAAGGATTCAGAAGATTGTCCACACAGCTATCATAAAAGCTATTCACCTGGTTAGGTCTAGATGGAGGTCGAAGGTAAGTAGGGTTACCTGGAACATAATCTCCAACCAAAACTCGAGCTACAATCATGGTCTTGTTCCGGGTGTTTGAGTGGCAATAGGTATGTGAGTAACTTGCATCCCTGGCAAAATAGCTCCCTAAAGGAAAAGAAGATAGTAATACCTTTGAAATAACACGGATGGGGAATTAGACAGCTAATATGTATTTGCCCTATATGTTATTTGTAGATTTCATACATCAAGCCAGCATGTCAAATTAGGACAGAGAATTGGACATTGATGCAACATTTCAAATCTCTGCTTGACCATGGAAACTAAGGCAAAGCAAAATATGCTATTTATATACCACCCATAGCACTTAAAGCACTGTCTGAGTGGTTTACAATTTAATTACGCAAGTTTCACATTGTCTCCCATCCCTTCAGCCAGCTGGGCACTCAATTTAATGAAATTAGAAGGATGGAAGGCTGAGCAAACCTTGAGCCAGCTACCTGGGATTGAACCCAGGGGATGAGCAGAGTTTTGTCCACAATACTGCAGTTTTAACCAGGAGGCACCATGAGATGTGGAGGTGGGGGTTGGGATGATATACATCTCATATGATAGTGCTGGCAAATCTATGCCACCGGTTCCAAAGATGATACGCGGAGCCCCTTCTGAGGGCACGCAACATCACCTCCTCACAGCCATGGTACTTCCTCCTCCACTCAGAGCACCCCACTGTGCTCCATGCAGAGAGCCGGATGAAGGGGAGGCGGCAGCTTGTGGGCTCATTCGTAGCCTCAGTTTACTCTCCAGCCATGCCACTCTGGGCACCCCAAAAGCAGTGTGGATGGAGAGTAAGTTTGGGCTATAAGTTTGCCCAGCTCTCTGCATGGAGCCATTTTGAGACCACCAAAATGGCTCCGTGAAGAGAGCCAAGTGAAAGGGAAGCAGCAGTTTGTGGGCTCATTTGTAGCTCCAGTTTAATCTCCAGCCACGCTGCTTTTAGGATACCCAGAGCAGCGTGGCTGGAGACTAAACTGGGGCTACGATTGAGCCCACAACCTGCCGCCACTCACCCTGGCTTTCCTGACAATGTAGCAGCCCATTTGCCTCTCTGTTCAGGGCAGAGAGGCGGATGGGGTGCTACCCTTCAGGAAAGTACTGTGGCCACAGGATATTCAAAAGTGTGCTCTTCAGTCCTCATTTCCCCAAAGGGTAGTACCCCATGCTACCCTTTGGGAAAGTGAGAACTGAGTAGCAGTACTTTTGGAGTACTATAGGAGTACTTTTTGGAGCTTAATCGGTGTTTGAAAAGATCAAACTCCAATTGGGCCACACAAGCAACATGGACAGTTTGGCACAAAAGTTTCACTCCTTAAGTTAATGGAAACCTGAAATATTTGTTTTCTGCAACACGCAGTTACTGCTATTATGCCTGCTGTCCAAGATACCAAGTGCTTCACAACTTGTACACCACTTGCACATGCACAACCATCCCCATACCTTTCCCATACAGCGTTCCATGAGTCCCACAGATTCTCCAATCAAAGTTCTGCTCACAGATATCATGCAGATGAGTTGGGCTTGTGCCATGGAACAAGAGCCTTTCAGCTACCTCTTTCCCTCCATTTAACTTCTTCATCTGGCCTCTCTGCCTACAAACAAAAGCATCAGAAGGTCTACTTCCATATCTGCCAGTCGGCTTTAATACAAGCTTTTTCTAACTTTTCTTCTTCTCTGGCCATAATCTTCTAGACCTCCAACCTACTGCCTGAGCAAATTTGCATGCATAGGGTCTCAGGATCAAGAGCTTACAAATGGGGCTAGGAAAGCTTTTGGCCTGGAAGTCTTGAGAAAGTCTGCTGATCTCTCTCTCTCTCTCTCTCTCTCTCTCTCTCTCTCTCTCTGTGTGTGTGTGTGTTGTGTCATTACAGTCGTGACCAACTCTTCATGACTCCATGTCCATGGAGTTTTCTTGGCAGGAATACTCGAGTGGTCTATGGTACAGTAGGAGAATAAGTGAAGAGCTCATTGCCTTCCAGACTCTCAACTTCCATCAGCCTTTTCGGAGGACTGAAGAGACCTGAAGTCCAGCAATAGCTGGGGTGCCAGGCATTCACATCCTGTAGGCAACAGTGTGATAGATGCACCTGTGTTCTCATTCTGTACACAAAAGTTTCTCATGTTCTCGGTTAAAATGAAATCCTGAGTATGGCAATATAAGCCTCTACTTGGCCAAGGACACTGTCTATTTTTATGTCCTGGTGGTAATGACAAGTGTAGTGTATTAATGCCAGACAAATAACAAATTAATAGCTCAGTCAGGGCAACAGCCACCCAGCTGCCAAGAAACAGTGAGCAGAGTAATAAATTCCATTTAAATTGCAGTGTTCTGAACTTTGATCATCAATCACAGCTGGTTTTCACTGCCCCTCTGCCTTCTTTCTATACTTGGCTTGGGTGGAGAGAGACTGTGGGTTACTGGGAGCCCACCAACCAGCTTCTAAGCAGATTGAATGGACATGTCTGTGAAGATTCTCCGTCATCCAGGTGAGTTTATTTGGAAGTTGAGTCATGGCTACTGGACTTCTTTTTCTTGAGAGATAGAAACGTTTCACTGCACATCCAAACTGATTGAGCTGTTTGGATGAGCAGTGAAATGTTTCTGTCTCTCAAGAAAAAGAAGCCCAGTAGCCATGACTCAACTTCCAGACAGATTGAGTGGAGGCAGTCCGTGATTTACTAGGAGGACAGCCAGCCGAGTTTCTGCTAGACCACTGAATGCAGCATCTCTTCATCCCCTTTATCAATAGGAAATGTACAAGTAAAAACACCCTTAAAACTAGTGTGACTTTTGTGCTCAAATGACAGGACTGAGATGGTTATTTGTGTCTGTGAAATTCAACTGATAAGGGAACAGGATGTTTATGGCCTGAAGACCAATCCGAAAACTAAGCCCCCTCAAAAAGAGAGGGTACAGCAGGCATACCCAAACTTTGGCCCTCCTGATGTTTTAGAGCACAACTCCCAGAATTCCAAGCCTGTATTTCCAATGGCAAAGGACTGTGGGAGTTGTGGTCCAAAACATCTGGAGGGCCGAAGTTTGGACATGCCTGGGGTACAGGGAATAAAGCTCCAAAAACTTTGGCCACATGTCCCCCCCCTTCCAATATTTTGACTTCATGCCACGGGACAAGCAAACAGAAATCAATGCCTCTTGACCCGAGACCAATGTCTCCATTTTAAAATACTTGCTTTCAGCAGAGAAGCCTGACCTGGATGCGAGGCCAAGATTTTGAGAGCTTTAATATTTCCTGTGCACCACATACAGCTTTGTGGTGTCCAGCCTGATGATCAACAAAGCTAGCTTCTGTTTGTGATTTGTTAATGCTCCAATAAATGTATCTCCCACACACCCCTTTGAGTTATATGCAGGGTTCTTTTTAAGAACAAATAATTAAGCAAGCGAATTTGAAATGGCAGGTGAGAAAACCTCCTGCTGTGACAACCGCACATAATTGGCACTGATGCACCCCCTCTTCTACTGATGGGTTATCTGTAATGTCTAGTTTGCTCATTCAGGATCAAGCCATTCCCCAAATGCTTTGCAGTACAGCAACGATCATTGCTTCACAATAATATGTTGCTACTAAGAAAATTCCTCCCTCTCTTTTTGCTACTGGGAAAATTGCAGGTAAGCTCAGTGGGGGAGGCTGAGTGGGGTGGTATAGAGATTAAAAAGCACCCCAACCAGCTTCCTAGGCAAGGTCTTTTGGGAATAATTGAACCCCATCTGTGCAGGGAAATCCCAAAGAGGACAATGGATCCATCCAGCCTGATGCACAGGAAGCCAGCTTGCTCTTATCTCTTCCCCTCACATTATCCAGCAAGGGCTTGAGATGGTATGTAATGAAATAACAAGCTGTCTGGTAGTCATTCATCAAGACCCCTGATATGTGGCACTGCTACATCAGAGAAGCCCTTCCCAGGAATTCATCAGCCTACACCATCCTGACACATAAGCCCTGTCTCCACCCTCTCTGATGCTCTGCCTTTGTACCAATAAAGCGTCTGGACTCATGCTGGCAGAGGAAGCTGTTGCATGAGGCCTGGCTTTGCTGAACCCAATAGTGTGCCTATGTGGAATCATTACTACAGGGTGGAAAGTGATGCCATCATCCTAAATTGATCCTAAATTCAAGCTATGCAAGCTGTAGTCCAGTTACATCACTAATTCTGAACTGTAGTCAAAAGTCGGGATAATGAGGGAGAGTGAATACTTGCCTGGTGCTGCTCTGAGGACCCAGTGCTGATGCCACTCTGCCCAACCCCAAGAGGAAAAGTTAGAAGAAAACACAAACCATTGAAACACCTGCCAGAGAGAAGGGTTCTGAATCCTTTGGATAGTATTAATCACATAACCCTCCATCGTCTTCTCAAAGAGTTCCTTGATTTCATGATATTCCTCTGAAGACTCTGAGACCTTCACCAACTAGACATGAAGCAAGAGCTGTTGTGAATACTTGGTTTTTGCACTATGTTTTTTTCTTTCATTTATAGGCCACTTTCCCACCCAAAACAGAATTGGAAGTGGGCTCACAATGAAACCCATATGAAACAAAACATACCAATTTTAGAGTGGCCATTCGGCCAAATGGGTGGGATAGAAATGCAACCAACCAACCAGTCAACCAATCAGTCAATCAATTAATAAAAATTTAGTAACACACAAGGGGAGAATTTTTTTAAAGAACAAGTCAATAACAGCCCAAATCCTGTTGTTTGGTACAGTAAATCACTCTAGAGTAGACCTATTAATCAATTAGCATTGTAAGTTGCAGTTAGAGCAGTCAGTAAAGTTTACAGAGGAGTTGATTCAACAAATTCGCACATATTTAATGCCTCTATTCTAGTGTGATTTACTATGCTGTATAAGCAACAGGATCTGGCCATTAAAACAAGCAACTCAGCCATTCCAACCATCAGTTGCTAACATGTCCCATATTCCCTGAATATTGAGGACCACAAAAGTCTCATTCCTGTAAGTCAGCCAGTGTAGTGTAGTGGACAGTGCATCAAACCAGGACTCAAGAGATGTGGGTTTAAATCCATACCATACTAAGGGAGCTCACAGGGGTGGTTGCAATGGAAGGCTACTCCTTGACCATCTCAAATGCCTTGAACCCTCATTTAGGGAAGCCTTTTGTTGGAAGCAACATGACATCATCATCATCTGGAAATGTGTAGCTTGCCCAAGGCTACGCAGGCTGGTTCTAATTACAGGAATCACTTTAGAGAATCAAACTCCCAACCTCTGGCTCCATAAGCATATACCGCAAATTCCAACATATCCAAGAATTCAAGATTGGACACGTCCAGGCTACATGGCACTACTGAAGAGTCTGTCTTGGTCTAGTGGCCCAACTGCAGGAAAGTTGCCTGCTGGCTCTGACCACCATGAGTATTTGCTATGCTGTCTGGGGAGTTCTAGATGAAAAAAAGATGAGAAACGATGAGAAAAGATTGGCATACACGTATTTCTTTAAAACTGCATCAATCAGGAATACATGCATAGAGTCCAGTGAAGGCAGGCATGGATACATTTGAAAACCATGCATGCTGCCAAAATAATTTCCTCCTCTCTTTGCTATAAAAACAACACCTGTTTGGAAAGATCATAGAAGCAGTGGTTTTAAAAAGCGTGGGGGGGATCCCCTGCCAAAGTATGAAAACACTTTGTATCCAGATGCCATTTGGTTAATGAAGAAAGGAATTTATATAAAATTGAACTGGTCTTTGCTCTGGTTTAGGATCCAGAAACCAAACTAGATCAGCATCCTATTTACTTGGAAGAATCTACACAGCCACTGTCTGGCCACAAAGGACAGGGGAAGAGCCTGTGCCCTTCAAAATGTTGGTGTACAAAAATGTTGGTGTACCAAAGGTGTACAAATTTGTGTTTTGGGACATAACTGGGAATTCTGGGAAATGTAATCCAAAAACTCAACTTTGCTCATTTCTGAACTACATCGCCTATCTTTTGTGGTCACTGGCTCTAGCTGGATGACAAAGATGAGAGTTGGGGCTGAACAACATCTGGAAGATCAGATATTCTGCACCCAGGCATAAAGGCAGCTTATGTCTCCTCCTCCTCAATGTTCACCCCCAGCCTCTTGGGGCAACAATGCTTCTTATATTACAGTTGTTATGGGGATCAGATGTGATCTACACATGTGCGAAAGCATTCCAGACGTTTGCACCTTGCAAAAAAGCAGGATTAAAACCACATGGACTTTGCCACTAGCCAACAGAATTCCATTCTCTGTTCTGCATTAGTAATAATACATTAACAGAGTCAGGAACATGGAATTCACTCAGCCCTTTCCAGCACAGTGGGTTGGGCATCTGGCTGTGAAGCCAGAGGTCAGGAGCTCAGTTCTTCACTGTGCCTCCTGAGAAAAGAGCCAGCCCGGGTGGCCTTGGGCAAGCTGCACAGTCCCAGGGAACCCCCAGAGGAATGGAATGGTAAATACATCTGACTATGTGTTGTGTGGTGTGGTGTGGTGTGTTGTTACAGTCATAACTGACCCCTCATGACTCCACATCCATGAAGTTTTCTTGGCAGGAATGCTGGAGTGGCTTGCCAGTTCCTACTCCAGGTGCCTACAGCACCTGGTATTCCCTGGTGGTCACCCATCCAAGTACTAACCAGGGCCGGCCCTGCTTAGCTTCCAAAATCAGGAGAGATTGGATATGCTTAGGGCATCTTGCTAGGGCTAACTTGAAGGTGCACAGCTGTTATCATTAGAAATGGGCACGAAATGAATTTTTTTTCATTTCCATTATTTGTTATCTGTTTCATTACGTAACAAAACGAGTAACAAAAATTCTGATGAAATTGGAACGAACCGAACAGAACCACGAAAATTAGGTTTGTTACGTTTCGTTTTCGTTAATGGCAATGCGCAATGAAATGAGCTGTTTTTAAATGTTAAAAACGTCCTGAATATCCATAAAAACCCAGCAATAATTATTTATTCTACCTGATAATATCTAACAGGGGGTTTGGGGTCCTTAAAAAATGCATTTATGTCTTTTCTCAGATCGCTATATTTTTTTCCTTTAAGGGGAGTTAGGGGACATCAACTCAAAATGGCCCCCAGATTCCTAATATTGATTTCTTTTCCTTTTGACACAAAATGGATTCCAGCCATAAAATGGATGCAAGCCATGTGATGGGATCATGTAAATTCTTGGACAAATTCAACCAATAGCATGCCCAGGTTGCAGACTGGGCAGGTCTGGGAGCCACAGAGGGCATAAAAAGCTCTGGCAGCCCCCATCCTCCTTGCAGTCTCCGGTGGGAGTTAGGGTGGAATTGCTGTCTCTGCGACTCATTATTTTCACTTTAGGCCAGCCAGGCAGGTGTGTGTCTCTGTGTTCCTGCTGGCTGCAGCCTGGCAGGGGAGAGAAAGAAGAGATTTATCTCTAGCTTCAGTCTTGCAGCCTCCCTGTGTGCGTGCATGCGTACCTCTCAGTGAGTACTCTCCCTTGCCCCACAGTGCAGTCACTCTGCAGCTGCCTTGCACCCTGGGCAACGCCTGCCGCTGCCTTTGCAGCCTCCCTGCATACGTAGTCTGTACTGTGTCTCTGCCAGCATCATTTTTTAGTGTTTCCCTCTGGTCTGGGGCATTGGGGGATGCCCGCCCATGGAAATGATTTAAAAATCGCGCAAAAAGCGGGTAAAAACAAAAAACAAAAAAAATGAATTTTCTTCAAAAATTCACGAAAAATGAAAACGAACCGAAACAGACCCCTCAATGAAAATGAAAAACTGAAATGCCATTTTTTTATTCTTGCCCATCTCTAGTTATCATCATCATTGGAAACCCTTTGATGCTCACTACCAGGAACCTGCTCCACTGCCTGCATTAGTGGCCTGATGGCAACAGTTTCCTCCTGCATTTGGGGTCATGAATGTGAGTCACTGGAGGAAGCAGCTCCTTCTACCTCTTGAGCAGAAAGGTAACACTGAATACCTTATAGCCTATATCAGGCAGTGCTGTTTGGTCCCAGCCCGAAGGAAACAGGTGGAAGTTCAACGAAGATTCAAAGGGTCTGCTGTGAACAGGAGACAAAAAACAACAGTAACCCAATGACTCAAAGACACAACACCTATTCTTAAAACACCAGTTGTTTACTACCAGTTGCACTGATTCCAGTCAAAGTCATGGAGACACTGGGGCAGCCTGTGGTCTAAGATGGTAGGAGTGCCTTACCCTAGAGTTTTAGATCACAACCAAGCTGCCTATGTAAAGAATTACCACTTAATTCTATCATATACTGTATCCGAGTTTTTCCCACTCCTTAAAAGTCCTCTCAAATTATACATCAGAGCTAAGTTAGATATGCTATCATTTACTTGTTGCAAGCTGCCCTTGCATCATTTTAAGCAGAAAGGTTGGTGGTGGTAACAACAACAACAACAACAACACAGTTGCAGGTCTCAGAGGTAACTCCATTAGAGATACAAAAAATGGCATTACAGTGTTACGAATAGCATATGTACTGTGCAAATATTTAAGAGATACCTAGGTTTTTGGTTAAAACTTATATCTGTTGTATAATACCAGTAGAGATGGGCACAAACTGGAAAAATAGCATTTCGTGTAGTTTCTTCAGTAGTTCTCTTTCATTTTGTTTGTAATGAATTTTTAAAGTAGTTATGAAACAATACAAAAGGCTATGCTCCCCTGGGTCCTGAAGGACCAAAATGGCAGGGGAGCTTCCTCAAGCTCTTTTTATTTATTTATTTATTTATTTATTTATTTATTTATTTATTTATTTATTTATTTATTTATTTATTTGCATTTTTAGACCACACCGACATTCCCATAGGAAACAAGTTGTCCTAGAGGAAACATCAAGGGAGCAATTCTGGGTAAGTCCCCCAAATTTGGAAAGGTTTGGGGTTCAGGGGGTGAGGTATAAAACTCCAAAAGGGGTCTCCCTAGGAAAAATTATTTCTAATTGGATTCAGAACAGAAGCCAAGTCACGGCAATGCTAATTGCTCGCCAGCAGCTTGGCTTCCTAATTCAATTAGAAAGAATATTTCCTAGGGGTACCCCCTTTGGACCTTCAAAATTCAGCCCCCTGATCCCCAAGCATTTCTAAATTGGGGGGGGGGGACTCACCTAGAATCACTCCCCTGCCATTTCCTATAGGACAAATTGTTTCATGCTAGAGGGGATAAATGACATTTCATCATGAAATAAAATGAAACACGTCCTACCATTTTGTTAGGTAACGAAGTAATTCGTTACCTAATGAAACAATGAACCAGCATTTTGTTTTTCATTTCATGTCCATCTCTAAATACCAGTCAAGGCCTTTTTAATTTTTATTGACTGTGCCTGTTTTTTAATAATAATAATAAAGAGATGAAATTAGGCCAGAATTATGTTTGTATGCGAGATATGTCCTTTGTATCTGAAAAAGCAAAAGCAAAGTGTTCTGCTTATATACTGCCCCACAGTGGTCAAAGCACTTTATGATTGAAGTATGCAGTCTACAGATTCCCCACCCCACCCCAGTGAGCTGGGT
Source organism: Phrynocephalus versicolor (assembly GCA_023846285.1). Taxonomy (NCBI): domain Eukaryota; kingdom Metazoa; phylum Chordata; class Lepidosauria; order Squamata; family Agamidae; genus Phrynocephalus; species Phrynocephalus versicolor. Next base: position 16,481,740 of record JAHTLZ010003526.1, on the reverse strand, counting down.
ACTCATTTTACTGACTTTGGAAGGATGGAGAGCTGAGTGAACCTTGAGCTTGCTACCTGAGATTGAACTTCAGGTTGTAAACATAGTTATAGCTGCAGTACAGCAGTTTTACCACTACACTATGAGGCTCTTAAGTCTGAAAAATCACACTTGATGAAGAACATTCTTACAACTGACCACCAATCACAAAGCAAAGAGCGATTTTGTTTTGCAGATGACTAGAAACAAGAAAACCTCCTACCATGACAAGCATTCACAAGCAACACTTGAGGGACTCTGGCCTCTAATGGTAGATTATCTCTAACAGAGTATGTGCATATATGAATTTGGGTTTTTTTACATCACTGTACAGTAATCAAAATTCTCTCCATATCACCTTTCGGATTTAGTATAGGGTACCTAAAGGTCCTTTAAAAAACCAAACCAAGCACAAAAATAATAGAATTTAAAAGATATCTAAATGCCTACACAAGCCCACCCGTCCACAATAACACTGGAAATAAACAAACTAGGATGAGAACAGAACGTGAATAGCTTAGAGCAGAAAAATGTCCAGTACCACTTGTCATTTTTCTGGCTACCTCCAAAGAACACAAGTCTGGGCCATCTAGAGACTCGTCTTTTCGTTCGGTAGTAGACATTTCTCTGAACCATCTCTAGAGGGAAACAATAACAGTGTTAAACCATTCATCAGCATTAATAGGTAACAACTTGTTCAACTGAGGGAGCAGAGGATGGTCTAGTCACTTTTTGTTTGGACCTTTTAACTCCAAGAATCACCCAACCACTCGTTACCCTGGCTCTGGGGATTATGGAAATTATAGTCCAAAAATAGTGAGGCCTATAAAATATCTTTGGGGTGGGGGGAATCTGTTAGATACAAAATAATATAGAGTGCTTATACAATCTGTTCTGCTTTTTACCGGACAGTTCTCCTAATGTTCCTCATCTCCTTTGAAACAGCCATAGAAACAAGTCATCGGAAACATACGTGATGTGCTAAATTTACAGGTTATCACCAACATAACCAAAACACTAGATTTATACTCAGAAACAGTTGACTTACACTGAGAAATCTGATAGCTCTATCCCTCACATCATACAGAGCTACACAGAATCAAGGAATCCTAAAACAACTGCAGCAACAAGAACATGTTCCAGTTTGGAATTGTCACCTCTTGATTACTTTTTACACAAGATAATTTGAATGATATTCCAAAATCACTGTTGTTGGTTTTTCTGTAGAGTTATTTCCCCCTCAGAACATGATTTGTGGTGTCTCAACGCTGCTGTTGCATCTAAGGCTTGCATCCCAGTTGCCTATTTTGTGTCATTTATTGATTCATGTTGTGGGCAGCAGTCAGAGTGTTTGACTAAGACTCTCTCATTCCTCTAAAGGAATTGACAACAAAGAAGAAATAACAAAAGTCACCTTGGAAGCTTAGTTCATACAGCTGGGTACCAGCATGGAAGAATACAGTGCCTTTGCAATCAGCCAGGAAAGCAGACTCCAACTCCGATGAGGATATCATAGCAGCATCGTGCTGTGAGTCCTACAAAAATATCACGGGGATGGAGGAGAATAATAAAAAAGGAGAAGTATTATTTTGGATTCTGCAGAGTTTCAGAAAAAGCTACCCGTGTGTTTTAGCAGAGCAGCAGTAGGGGTAGCTTACCTTTTTGCCATATTCAATCCACTTGCCGTTTTCATCCAACCAATACCAGACAAATTCTACTTTGACAATGGAATCCAAGAGCATGACCACTGATGCAGAGGGGTGGTCAGAAGTTCATTCTAACCCTGAAATGAAGAATTTGATATTGAGTTTCCTCTGACTAAGCAATTTAAACACAACCCCTTCTTAGACAACTGCCTTACAGCCACTTACATTTTTTCTCCATCTAGACCAGAACTGCCCCCCTCGAGAGATGAAGCAACATATAGTCCTCCAGATGTTGTTGCCTTACAAATCTCATCAATTATAGCCAGCTTTGCCAATGCATAAGCAAGATAGATGTTGCAGCACATGCTGGTGGACAACAATTGTCCATCATTGCTGTAGAGTCCTGGAAGGCCACTGATGACTTTACCTTCCCATTCTATCCTTACCAAAGAGGCTCAACTACTACCCTGTTTCCCCAAAAATAAGACATCCCCTGAAAATAAGACCTACTTACAGTTTTGCCCCACACTGAAATATAAGTCATCCCCTGAAGATAAGGCCTCCCCATAATAAGATGTGTACTGTATTTTTCTTCATGGAAAAATAAGACATCCCCTGAAAATAAGACCTAGCGCATCTTTGGGAGCAAAACTTAATATAAGACACTGTCTTATTTTCAAGGAAACATGGTATGTTTGGAACTGGGACAATTCAGGAATAACTAGAATGGCATGCGGCGTTTTCTGCCATCAACAAGATGGCAGCTTAGAAGACTAGCTCTGTTCCAAGCCTGCTAATAATGATATTATAACAATGATGGTATGATACACGAGAAAGAAAAGGGAAATATTTGAGCTATAGATATGGGCAAGCTAAAGAAAAAGAATGCAGAAATAAAATGCTTCAGATGCCCCTGCAGATGGTGGTGATCAAAGGGACCACATCTTCTCATCAGAAGAATTGGAAGGGCTGTCTATGAAAAAAAGGTGCCAAGGCTAAAGAAAACAAAAGTGAAATGAAGCAGGTAATAGTGATGGGTCCAGCTACACAGAATCCACATGAAAATGATGTAGCAAAATGACAGGCAGGCAGGCAGTTTGAAGTCAGGCCAAAAATTCAAAAAAATAGCTTTACTACTGCCTGGAGGATCCACCATGAGAAGCAGTCTCTCAGCCATGTTTAAAGATGATGACTCATTCGCCAGAAGGGGAGGGAATTGTCCTGTTCACATCAGCCATGCCCTAAGAGCATCTAGAATTCTATAATACCTCCTGCTTGTAAAACCCTTTGTCTCCCCTCCTCCTTCCTGTAAACAGGTATCATTCATTTGTGTAACAAATGTTTTAGGGAAATCCTGTGCACGCACACATGGACTACCCCCCACCAAGCCACTTCCTTAAACCCACTATCTCTGTCCTGTCTAAGCCCATCATCCCAGGTGGAACATAAAAACAGATGTGGTCTTATTTGTATGCCAATACTGTAAATAATGAAACCCATTGCTGATCTTTCCGGCACATTGTATCCTTTGTTTTGTATTTGGAAACCTCTCTAGGTTTTCCTGTATCTTCTTTGTACCACTGCCTCCTCCCACTGTACAAATTCATAAAAACCTTGTTCCCGCCCCGATCGGGGCAGAAACTTTACTTCTGCTGTCAGAGGTTAAGTTTCTCTCTGCCTGCTTGCTTTATTGATCAATAAACCTTGCAAAATTGAACTCTCTCGCATCAGATCTTTATTTGATGACTTGGATCTGGTGACCACAGGGAGACTAGCTCCCTGGGACTCAACAATAGCACAAATGAGAAAAGATTTAAAGACTGATATGATGGCTGTGACCAACACTCTGAAACAAACTATGTTGGCGGTGAAGCATTAAAAAAATTGAGCAAACTGCAGATGCAACTTTTGAAATGACTCAAAAAGCAAAGGAGAGCATTAACCGGGCACCATAGACAGAAATTGAACAGCTAAAACTGAAAGTTGCTGATCAGGAGAACTGGGACCAGAGGGCATTTTTTTTGCCTGCACTGTTTTAAAGAGACTGATGATAGGGACAAGTCTTTAAAAAAGGGTTTTGAACTGGCTCCAGGAGCTCTGTCCTAATGTGGAGATGATGAATACAGATCTGGACCATGTCCACCATCTGGGGAAGAACAGCAACATAGGATGCAAGATGCAATCTTGAGGTTCAGGGCCTACTCTGTAAAAGAGGAAATATTTCAAGAGCTAAGAAGGAAGCAGTTAATAGTTGAAGATTAGAATGCTCTACGTCTGATAAATGAAAACAGTGAAGACCATACACACAGATCTTGCAACAAAAATAAATAAAGTGCAGATGGTGATTTCTTCATAAACTTATACTACATGGTGGTACACCTACAACTGTTAATTTGCTGGACCAGCTACAAGAATTTGTTGAGGATGTGAAGGTTCTTATGTTCTTATGTTCTTATGTCTCTACTCCAAAGACACAGGAAGCAGAGACCAAAGCAGAATGAGAACAAAAAGGAGGCGGAGCCATGAAAATAAAACTAAAGCAATCAGTTGCCGTGCAACTCAAGGAGGTACTGATAATTTATCTTAATTGCAGTTTCTGCTAACCGCTGCCTGCAGCCACCCTAACATTAAGACAGCTTATAGAACATCATAAGTCTAGATATTTATAAGCAGTAAGAATATAGCTATATAAATGCATTAGCAGAGGTTTTAATGAGAAATTGATGGAATGGAAGCAACAGTAGATATGTAGGGCGGGGGGGTGTATAAATATAACATAGATATACTATTGAGAATTTATTATAGCTGTATAAATGTGAAGGGCAAAGCAGATCAGTTTTGGAAAATATCTGTTGGCAGCAGTGTGACTTAAAGCAATCATGATGAACCAAAGTCTTATTGGTTCATGACTTCTGGATTCTATATGACTTCTTCTGGATTCAATCTAAGGATTTATCAGGAGACTAAAGAAATGTCAATTACTTTTTGGTTACATATTTAAAAGTTCTCATGATATATATATCTGGAAGTTGAGTTATGGCAACTGGACTTCTTTTCTTGTGAGATCAAAATGTTTCGCTACTCATCCAAGCCGCTTCACTAGTCTGAGGAAAGTTAGTGGTGAGGCCTCCAATTTATAGTTCACCTTGATTTCAAACTGAAGGCCTCGCCACTAACTTCAGACTGAAGAAGCTGCTTGGATAAGTAGCGAAATGTTTTGATCACACAAGAAAAAAAGTCCAGTTGCCATGACTCAACTTCCAGATAACCTCACCTGGATGACTGAAAATATACACAGACATGATGTGGCTATAACAGTAATTGGTCCTCAAGCCAATGGCATATTAAGGCAACCCGTCTAGGATCTTGTAGATATCAAGCCCTCAAAAGTGATTTACCAGTCCTTCATTCGGGTAGGACTTAACAACCATGAGGCCTCATCACTCACATGACCCCTGTTCAAAGAGGTGGTGGTGGTGGTTGAACATTCAGTCCTTGGGTGTTACAACCCACTGAGCTATACCAGCACTACAAAATCCTAATAAATAGGAAATCCAGAAAAAGTCACTTATTTTAGGGAAATGAGCCATCCAGCTTTGGGATCAAGACCTTTAATCTCTGTGGTAAATGAACAAAGCGTTTGCCTCTTTCTCAAGCAGTTTCAGTTTCCATGAAATTTTCACTCGTCTACGGGGTTTCTCAAACATTTGAAATAGGGCTCCTTTGTCAACTCTGCCCCTCCACTTTCCCCTTGACAATAAGAAAACTAAGAATTAACACTCAACAAGATTTTTCTGCAGACAATATATGCAGGTAGGTTTCTGTCTCAATCCCTCTATTTCCCAGTTAATATTGGCATGCCATTGTGTATGCAGTCAGAATGGGTCCATCCACACGTTAAGGAGTTTTTAATAGGAATTCCCGAGTCTTCAGAAGTTACAAAAAAAAAAAAAGCACACTGGATCAAAACACTTGAAGTGGAAACCTCTAGAAGAGCCCTATGAAGTCTCACTATGCTCAGTGGCCACAGAATGTTGCTGGCTTCATGAAGAGGCATAGCTAGGGTTTGGAGCGCCCAGGGATAAAGTCAGGTTTGTGCCCCCTCCTGATCCCCAACTGTGTCTCACTCACTGAGCAAGGGGTGCCCAATCCTGGGGAAACAGTGGGGGATGGGGAGAATTGTCTCTCTTTCTCACACCCTCTTTGGGGGTCTCCTGGACAAGGCTCTCCTGTACAAACCGCACAGTGTGCGGTTAGCACCAAACAGGCAATTCCCCCCTCAAGAATCACCTCCGTAGCATGCTTCCCCCTCCTCCTTTTCCCCCAGCCAAGGCTTGGTGATCGTTAGCCCGGGGAGAGGAGGAGAGGGAAGCAGGCAATGATTTTTTTCCAAGCAGCACCTCCAATACTCCTTTCCCTGGGGTTAAGCCTTAGTGGGTGGGGTGAGGGGAAGGAGGAGGGGGAGCCATCGATGGAGTTGCTGCTTGGGGAAAAGAAATCACCTGCTTCCCTCTCCTCCTTTCCCCCAACTAAGGATCGCTAAGACTTAGCGGGGCAAAAGGACAACTGCTGGTGGGATGGCGCATGGCTTCCTCCTCTTGCTACCCCTCAGGTGCCCCCAGACTGCTGCGTGCCCTGGGGCAAATGCACTGTTCTGCCCCTCCCTAGTTACACCAGTGACTTCATGGAAGGGGAAAGGAGGCTTGCTAAATTAGGAGACATATTCAAGTTTAAGAACAGGAAACTAAGGGGTATCTTACAGCATTAGAAGACAACATTAAAGCTAAAAGAATAAAGCTGTTCAGAACAGAGTATAAATTCCATGTAATGTACAGTAAACCATCTAAAAATTATGAGGGATGGAAAGGGAACTAACAATTGATAACATAGTGTCAATGTAATCCCACAAGGAGAGATACAGTCACAAAGTTATAAGTGGTTGTAAACACAAGTCTGTGTAGCCATGTATGGTAGTCCGTCTTTCAGGGAAAGCTCGCCTGAAGAGAAAAGTCTTTGCCTGTTCCAGAAAGACTGCAGGAATTGGCAGTCCTAGCCTCTAGTGGGAAAGAGTTTCAGAGTCTGGGTGCAGCAGCCAAGAAGGCCCTTTCATGCATTCCCACGGAACGTACCTCTGAGGGTGGCTGGATGGAGAGAAAAGCCTCTCCTGATGACCTTAACACCCAAGCCGGTTTATACTGTGAGATTCAATCTTTGAAGTAGCTGGGACCCAGGTTGTATAGTGCTTTGTAGGTTAAAGTGAGCACTTTGATTGTACTCGATAGCTGATAGGCAGCCAGTAGGGCTGCTTTAGTAGGGGTATAATGTGATCTCTGTCACCCGCCCCAGTCAGCAATCCGACTATTCCATTTTGGAACCGTTGAAGTCTCCTGAAAGTTTTCATCAGAAGTCCCACACAGAGTGCATTACAATAGTCTCACCTGGCAGCAGCACAGGTGATCTGAGCCAAGTTTAAGGATGATATTGAGAAGGAGTGGACCATTTGTGGTCCTTCAGGTGTTTCAGGATTGATCCTCCCATCAATTCTCTCCAGAGCATAACCAATGGTGAAGATTGGGTGGAGTTGCAACCCTACATTGTTGCAAAGGCTACAAGTTGTGAACCCCTAACAAGGATGAAAAAACTTCAACCAGAATCATCCTGGTCATCTTGCTTTCATTTACAAGTGTATATCAAAATGTCCCCAATCTCTGGAAATCTGTTTGCTCGCCTTCTTTCAAACTGTTTCATGGGTTCAGGCAGAAGGAGGAGGACCATCTGAAAGGACTAGGAAGATTATTGTTTGGAACCTTACCGCTGGTCTTCTGGCAGCACTCCTCTCCCCTATATTTTCCTATCACCTCAAAGAGAAATGGCTCCAAAGTCTACCCTCTGGTGAACCATCAACTCTTTTGTGATCTCAGCTGCCCTTGCACAATTTTTACTCCTGTGAGGATTTAAAACCAGAAAGTAGAAGTGAAAGTGAAAGTGACAGATCCCATCTGTAGTTTTAATGCACTTGACAGTAACCTCTGGAAAGACTGAAAAACTATGAAGTTACTCTTTTTTGTACTGTAAGGGCACAATTGTCTCAAGAACACATGATTTTAAAAAAACAGACAAATAAAACACTCTCCTTATATTTTCCCCAAAATTATCTCATTAGCAAAAACCCATAAGTAAACAAAACTCATGGGGTAGTTTTCATTTCTTCACTTACCTTTTTGTAGGCTCCAGAGAAGTCCTGTCCCAATTCTCATACAAAAGCCACACGGGAAAATGATTTCGCTCATGTAAAAGAATCCTCTTTACTGTCAAACAGCATTCAAAGTCCAAAGCAACTCCAAGAACCTACCTAGCTAGCTGAATAAATATCTGAGGCAGGAAGTGATTAAAAAGCACAGCTTTTTAAAAATTGCAAGAAAAAGAGAAAACAAACTAGCTCTTGAATGTGTGAACCTTTGAAAGTAGGCGTCAGCCACAACACATTTTTTCTCCATGCATGCTGTCCAAAACTTCTATTTTGCCTTCTTCTGGAAACTTCAGGGAGGAATAGAAAACAAATCAGTGAGACCTTGACTTCCCTCTGAACTCCTCTGTATCTAAGGGCTGGGCACTCTCCCCAGCTGACAAAGCCCCGCCTTCCAGCTTCTGATCTGTCCTGGCTGGGCAATTAACTTGGGAGTCACCTGCCTCTGAGTCAAAACCACATACATTAACTCTTTCCAACACCTTTGCTTGAACTTGGCCTACTTGAAGTTATTTATATTCTGTTGATGGCATGTTGACAGTACAGATTTAAAAATGTGTCAGCCCTCCTTGTTTCCGGGAAACTGTAGTTCAGAGCTAGATGGAAAACAATAACCTGGGTCCTCCTGAGACATTTTGCCCACCTGAGGTAGACGTGGTGGGGTCCCTTCCAGTCAACATACAAAAGACCATTGGTCTTGCTGTTGGAAGTTACTTCAGCATTGGCAGTAGGGGCAGGTCCCCTACCACTCCTGGGAGCAACAAATATTATGGCTGGAGGACCAGCTGTTGAGACGCACCTCCCCACTGTGGTCTCTAGATATGATCATTGGCAGTGCAATTCAAGGAATGCAGGACAGGAAGACATGGCCCTGTCTCCCAAGAAAAGTTGAGAAACTGTGTGAAAAGGCACAACAGCCCCCAGTATTTAGTGCATGAGATAGTTACCCCACTCTAACAGTAGGGCCAGCATCATGCTATTTAACAGAGACTTCTCCACAGCCATCCCCTCCAAACCTAGCCCCTACAGATCTGGTGGTGGTGGTGGTGGTGGTGGTGGTTGTTGTTGTTCAGTTGTTCAGTTGTTCAGTTGTTCAGTCGTGTCTGACTCTTCATGACCCCATGGACCAGAGCTCTCCAGGCCTTCCTGTCTTCCACTGCCTCCCGCAGTTTGGTCAAATCCATATTTGGTTGCATCAATGACACCGTCCAACCATCTCATTCTCTGCCGCCCCTTTTCCTTTTGCTTTCAATCATTCCCAACATCAGTGACTTTTCCAAGGAGACCTCTCTCCTCATGAGGTGGCCAAAGTACTGGAGCCTCAGCTTCAAAATCTGCCCCTCCAGTAAACATTCAGGGTTGATTTCTTTCAGGATGGATACATTTGATCTCCTTGCAGTCCAAGGGACTCTCAAGAGTCTCCTCCAGCACCACAGCTCAAAAGCATCGATTCTGAGGTGATCAGCCTTCTTTATAGTCCATCTCATACTTGTTAGGCTAAAACAGTCTCTGGCACAAAGGGAGCCATGGTTATGATAGCAACAAGTACCGTTCAGGTATAGTCAAGCAGGCATGTCCAAACTTTGGCCCTCCAGATGTTTTGGACCTCAACTCCCACCGTCCTTTGTCATTGGCAATCTAAGCTTATAATTCTGGGAGTTGTGGTCCAAAACATCAGGAGGCCTGAAGTTTGGACATGTCTGGGGGTCTTTGTATTGGACTTAGAGTGGACAGCCCTTCAAACAGAGGAGGCCTTCAAATACAGGACCACCCTCTGCAATGCTGGGCACAAGGCCTGACGAATAGGGCACCCTAGGTAAGGACTACTTCCTTTTGTCCTTTGTTTTTTCAGAGTCCTGTTCCTTCCAGAGAAGACGAACAGGAGTCACACACTGGCTGTGATCTTCTTGGTACAATGGAAGATGACTCATATTCTTGAGCAGTGGTTCCCAACCTTGGGTTACCCAGGTGTTCTTAGACTGCAGCTACCCCAGGTGCCTGAGTTATCCAAGGTTGGCAGCTACTGTTCTAGAAGGTTCTGAGGAAGCTAGGTCGGGATTGGTTGGTGGGTTTCTTCACTGAGGATTAGCTTATACAAGCAGGGCAGGGCAGAACAAAGCTATAATGGGCCTTGTGTCTATGAACATTAATGGGTCCAAAAAAAGGAAAAGATCAATAAAAATGTATAACAATCCTTGTAGTCATAGTTTGCCTTTCTGTATCTGCTGTAGTTCATTTCATCCTCCATCTGTGTCTGTCAAATTTATCATTCCTTGGCTACTGAGCATGGGTTACCTCCACCGTGGGCCTGAACTTGCATCTTAGTTGCTTTAGTACCAGCCCATGTTTCTTTCCAACCTCCCATGGTTTGACCTGACTGGGCATCCAGAAAAGCCAGGAGGTAGCACAGAGAATGTGCCAGCCACTTGGGTGATGATGCCTAAAGCTATCAACATCTAATCCTGTTTAGCTCTATGTTGCTTAAGTATAGACTTCACAAGCATTAAATGATGCAGCTGAACCTGGCACATCAAATACTTATGGAGTTCTCTCATGTGTGTCTGCCAGGAGTAGGATTAATGAGGCTCACTCAGAAGCAGAGCTTGGAAACCACAGTTCACAGAATCCCCCAGAATATAACAGCCACAAGGGGATTCTGGGAATTATAGTCGCAAAATACCCTTTTCAGCCAGCTACTAGAATACAACAGTATATTGAAATAGAGTATTTTGCAAATATAATACCCAGAATCCCCTATTTCAATATACTGTTGTATTCTAGTAGCTGGCTGAAAAGCCTGGAGTAGGGAGTGCATGGAAGGGTGATCAGTGAAGATCACCCAGAGCAGATGTGGCTTATGAGCTTGTACAGTATTCCCTGCCACTTGGATGTCCATGGGACCACTGCAGAGTCTCAGACCACCCCAGAATGAGTGATGGGTGAACCACTGAGAACACTTTACATCTAGCAAATCAAGAAAGGTTGCCATACGCCAGAATCAATTGATGGCCATGCTTATCATCCTCTTCAGCTCTGCTTAATGCGGTCAGTGTATTTATATTTGTAGCTTGAACTAGATAGTTTGTTGTCCACACAAAGCATCTCTCATATTCTTGGGCAGGCTTTTCAGCCTCGTGGCGCAGTGGTTGACTCAGCCTTCCATCCTTCCGAGGTCGGTAAATTGAGTACCCAGCTTGCTGGGGGAGGGGGGGCAATGTGTAGCCTGCATAATTAAACTGTAAACTGCCTAGAGACTACTTGAAGTGGTATGAGGCGATATATAAGCAGGACACTTTGCTTTGCTTTGTTCATTGTTCTCCCATCCCCTGAACTTGGACAAGATACAAAAGTGTGTGCATGGTTTTGTATATATGTGCATGTGTGTGTAAATAAGACATGTGGTGGTACTCAACCTGTGGATCCCCAGATGTTCCTGATCTGCAACTCCCAGAAGCCTCCACCACTTGCTGTGTTGAAAGGGATTTCTGAGAGATTCAGTCCAGGAACACCCACAGGTTGAGAACCACTGTATAGATAGTATACATCATCACCTCTTCTCTCCTGTATTCTGTCTTTCCCTTTTGCAAACTAAAAACCCAGAAGGAGTTTTGATATACAGTTATCTCCTCAGGCCTTGTTTTCACATGGTGACAGATAAAGGTGTCTTAAAAATTTTTTTTACTAAGCATTTCTAAAAAGTTTCTTTTATTTCAAACCAATGATTATACAATGAGCTACCTCTCATTTTATACAAGGTAATGTACTTTGTATCCATAATGACCACTATACAGTTCAGTGTTTTTACATTAGTTATGTAGGCTTCTTTAGCAAATTGAATGAAAGCAGAAGTAAGAATCTGTTCCAAAAGTCCCATTTCTTTTGGTTATTTAAAATTCTGTAGCCAACTGTATGAACGTTTAAATCAGATATATATGGGTTCAATGGGACTCACTCCCAGGTAGTAGTAGCAAATCTGGAAATATCATAACCATTCCTGTAAGGAACTGTATAAGGAAAGTCCCTCCCCTGAACAAAAAATAGGCAGCTAGATTGGTCCATATAAAACATTGAGGAATATTCTTTGGTAAAGCTAAAGGCTCTTAATTGTCTGTTGAAGCCCAAATCAGGATTACTTTCTCTCCTAGCTACTGTGTGTACTGCGTGCAGCTAACCTCATAAGGAACACAGAAACAGGGATGATAATGGAGGAGGTGGAGAATGTTATACTGCATGTAGAGACAGGCACAAACCCTAGTTCGGTGGTTCATATTGGGTTGTATGCATGCAATCACAGGGATGCATGTTCCCTTCCCCATCTCCCCAGCTGGATCCCCCACTCACCAGCCAGCATGTGCTTCTCTCCTCTTCCTCCTCCTCCTCCTCTTTGTCAGTTTGGCCAAACTCAAGCAGGACCACAGGCTTCCTGCCTCCTTGGTTTATCACCGACTCAGACACAGAGGCAGGATGGGCAACTCCATGTTGTTGCTGGGGTCTCATTAAACAATGGAAGACGAGGGAAGAGGAGCATGCTCTGAGTGGTGAGTGGGTCATTGGTAGGGGAAGCGTGGGAAGGGGAAGTGTGGCACCCATGGTCCCATGCTTTCAAACCAACACAAACCTCCAAACAGAGGTTTCTGTTGGTTTATGCCTATTTCTAATTCCCTTCTACCCAACAGATATCAAGGAGTCAGTCCACAAGCCCCATCTTTCAAATCATCCTGGTCAACATTTCATACAGTCAAGAATATCTTGTTGATTTTTCAGTCTAAATCCTTTCCTTGTAACTCAAATGCCATGGTTTGACCTCTAAAATGTATAAAAGCAAATTTCCTCCATCTTCTGCTTATCGACATTTCAGACATTCTGCCAGCACCATCAATTTCAAGCAAAGAATAAAACTGGCTAGACAGCAAGCCGCTCCTAGGATAGTTAATATCACTTTCCCTTGTTTTATCCTGCATAGGATCACAGGGGAACAGGAAGACCAACAATGAAATGGACTGTCCCTTAAAGAAAGCAATAGTTTGAGTTTGCAAGGGGTGAAGAGGTCTGTTGAGGACAGGACATTTCGGAGAGCACTCCTTCGTAAGGTCGCCCTAAGCCAGAGACGATGTGACAGCACATACCAACATAGTTTATCATAACTTGGAAAAACTGCAGTTGTATTTGAGATGACAAGGCAATTTGCCTTCACTCCGTGCAATGCAAATTTAAATCCAACAAATGCTTCTCCACTTCCCTGAGAGATGGAGTATGGATTCAGCTGGCACATCAGAGATAGTATTCACTCATGCCCACCAGGATGGCAGCCGAAGCCAACATCAGGACCAGCCTGAGTGCCACCTCTAACACAGTTTAAGGTGTGATTTATCACACCAGCTTCCCAGGGCCTTTGATCACTTGTGAACTTTCCATCCAGTGTTAAAAACATTAAACTGGAAGCAGGAATAGTAGTAACTCCAGGAGATATGTGCTCGCTGTGTGACATGAAATGTAAGTGAACAGAGAGGGCAGTTTCATAAAACCAGTTTTGAATGGCATGTTTCAGGAGAGCATAATACCCTCTGTAATACCCTCTGGTTTACAGTATGCTCCTCAGTAAGTCTTTATCTCTTGTTGTATGACCTTCAGGAGGATCTGAAGCTTCAGTGTAAGGTAATCTGCACAAAGAAAAGATGAGGTATTACAAAAGTGAAAACAGCTCATGTTGGCGGTGTTTCAAATGTATAAACTATTCACTTCAGTGCTGGATAATATCTTAATTAATGAA
>JAHTLZ010003526.1:16457453-16468019 GCA_023846285.1 Phrynocephalus versicolor | reverse complement strand
GCAGTCCAGGAACATCTGGGGACCCACAGGTTGAGAACCACTGTACTAAACTAAGACCAATTGACTGAGATGTTGAGAGGCGGTTTCCCCAGTTTTAATGCTAAACGTTTAAGTGCTTCTGTTGCTTTCATTATGCTACACAAATTGTTATGATATGCACCATTTTAAAAAAAAGGTTCATTTAAAACATATTTTATTCCTGTCTTTTTTTGAGATTATATCACATTTCTTTTTATAAATCATATAAAATGAAGGCATGTATGTGCACAAGAACCAGATGGTATAATTTCCTGCTATTTATTTATTTAAAACATTTTTACCCCACCTTTCTCCTTCAAAAGGACCCAAGGCAGCTAACATCATTACAAAACAGAATTTAAAGCTGACAACAGCACATATGCAAACCCTAACAAGGATCAAATAAAAACAGTGGACCCTTGTATAACAAACAGTTTGTATAACATAAAATCTGTACAACATAAAAAATTATGGATATAGGGGAAATTTGCTTAACAGAATCACCTATGGGGCAAATCTGTACAACATAAAATGGTCACGCTTAGGGATTAATCCATTTTTAATGCATTCCTATGGGAAATTTGTATAAAGGAAAAATTTGCTTAACATAATTTCATTTGGAACGAATTAATTCCTTTATACAAGGTACCACTGTACCATACTAAAGAAGGCAAACAAAAGCAACAGCAAAACACACTCCAAGCTATAAAATATAACAATTGAAATCTCAAGACCAACTAGTTCTGCCATCACTGTTTTGCCACCACCCATTTTGCATGTAAATTGGGATAGGCTCCTCCCCCATGATACATTATGTTGTGTTTTGGGGGGGGGGGAGTGGTGTTAAATATCCCTTTGTGGAAACTTAAAGCTACAGGTTCTGTAGTGGCTTTGGGCGCTGGGAGTGTTTAGCTTTACAAAAAGAAGGTTGAGAGGGGATATGATAGCTATGTTTAAATTTTTGAAAGGACTTCACATTGAAGAGGGAACAAGTTTGTTTCCCATGGCTTCAGGGACTAGGACTCGGGGCAATGGTTTCAAACTACAGGAAAAGAGATTCAGTTTAAACATTAGGAAGAACTTCATGACGGTTAGAGCTGTTCAGCAGTGGAATAAGCTGCCACAGAGGGTGGTGGAGTCTCCTTTTTTGAAGTTTTTTAAGCAGAGGCTGAATGGCCATCTGTCGGGGGTACATTGATGGGGGTTCCTCCATGGCAGGAGATTGGACTGGGTGGCCCTCAAGGTCTCTTCCAACTCTATGATACTATTCCATGATTCTATGATTCTCTGCATTGTTGCACACTGCGGATGGTTCAGTGTGAGGACTTTTGGCTTATGTGTGTACCAATGATGGATGTACTAAACATGGAATAATTGGCCTTGCAAACTGAACCTTGTACGAGACGCAAAGGGCTTCTGAAAGATAAGAAAATTCTAAAAATCTGGTTTTTGGCCACAAGAGGGCAGGAAATGCATTGCAACAGTGACCTGACCATAAAGGTTTTGTTCTAGGAGTGGATGAAAGTAGGTAGCTATACCAAGAGCTGTCATCTTAAGAGCTTTTCCTAACCCAGCGCCCTTCAAACATCTTGGATTACAATTCCCATTGTACTCAGGCAGCTGGGTAAAGATGTAATTCAACCCATCTGGAAGTTTGCCTTTGTATGGAACTAGTCTTTTTTTAAAAAAAAAATAACTTAAAAAAATTAATTTTTGTTGGCTGACCTGAGTACCTTTATTGGGAGAAAGACAGGATAAAAATATATGAATAAATAAATGAGTAACTGAGTGTGGATGACTTTCTTAGTCTTATTGCGCTCTCTAACCACTGCACCACATTGCCTCAAGACTAGTCCCAAAAAGAGTCAAGTTGTTGGTTGGATTTAAAGCAGAATTTTTCCAGCTCCCAAAGACCAGTCTTTAAACACTACTTTTTAATCACCCATGTATAGAAAATGAGTTTCAGTAAAAGGCTTGAGTCCTGACAGCAGAGCTAAGAAAACATACATTTCTAACTACAGGTTTATCTAAGTTAGTTTTCTATCATTCTTATTACTCTTTATACCCATAGGAAAAAAGCTGCCAGTATAGAGGAATGTCATAATCACATCCAAAAGATTGGAATAGTTACTTTCTTAGACTCCATCTCCCAGAATACTCCATCACTATAGGTTATGCTTAACAAAGAATTCTGTGGTACAGATAAGAAATGTGTCATAAGAACATAGAAACATGTTGGATCGGGCCAAAGGCCCATCTATACCCATCTAGTCCAGTTTTGTGTATCTCACAGTGGTCCCACAAAATGTGTCTGGGAGCGCACAAGACTAGATATCTGTCTCTTGTTACCACTCAACTGCATCTGGCCCTTGAAGTTCCCTGTTTTAAGACTGGAGATTACACATCTCCATCATGGTTTGTAACCTGTGATGGACTTTTCCTCCAGGAATCTGTCCAATCCCCTTTTGAAGGCATCCAGGCCAGATGCCATCACTACATCCTGTGGCAGGGAGTTCCAAAGAATGACAACACACTGGATGAAAAAAAAATTCTTTTGTCTGTTCTCACTCTTTCAACCCTCATTTTGAGTGGATGTCCCCTAGTTCTGGTATTTTGTGAGAGGGAGAAGAGTGTCCCTCTATCCACTTTACTCATGCCCTGCATTATTTTGTACGTCTTAATCATATCCCCCCTCAGGCACCTTTTTTCCAGACTTTAGAGCCCAAAATACTGTAGCCTTTCCTAATAAGGGAGGTGCCCAAGCCCAGTAATCATTTTAGTCACTCTCTTCTGCACCTTTTCCAGTTCCACTATGTCTTTTTTGAGGTACAGTGACCAGAACTGTATGCAAGACTCCAGGTGTGGCATTGCTATCATTTTGTACAATGGCATTATAATGTTGGCTGTTTTCTCTTCAACCGCCGTTTTGATGATCCCTAGCATGGAACTGGCCTTCTTCACCACTGCCACACATTGGGGAGACACCTTCATGGAGCTGTCCACCAGCACACCAAGATCTCTTTCCTGATCCATCACGGATAGCTCAGAAGCCATGTGTTAATAGATAATGTTTTGATTTTTTGCCCCAATGTGCATTACTTTACATTTTCCTCCATTGAAATGCATTTGCCATTTCGCAGCCCATTCTCCCAGTTTGGAGAGATACTTCTGGAGCTCTTCACAATCTCCTCTGTTTTTTACCACCCAAAAATGTTTCGTGTAATCCGCAAACCTGGCCACCTCACTGCTTATCCCTGTCTCCAGGTCATTTATGAACAGATTGAAAAGGCCCAGGACAGATCCCTGGGGCATACTGCTTCTCTCTCCAAATTGCCCATTGACACCTACTCTTTGCTTCCTGGATCTCAACCAGTTCTCAGTCCATAAGAGGACCTGCCCTCTTATCACCTGACTGTGCAATTTTCTCAGCAGCCTTTGGTCAGGGACTGTGTCAAAAGCCTTCTGAAAATCAAGGTAGACAATATCTACCCATTCACCCAAATCCACATGCCTGTTGACCTTTTCAAAGAATTCTAAAAGGTTTGTCAGGCAAGACTTACGCTTACAGAAGCCATGCTGATTTTCCCTCAGCAAGGCTTGTTCTTCAATGTGTTTTAAGATTTGTCAAGTTCTGAGCTGCAGTTATGATTCACCCACCATTACCTTGAATGGGCTCAATATCTCAGGATGACGGCAACGATGAACGGTAAGCCCAAGGGTAGCTAAGCCGATGAAGAGCCACCGGGAGAAGCTGAAGAAATTCAGGAGGTGATACAGCTCTCCCACACAAATCATGGCTGTGACCAAAGGGAACTGAGGGGTGCAGAGATGAAATCATTTCAGTACAGTCAGTAAGTGCTGGACTCAGTGGCCTTGTAGGCCCCTTCCAACCTCAGGATTCTGTGATTCTAAATCATTATCTCAAGTTGATCACCAGAATGTTGCTAAACATTAAATCCAAAGTTGTTTCCTGATGTATGGGTATAGAAGGACTGCTGTGAATTCCAAGCATTTCGTCCTCACCTGGAGGGATGCCAATGCTCACCAGACAAAGAGATGAAAGGCTGCAGACCCTTGACTGAACAAAAACCCAGCATTCAGCATTGATAGTTAATTTAGGGACTGGAAGAACTTTGTCCAAGGCCAAAACATACCGTACATAGCTGGAGCCATCAATTATGTATTGTGATGGAATGAGAATTAATCTACTGAAATACTTTACAAAATAATGTGGAACATGGGTGCCAACTGGAGCCGTCAAACAATTAAAAACATTTTAAAATAGATTACCGTATTTTCCATCTATAAGATGCACCCACATATAAGACAACCTCCGCTTTTCCAACCCAAAATTACAGTTTCGCAACTGCATGGTTCTCTCCTCAGCTTATTTATGTGAGTAAGACAATCCTCAATTTTTAATCTAACAATTTTAGACAAAAATAGAGTCTTAGACATAGAAAAATGCTGTAGTCACCCAAAATATTGACATAAGTACTTGCATATCACTGAACCCCCTTCTGGCCTGATGAGTGAACAAAATACAGTATTTAACTTCTAATTTTGCTAATACTTGCCTTAATAAATTCCAGGAAGCTTTTAGGGAATAGTCATATTAGTTTTCTACAGATTTCTGTGGATATTTCTTTACTGAGCCTTGTGGCACAGTGGTTAAATGCCTGTACTGCAGGTAAAACTGTGCTCACGACCTGGGTTCAATCCCCGGTAGCAGGCTCAAGGTTCACTCAGCCTTCCATCCTTCCGAGGTCGGTAAAATGAGTACCCAACTTGCTGGGGGGGCAATGTGTAGCCTGCACACTGTAATTAAAATTGTAAACCGCCCAGAGACCACTTGTAGTGGTATGGGGCGGTATATAAGCAGAACACTTTGCTTTGCTTTGCTTTTAACACATATTATTTCATTTTCAAAAGTCCTGCCATTTTGCATTATGACACAACTGGATTTCAGCTCCTGAATCTCACTGTTGGCTGGGGAGGTTCAGAGAGTTATACAGTATTTCAAGATGAGGTGCAAAGAACTTATTCTGAGCTCTTATTATCAGTCTGGTAATCAACAGCAGGATCTTACCATCAACATGACAGCTGGCAGGGGCGTATGCCTATGGATATGGATCATAGAGAAGAGGGGTGGCCACTGGCCCTCCCTTGAAGCTACAAAGAGTGTCCTAAAAGGAGAAAATAAGCAGCCATCAGACTCAAGGATTCTCTCTATTGGGAATCAGGATTTGGCATATATTTGTCTTTTTTACCTCACAATTCATCAGACAACAACTCTCAGAACATGACTCAAACTTTTTTTATATAAAAAAAAAATACACAATACATTTAAATACATTCAAACCAAGGAAGAAGAGAGACCTATAAGCACAGCAGATTAAAAGCATCTGATAAAAAAGCACCAGAATGAGAATTTAGGAAGTGGGAGGAAGAAGCCCACTATTCCCCTACTTAAAAGTGTTATCTCCCCTCCTTCACTGTCTAGTATGGGTGAATGAATAAGCATATCCTCGGTTAGGAATTTGGGTACCAGCTGTTTTGGCTACTCTGTTAGCTAAGCTCCAGGCACGCGAGATTAGTTGTGTGTAGAGTGAAGTCCGAGGAATGGGTCTGAGCGTAGGGGGGACACACTGGTTCCATATGAACCCCCCCTTTTGTGTTTCTTGCTGCCTTTCTTTTGCCATCCTTGTTCGAAACTCCCATCATTCTGCCAACATTATAGCTATACAAACAGGTAAATAGTATGAACAGGTGTAAATATTGGGTGTGGTGGTGTTTTTATAAGAAAGGAAAGTGCATTTATGTGGGAGAAAGAGGAAATGACACTGGTTATGCCCCTGCCCCCTTTGGGCCACAGCCCGCCTAGACCCCATGGCCCCAGTGGACATCTGCCCCTGGTACAAATCCAACCCTTGGACCAAAAAAGGCTCCTGACCCCCTGAGGGTAGGTGGGACACAGCGAGTGGCTCACCTTGAGAATGTAAAGATGCCTCCATTCATGGTTCCAAAACAAGACAAAGAAACCAGGATTGGGATCACTGAGATGAGGCTCTGGAATGCTTTGCGGGCAAAACTCTATGAAGGAAAACAGGATGTTTTGAAGTCTGAAACAAGAGGCTAACGAGTGAAACTCATCACAGAAGGAGCCGCTGCCCCTTTGGCTATCCTCTCAATTTATCCCCCGTAGGCTTTGAGACCCCTCCTACTTTCCTGTCTTCCCGCGGATTGCCTTTATCGTTGAGGTTGGCCAATTTTTACTCTTTGGACCCACCGTTCCCAGAAGCTAGTCCTGTGAGCTTCAAGAGAAAGCATTTCTAAAAATTTCTAAGAATTTCCCAAAGTCTCCTACATTCTATGCACAGGTGATGCATATAGCCGGCATACTGATGTTACTATGTGTGTGTGTGTTGTGTCGTTACAGTCGTGACTGACTCTTCATGACCCCATGTCCATGGAGTTTTCTTGGCAGGAATAGTGGAGTGGTTTGCCAGTTCCTACTCCAGGCGCCTACAGCACCTGGTATTCCCTGGTGGTCTCCCATCCAAGTACTAACCAGGGCCGACCCTGCTTAGCTTCCAAAATCAGGCAAGATTGGATGTGTTCAGGGCATCTAGGCAGCTATACGTGAACATAAATAGTGAAGGATAAGCACAGCTGGAGGGTCTCAAGGTGATAATACCCAATCCCCCTAACCCTTTCCCTGAAGGAATGTGCCTGAGCTTTTCTACCTCACCACAGCAGCAAAAACAATCCTTGAAGGCTTTCTCTGCTGAAACCAATGCCAATTTCCTGGTCTTTTAGAAATTGAGCCCCCTCCCTCCCTCTGCTGCAGATCAAACCCTGTGTGTGTGTGGGGGGGGGTGTTAGTGGTGGAAGGAACCGGATCTGAAATTAGCAACAAGGCTGCCTTTCAACTCACCACAGCTACTGCCTGGGAGGCAAGGACATCTGTTGCTGTCAGTACAGTGTAATAGGAAACATTAGTAAGCATGTACCCCACAATCACCGTGATCACAGACACAATTACAGCCAGAGGGAGGTTTCTGTGAAAATAAAATAAAATACATTAAATATTTGGGGGCAGAGAAAAAGATCACCCAGTGATAATCACATTTAGAGTAAACCCAGGAATTTACACCTTATGTATATATTTTAGAGTATTTTTACCCTGCCTTTCTCCTTGGAAAAGGATGCAAGGCAGCTTACCGCAATGACAGATAATATACAGTCCAGTACAATTAAGATATGTTCAAGTATTTGAGAACAAGGAATTGAGGGACATCTTACAGCATTAATAGACAACATTACATTAAAGCAACATGGTTATAAGTAGTCATAAACACAAAGTCAACGTGAACCTATAGATTCATATAAAATACACCTTGAAGCATTGTCAGATAACAATCGGCATTTGTTGTATATCGATTTATCATACATATACTAATAGCAAGCTTGTGATGAGGGTGTGGAACCTTATATAACTCTGCTTTTTCTAGAGTGTGTACTTCAGGTCTAATTCAGGGGGACCCGGTTCTGTGTAGGCGCGTGATTCAAACAATTTCTTTAAACCATTTGGTGTGGGTTTTAGTGTGCAGCGTTCAGTTATCACATTTGATTGCCTGTCATTTAGTTGCTTATGTAATGTGGATAGTGTTTATTTGGTTTAATTTGGATGCATTGTGTACTTATGTCTTTAATTGTCTTTGGCTGTCATTGAAAATCACCCACAGTGGCTGTGCGGCCAAATGGGCAGCATAGAAACTAAACATGCAAGCCAAAAAAACCTAAAAACAAATATATATAGGATCACATTGTGAATGATACAAAATGGCATTAAATTAAAAAACAGCCACCACTGAATTCATGAAATTCTGGAATTCCAATCCTATGTAGTAATCCTGATTTAGTTCAATAAGACTTGCTTCTTAGTAAATGTGTTCCTGACTCCTTTCAATAATTCTGGTCAATGAAAGCACGAGGATACTTCCAGTTTTTTCGTGAAAAAAAATCTTTAAAATCATTTGATTACCCTATGCAGCCAAGCATTACCAAGCATACTAGCCTGTTACCCATATTTCATTTTTCTGACTATTCAGTATCAATTTCCCAGACAATTGTGTGCGTGCATGCGTGCACACACATTCCTTTGAGCCCCAACCTATAAAGTTTATTTTATAGCATTGGCTTGTTTGACAAAGATAGAGGCTTCATCTCTCGGACTCACCGCTCTGGGTCCACTAGTTCTTCTCGTACAAAACTAGTTTGAAACCTGCATTGTTGGGGAGGGGGATAAAGCAGGACAGTTAATAGAATCATGTCCGTGATGCTGACAGTTCTAATAAGGTGTCACAAAAGCTCATGGAGTGCACACATACCATCCTGAATACGCAAACATCCCTGCATAGAAAGCTAATGGCAGCTTGTCCAAAACAACCATCTGGCTATCGAATGCATCTCGGAAATTTTCTGTACGGCCTAAAGAAAATCATTTTTTGAAAGGGAAAAGGGAAAGAAACAAACAAAGAACAGAATCAAGAACTTGCTTAAAGATAGGTCAGGTTGTAGTTAGGTTGAAATTGGTTTTAATATTTGGTAGATAGGTAGTTAGGTTGAAATTGGTTTTAGTATTTGCATCATAAGAAAAAATATTAGTTTAGGGCTTGTTAAGATGGGCATTTGGCCTGCTGGAGCAGATTGGCTTGCTCTTTTTTTCCAGTGAGCATATGATGTAATTGCTAGAGTTCAGCAATTTGTTCCAATTTGCTACCACAGCACCCCAGTCTGTCCCCTTTCGAGGCCTGGATAAAGTCTTTTACTTTTTTGGTGCAGGTTGGTATGCTGTACTTTTACCTATTCCCAGCATGTGTGATCATTGAGAGCAGACAGAAATTGCAGCTGTCAAAACTGCCAAATTTCCTTCCACTGCTAATTTGCAGTACCACGATGTGGCTTCATAAGTGAGCAGGATATTAACAAACTGAACACTTCCCCTGGTCTGTAGTGATTTTTTTTAAAACTCTACTAAATCACTGCTGTTGCGCTGAATCAATTAGATTAAATATAAAAATAATTTTCTTTGCCTTTATGTGAACTACTGATTGAAATTGCAGCTGCAGGGGGTGTCTCAACTACCACTACATACAAGGCAAATGTTTTTTTAAAAAATTAATTTAAGTGATTCAGTGAATCAGCGATGGTTTTGCACTGGAGAAAAAATAATTTCACCTCCTATCGCACAGAGGAATAGGGAAGTGATCAACTGACAGTAGAAGGAGCCAGAGGATTACTTGAGGTCTATATAACATTTGGTTGTGAGAGTCGATATAATTCCTTCCCTTAATATTGCACCAGATTGCACCAGCCTGTACCAAAAGGGTAAGTGTAGACATGTCCTTAGGACACATAGCCTCTGATCTAGGGACAAGAACAGCTGTCCCCTTTTTGTTTAACCCCCCCTTCTCTATTTCTAACACTCAAGTTTGTTTATTTATTTATTTTATTTATTTATTTATTTATTTTTGCACTTGTATACCGCTCAATGTCTTATTCAAATACAAAGAAGTATGCAAATGCCTTTAAAGTCTTTTGAAATGAAATGCAAATTTCAATATTTGCACTAGCTAAATTTAATAGGTAAAGATATCCGTATTCACAAATAGTTGTTAAATATGGGAAGCCTCTCAGAAAAAGAGGGGGGGGGTCATAATTCAACATATAGAAGATTAAGTGCACTTCTGTGGTCAAAGGAAGCACTCAAAAACCTTAGATTTCATGGATGTATCTGCCACCTTTCCGTTTTTTTTTTAATGAATAACTTTTTCCTACCTCCAAAATGAAGACATTCGCAAATTTTGGTATTGTTTTATGAAAAATGAATAGAGATAAAGAGTTTGCCCATCCCTATTTTGAAATCAGTCTAAGCCTGACAGTCTACACGTGAACAGGGGTAGCCCTCTAGGTATTATATAGGGGTGCTAAAAATGTTGAAGACATACATTCTTGCCTTTTGTATTCTTGAAGGCTTTCACGGCCAGGATCTGATAGTTGTTGTGAGTTTTTTGGGCTGTTTGGCCATGTTCTGGAAGTTTTTCTTCCTGATGTTTTGCCAGACTCTATAGCTGGCATCTTCAGAGGGCAGGGAACTCAGGGAACAAGGAGTTTCTCTTTGTGCTCTGGGGTTTCTCTCTGTGTTCTGTGCTTCCAGAACATGGCCAAACAGACTGAAAAACTCACAACAACTATTCTTGCCTTTTGTTGATTACATTTGATAATAAATGATCCTGTTGATAGTAGTGCTGGTGGTGATGAAATGGAATACTGTACCTTGGGCTAGGAGCATCATGCCGGGGACAATGATGAGAGCAAGAGCTGCCAGCTTGATGATGGATAAGATGGTCTGAAGCCGGGCACTCCATGTGACACTCCAAGAGTTCAAGATGAGGACAATGTCTGGGTAGGTAGGTAGGTAGGTAGGTAGAAGAAAGAAAGAAAGAAAGAAAGAAAGAAAGAAAGAAAGAAAGAAAGAAAGAA
>JAHTLZ010003526.1:16425444-16447150 GCA_023846285.1 Phrynocephalus versicolor | reverse complement strand
TGATGATGATGATGATGATGATGATGATGATGATGATGATGATGATGTGCCATCAAATCGATTATAGCAACCCTTTCCAGGGGCTCTAGTTGGAGATAAATAGTTAGCATTCCCTTCTTCCAGGGTCACCCTGGGACTGTGCAGCTTCCCCAAGGCCACCTAGGCTGGCTCTACTCACAGGAGGCACAGTGGGAAATCTGCCCTCTCCATGGCCTAATTAAGGCTTGGTTTGGTTCCAGTGAGGAGGTGGGCTGTCTCTTTTAAGACACCATGTGGAATGGTCCACCCATTGAAATTAGGTGGGATGCCAGTGCTGGGTATTTTTACCATCAATTACACATTTGTCTCTCCAGTGAGAGTCTCCACCAAATTGTCTGTGAAGATTCTCAGTCATCCAGGCGAGCTTATCTGAAAGTCGAGTCATGGCAAATTGACTTTTTTTTCTTGAGAGATCGAAATGTTTCTCTGGATAACTCTGGATAACTCATCAGAGTTTGATAAACTTGGATGATTGCCTGAACTGCTACATTTAGACCTTAGGTCGAAATCTAAATATTAGTCCTTAAATCAAGAAGACCTGTTGAATCTATGGGTCTTGTATAAGTGTTGATTTAACAAGTCCCAAAGATGCTGCTTTATATAGAGTTAAGACTCTCAGTGCATCTGGCCCTATGCAATGGTTAATTTCCCAGGTTTTTCAGGCCTGACAATTTGGTGGGGCTAACAATTAGATTTATCACAAAATGTTTAGAAATGAATCATGAGACACAGCAAATTTCAAAAATGTGCAACCCAGGTAAGTTTTTTGTTTTTCATTCTCAGGGGAAAACATTATCACTTACTTCTAAGATAACACAGTATACTGGGAAGGTAAACAATCCTGGTGTTTGTACTGAATTCCTTTATGTAAAAGATTAAAATGCAAGTATGTTAATCCTGACTGCACTGAATAATATTCTGCATGTGTTTTAAATAAAGGAAATATTTACAAAGCTGGTTTTTGTTCACATGCCGTGTTGCTTGTTGGCTCATGTTTCTTTCAGCCTGTTAACGCTCTAGTTTTGCTGATAGGACTGGTAGACATTCTGATTGACCAAACTGGGGGTATATACATTTACATTTTTCCCTTCTACATGTCATCAAAAGAAACAGTTTTCCATCTTATGTTTGAAATCCCAGAGAAGAAAAAAATGAAAGACAAAAGATACCAGATGCAACAAATCTGTTCATCCAATGCAGACAAAAATAAGCTTTCTTAGGCCCTGCTGACAGGGATGGCATCGGGACTACTTTACAATGATGAATAATCTTCTGAACAGGCCCCAAGTTCAGCATCAACCCAGAAGCTGAGGGAAGTCACTTCCCCTACAGTTGACTGGATCGACTTATACACTGGAATTGCTTTGGAGCAATCAGATATAGAAATCAGGGCCATATTCACCTTCTACTTACTAACTCCCCAATAAAACATGCTAAATAGTAGAATGAAAAAAAATACTATGACAAACAGAAGTCTTTCACCTTTTAGGGAATGTCTCTGCAAAAAACATGATAAATGTAATGTCCAGTTAGACCTACATTTCAAAGGTATTTAAAAAATAATAAGAAGAACATTCAGAACAAAAGATGCTGCTTTGTATAGAGATAGGACTCTCAATGCATCTGGCCCTATGGAATAGTTTCTTAGGCTTTTCAGGCAGGATTCTTCCCTTGCTCTACTAGGTGTGCTTGGGACTGAGCCTGTGTATGCAGCACACGCAACATATGCTTTATCACTGAAACTCTCAAGTCTCCCATTACAAAGCTTCTTTCCATGAGAGAGGTGGCCTTGATGTTGTCAATCAGCAATGTAGAGTAGCAAAATTACTGCGAAATCTTCTCCTGCTCTCGTCCCAAGCCCCCTTTTTCTTGATGGAAACAGAGAGAAAAATAAACCCTCTCTGGAAATGTTTTTGGACTTTTAGGAGGGGATCCTCATAGCTTCCCTTAGCATCCCTTTGTAGCTCAAGTCTCAACTCCTATTGCAATATAGTCACATAATTTAAGTGAAAAACCCCAGGGAGCAGAGTTTATGGCAGCCCTTGACCAGCTGAACCTGGAATTGTATCTGTAAGTCATGGGTTCCAAAAATATGGAGAACCACACCCGTTATGAGGTCTGAAGGAATTCCTGTATGAGGAGGAATTTCCAACTCATCTGACATGGAAGAAGAAGCTAGATGTCTTTTTCACTCAGGGGAGGAGGCAAAGAAAGGAATTCCACTTCAGCTTTCTTTCCACATTTGAGCAAAAGGAATTTTAAGGCCAAGGAAGGGAGCATAGGATTGAAGCATGATTAGCTCAATGATGACGGTGCTGCTGCTGCTGGTGGTGGTAGTGATGATGATGATGATGATGATCATCATCATCATCATCATCATCATCAACAACAACAACAACAACAACAACAACAACAACAACAACAACAACTGGACCACACATTCTGCATAGTCCTACTCAGGTGTTCCATAAAATGCCTGGTTCTAAATTAGACCTTTCACCCTCCATCCTAGCTCTTGTCTGCCAGGAACTAAATTTGAAGGGCAAGGCAGTTGCTATCCATGGGTCATCTCTACAAAAAAAACCAAGTCATGGGTTTTTCCCCCAGCATTCCTGACCATGCAGAGAATCCCCACAGACTAAGATCATTCTCTTCCTTTAAACTTTCTGCACAGGAGCGCTAGGGTAGAGGGGCCAACGTAAGCCTGATCCGTCTGATAATTGGTTATCATTTTTATTCAACATGTTTGGCTTCTATTCTGGATAATTCTGGGCAACATTCGAGCCAGATGATAGAACAGTCTACAGTCCACAAAAGGCCATGGTATAATAAAAATGCTAGTCATTTTTGCAACAGGGCTTTTTTGGTGTGGTTTTGGCTAAAATAGACTGGCCCAATGATCGTTATGGAGCAACGAAGGCTGTAGCATTTCTGTGCAGCAAATAAAATTAAGGCTATTTCCTACTGAAGCTAACCTTTTCATTGTCATCTTGGTTAGAGGAAAACCAGCAAAGCGTACTTCTAATGCTGGCATCCTGCACATTCTTTCCACTGCTTCCCCCCCCCCCCACTACTGCCACTACAGGTCTCTTAAAGATCGTATTCCTTCTTGATGCATATTGCAGTGATTTACATGCTGTCATCATTACTCACTGTTACAGTGTTGAAAAAGCAACATGCTGTGCTTTTTCCCATTACGCTTTCTTACATGGCCTGTGGAGGAGTTCGTGGTTGATGCAAGACTTGGGGAAAAATATGATTGTGATTGCAGGCTGTCTTGCTCGCCTACAAGTAGGGTTCATATTTATTAATGTAGTATAGTATATGTTATGTCATGTTGTTATATTATGCTAGGAGCCTCGTGGTGCAGTGGTTAAATGCTTGTACTGCAGGTAAAAGTGTGCTCACGACCTGGGTTCAATCCCTGGTAGGAGGCTCAAGGTTCACTCAGCCTTCCATCCTTCTGAGGTCGGTAAAATGAGTACCCAGCTTGCTGGGGGGGGGGCAATGTGTAGCCTGCACACTGTAATTAAAATTGTAAACCGCCCAGAGACTACTTGTAGTGGTATGGGGCGGCATATAATCAGAACACTTTGCTTTTGCTTTGCTTTGTGTATTTGGAATGTAAGCCAGCCAAAACAGTGTTTGCCACTAACTATTTGAAAGTACAGTGGTACCTCAACTTACGAATTTCATCTGTTCCAAATGCATGCTCTTAAGTCAAACTACTCTTAAGTCGGGGTGCCTATGTAAAAAATTGAAAAAATAAGTTAAAAATGAAAAAAAATGAAAAAAATGTTTTTAAGTCGAGCAGACCATATCTAAAATTTGTAAGGCGGCAGTTAAAACGCCAACAGTTTTCTGCTCTTAAGTTGAATTGCTCTTAAGTTGAGCTTCTCTTAAGTCGGGGTACTACTGTAACTAGAAACGTTCTTAACTAGTTAGCATAGCAATCATTTTCCTACTCATTACATTACTTTTAAAAGGTAATTTAGTTACATCTTGTTACCTAGAAAAAGGACGTTTGCTAAACCTACTGTGTTGTCACTTTCACATTCTGCACACACCTGCCTTCTTACAAGTCTGCCTATGTTTATTCAGAGTGCCTTGATAAAGAGCTCACGAAAGGCCTGTAAAGATAAAATATTGATTTAAAAAACCCACTCCAGTCTGCCTCAAGTGCTTCTACTAGCATGATCGAACCAAAGGGCTCAAGTAACTTTCGGAAACTTTGCAATGGCTGAGTGGATTCATTCCAACAAGTTATAAAGAACAGCATGTGCTTCAGATGTTCCCAAACTGGTGTCCCTATTCCCTTACAAACCTCATGACCCTTCATTTTAGGAGGTGAGGAATAATAATAGAAGAGTGGGAGGAGTTATTCCCACTCTCACAGAGGAGCAGAGGGACAAAATACCTTTTTCTTCTCATCCCTCCACTGTTTGTTTAGCTGTGTAGGAGAAAAACAAAAATAAAGCCAAGAGTCCCCTGCAGGGTTCTGATACATTTCAACAAAGAACCAGCATTCCCAGCAGGTCTCCGTTCTCTTAACCCGTTCCACTCCAGTGAGGAGCCCCAATTCATCCCAAGGGGCAGTAGGAGCCACCATAATCTGAGATACCTGCAAAGCGGCTCTGTTTGTGATGGAAATTCTGCACTGACTCCAGTTTGGGTGGCAATGGGGCAACGAAGCAAAGATTTCCAACTTGGCTGACATGGGTTGCATATCATAGCTGTGGAAAACATATACTGCCCTCTGGATTTTGCCTAACTGCAATTCCCATCTGCCCTAGACAGCACTAAAAATGGTGATGGATGCTAGGAACGGAAGTTCAGCAGCATCCAGAGGCTCACCTCTCCCTGTTCGATCAACACCAGCTAGCTATTGCCACTCAGTGGAGCTTTCACGTTCACAGGCAATCTCTTTAAACGGGCTGCTGGGAAACACATAAGCAGGTGTAAAGCAGTTAGTTGCCTGTCATCCTGCCCGTTTTCCCATGGAAAGTGAGACCATGTTTCCCAGTTCTTGTGGTGAACATTTTTATTCATTTATTTTCGTTTTCAACAGAACTTTCATCCATTCCTTCCTTCCCACAAAGACATTCCTATGAGGAATCAAGCATGGAAGAGGTAAAAGACCCCAGACAGATGGGCATATCGCTCTCTATTTGGAGCACTTTGATGATGATGATGATGATGATCACCATCACCACCACCACCACCACCATCACTTTTGGCACTGTCTGGTTCGAATCAAACCTAAAGGTCATAACTTTTTCCAAAAATATTTCGCAAAGTTCTTATTTGAATTGCTAAAAAAAGAGAAATGACCTGGGGGGAGTGAGAATTAAACATTTTCCCCACCTTTAATTATTTTTATGACAATGGCTACTACATTGGGGACTGCAAACAAGGGGTGCAATTTATAATTAAAATGTACCCACAACTTTGCCCTGTTTAGTTTGAGTCTTTGGTCCACTAGTTTGCTTCCAGTGGGAATATTTCTGTGACTTTTTTTCTTTTTATGCAGACTTCATAAGTGACAGTTAACACAGGCTCTTCCCACAATGTAAAGCCAATTTAATATCTATGGTGATTTAGAGAGAGAGAGAGAGAGAGAGAGAGATGGTTTTACAAATACTCCCATCCTGCATCACCAAAATTTTCAAATGATGCACTTGAAGCCAGAAATATTCTGGCATGAAGATCTCATATACCTTTACTCTAAAGTAAAGCCCTTGGAGCTGAATGTTATTTTAAGCCCAAATTGGGGAGAACATACTCTGGCAAGGCTACAATGTTAGCTGGCCATAAAACAGGCAAAGTTCCCTGCAGGGAGCCTTTTCAACAGGATGTAGTACAAAAATCATCAAACAGCTTTACATGGGAGACAAACATTATCAAACTGCAATTAAAAGAGGCGGAACAAGAGGTGGTTAAGAAAGAAATTGGCAACACTAACCTGGCCCTTCTTTGGTGCTCTATATTTCTCCCAGAGTCACTGTTGTCACTGCCTTGGAATTGAACTTTTTTTTCCAGGCATGTCCAGGCTTTAAAATGCCACTCAACTTGTTGCAAACATCCAGGGAGAAGCCCCAACTCACTTGGAACAGTACCTTGATTCTCCTTCAACCCAAACTCCTTCTCCAAAAAGATCTCTACTGGGTGCCTCTTTGCCCTGAGCCTCAGCGGTTATCCGTTTAATTGCAGAAAAACAAAATAAGCCCCAAAGCACGAGTTGTATTTAAAAGAGTATGGTTTTTAACCCTGTGGATATCTATGAGTGAGGTCATTTCCTGCTTCCCAAATTTGTTTTTTTTCTAAGAACAGCAATGCACAATGCACTGCCTATTGTCAGCCCCAAAGGCATAATGTCAATCAAGAAAAGTTAAATGTTCAGGTAATATTGGTGCATTTATCCTCTGTAAATGAACATTTAAAGAGGTATTGATAAGCATGCTTGCCTAAGAATAAGTTTGGTGGAACATACTAGAGTTTTCATCCAAGAAAACAGGCACAAAATTACTATGGAATATGTTTACTTTACCAGTATTCCTGCCAAGAAAACTCCATGGACATGGGGTCACGAAGAGTCAGTCACGACTATAGCGACACCACACACACATACCCCCCGGGGGGGGGGGGTGCTGATCATTTGCTATCTCTTGCTACAGCAGTCAAATATAAACCTCCATATTCAGGGCAAATCTATCTGCACTTTCCATTTCGTTGAAGCAGGAAGGAGTTACTATATCCATTTTACTCTGTTGACCACATTAAGGAGTTCTGTGACAATCTTGACGGAGCCTTTATCTTCGAGATATGGAATCAGTGGCTTCCGGATGTTGTTTAGTCCTGGTTGCTATCAGTTACCAAGGTCCATGCTGAGTGGCCAAGGATCATGGGAGCTGTAGTCTAACAGCCTTAGGTTTCCCACCAAGTTTTCCTCATCTAGTTCTATCCACTGTGTTCCAACTTCATCAGTTCTAATTGCCCCCATGACTGATTTATAGCAAAGCAAAGCAAAAATGGAAAAACATCTCAACTTACCCAGCCAGCACCAATCTGTTACCCTCGAAGTAGCAAAGATAAACACTACCACATATTTCCATTATTTCTTCAGATCATCTTAAAAGCTTATTAAAAACTGCATGCCCATCATTTCAAATATTTTCCTCTTAGGTCTTGGATAGGAAAAGAGAGCTTTCTCCCTTCACAGAACTGTGTGAACATGAATGTGGACAGCTTTGTGAAGTGCAGATAAACACTATTTTCTTGTTTGATTTACAGATGATGAAATGGAAACAAAGAACCATGAAACTGGTCAACAGAATTCAATAGGCTGTCCTGAACTCTTCGGGAGATACTTCCTTTCTAGCCTCCAATTATTATTTTTCCTTTTTTTACATTTTTTGTCACTAAAGAATATACATATACATTCTCTAGACAAATTATCTATAGAAAATGAGGACAAGGTCCAAGTACTGTATTTGGTATTCAAGGTACAGTTCAAGCCAGAAGAAATAAACTGGGATTGTAGGAATCTTGCCTAGTCCTTTGTAATAAGTACCGGTAATTTACTTTTGAAGCTAAGCTATGCAGATAATATATTTTTGCATGATTTTAAGGCAGTACACATGGGTCACCTTTGCCCCACTTTATCTGTACAACAGGGCTGTAGGACTTTAAGGAAAAACATCTTCCACAAAAGCTGCTGCTGGCCTTCTATCATTGTGCAATTGAGAGTGTACTTACTTACAGGTTATGTGTGTGGTATGGAAGTTGTACCCACCGGGATAAGACAGTGTTGCACAGAATCATAAGAATTGCAGAGAGTATTGTGGGCTGTTCACTCCCCACCCTAGAACAAATTTATACTACCAGGTGCCACTGTAAAGCATTAGATATATTAAGAGATCCATCACATCCTGGTCATTGCCTCTTCAAGTTGCTGCCATCGGGATGGAGATATAGAGTACTGAGGGCAAGAACAAACCGTCTCAAAAATAGCTTCTTTTTTAGAGCAATATTGGCCTTAAACGGAAATTCTGGACTTTGAAGTCAGCTTATTTTATATGTCATATTTTAGTCATTTTATATGTCATATTATTATGTGTTGTACCTGTTTTTAAATCTATGTGAAATGTTTTAAATGAGTTGAATATAGCAACCACAAAATTTCGTTGTTCCTGCAAGGGGGCAATGACAATAAAGATTCCTATTCCTATCCTATTCCTCATTACATATGGGTCTGTGTTGAGCTTGGAATTCCCATACTTCAGTTCAGTACTCTAAACCCTGAATACCTCAAGAGCTCTCACTGGCTGAAGAATAGATAGTATCAGTTCATTATGTAATTGACAAGAATAAGATAACGATAAACATGAGCACCTTCACAAGCCATTCTGATTCTAAAAGGCATTGATTGGCGCAATGTGGGTTTCTAGCCCCACCAGGGCAAGGTGAGAGACATTTCTGTCTCTGGTGTAGCTGTACCAGAGGCTGAGGGTGAAATTTTAGCACCTAGGGCAGTGGTTCCCAACCTGGAGGTCAAGACCCCTTTGGGGGGGTCAAATGACCATTTCAGAGGGGTCGCCATGAGCCAGTGAAGAAAAAGGCACAAACGGCTTGGGTCTGGAGGAGGGGGGGAGGAGGGGGGAAAGAGTGAGTTAAAGCTTGATGATAGGTTGGAGGAGATGTCAGTCAATGGCACTGGCAGCTACAATTGGCTGAGGGTGTCTGTAGAGGGAAGATCTCTATGGCACCTGCGGCAGTGCCCTGCCAAAGGGGGGTTGTGGCCTCTTCCAAGCAGGGCTAGGGGTCACCACCACATGAGAAACTGTATTAAAGGGTTGTGGCATTAGGAACGTTGAGAATCACTGACCTAGGGCCACTGAGGTTGCCCACCCACTCCCATATAAGCCCCACCGTCAGCTCTTGTTTTTCAACCTGACCAACCTGTCACTTCAGGGAGTCACTTGGCTTTGTTTACGGGAGGCCTGGCAAACTTTGCCCAACTGACTAGCTCTACTTAAAAGCCAATGATAAGCAGCCATGCCACTCTGAAGCCCAGTCTCGTCAGATCTCAGAAACTAAGCAGGGTCAGGCCTGGTTTGTACTAGGATGGGTGACCATCTGGGAATACCAGGTTCTGTAGGCTATGTGACAGGCCCTGTGACAGACCAGCCGATCCTCCCAAAAAAGTCACATCAAAACAATGGATCTGTCTAGCGGACCCCACCACCAAGTGGGACAAACGCAAAAGAAGAAGAAGTGTTACTCATAAAAGTTCTAAGAGACTTTCGGGATCTTCATCCAAACACAAGCAACGTTTCAGCTCTTCAGGACATGGCTTTGGAAGAGAGAGAAATCAATATGTCTTTTTAGGTCTTCTG
Organism: Phrynocephalus versicolor; assembly: GCA_023846285.1. NCBI lineage: Eukaryota > Metazoa > Chordata > Lepidosauria > Squamata > Agamidae > Phrynocephalus > Phrynocephalus versicolor. The sequence goes on along the minus strand of JAHTLZ010003526.1, from coordinate 16,437,716 downwards.
TGTTTAAAGGCAAAAGGTCCTTTCAATTAAACTTTGCTTGAAGCCTCGTGGCGCAGTAGGTAAATCCCTGTACTGCAGCTAAACTGTGCTCACAACCTGGAGTTCTATCCCAGGTAGCCGGCTCATGGTCGACTCAGCCTTCCATCCTTCCAAGGTCAGTAAAATGAGTATCCATCTTGTTGGGGGAGGGGGGCAATGTGTAGCCTGCATACTGTAATTAGAAACTGTAGACCGCCCAGAGACTATTTGAAGTGGTATGGGGCAGTATATAGCCAGAACACTTTGCTTTGAACAGTGAGTGGACAGGTCAATGGTTCCATATACAGTACTGGATAATTCTTCCTCTAATAAAGCAAAAGTAAAGCAAAAGCTGGGTACTCATTTTACCAAAGCTGTCTAGATACCCTAAGCACATCCGATCTTGCCTGATTTCGGAAGCTAAGCAGGCTCGGCCCTGGTTAGTACTTGGACGGGAGACCTCCAAGGAATACCAGGTGCTGTAGGCGCCTGGAGTAGGAACTGGCAAACCACTCCAGTATTCCTGCCAAGAAAACTCCATGGATATGGAGTCACGAAGAGTCGGTCACTACTGTAATGACACAACACACACACACACAGAAGCATGGAAGGCTGAGTCAACCATGAACCTGCTACCTGGGATTGAACCCCAGGTCGTGAGCACAGTTTTACCTGCAGTACAGGCATTTAACCACTGCACCACATGGCTCCTACTGGTTGACCTCTCTATTTTCAGTCCACTCCTGGCCAAGCCTCATCCTCTAAAAGCAATTATTCATAAGGATTTGCAGAGCAGAAAATATCACATTCACTGCCAAACTGCAAAATGTAAGTTAGAAACGGATACCAGCAGATGTTGCTGTATCTGAACTTATGTGAGGGTTTGATCTATATATTCTTCTTAAATCACGGAGCAATGTATAAAAATAAACCTGAGTCATAATTCATGATGTATTTAGGGAAAATAAATACCGTACTTCCTGCTATCATCCTGTCTGTCTCCCCACATGCAATTCCTTCAAAGTGTCATGTTGTAGCAATCAGACATGCAAATAAAGCCCATGTTCACCTGGTGACCAGCCACAAAAGCAAAGGCAAGTTGATTTGCAACATACAAGGTGCTGGGATAAACAATGACCCTTTATTAAGGGAGCTAGGCTTCCAGTGATGTGCTGTGTTGGATAGTATCCACTTGCCTAATCTGGAATAAAAGGACCACCACATATGTACCCTGCTTGCTCTGGCAGGCTGTCCACTGCATGCCCATTCTTGCACTGGTTCAAAAAGCAGCCGTGCAGTTTTTCCTGCAATAGGGAGCCTACCAGAGCAAATTTCCCTTCCACTTTGCCGTCAGTTGCCATAGGCCCCTGGCTAAAATTATCTTGCACAGCATTAAATGGGGCCACTTTTGGTGGCAAATAGCTGCAACTTCCAAATCTGCCGTAGACTTTATTTCTTGTTAGGTGACTCAGTAGGCAACAGATACATGTCCACGTTATTTCAGAACCTGCAGTCAAAAATTCACCAAAGGTTACGCTATTCTGACAATAGGATTCCGGCCATTGTTTAGTTTGTCAACCTATGAGTATAGCATAGTCAGCTGCAGTTAGAGTAGGTCCATCTGATTCAATTAAGCTTTTGTTTCATGGTGGAGATGGGGGGCGACTAGGAATTGTAGTCCCCCCCCCAAAAAAAGTCGCTTTTTCAACCTCTGCTCATTTCTCTGAGCTGCTTACAACCTGAATGCCAAGAGTTCTCTTAGTTCCGCTTCTCTGTGTTCTTCTCTTTGCCCTTCTGGACTTTGAGCCTTGGTTTGTGAGCATAATTGTTATCCTTAAGGGCAGATACCATCAGCCAGAGCAAATAAAACAGAACGATGCAAACAGCATAGCACACAGCAACAAGCGTGGGACTTGCATGATACATGTACAGTGGAATTTACTGCTACAAGAGGCTACTGGTGCTAATTGGGTTTAATAAAGCATTAAATTGTTTGAGTGCTGATAATCCTAACAGCAGCATGTTAAGAAGAAAAGTCATCACAGTGCCTTTTGAGGGATTAATATGGTCTCCATGGGGGTGTCTGAGAAACAAAGTGCAATAGAACAAGTCAACCCTGGAACATTCCACTTGTTAAACATGAATAATATTTTCTGACATATAGGTAAAACACAATTGTAGCTGTGCAGGTGGGGTTACCATCCCACCCCTCAAATTTATGAATGATTCATATCGTGAAATATCTGTCCATAATAAGCATATTTGAATCAGAAGCATGTCAGCAAGTTTTGCTTGGCCGTTGCTAGAAGAATGATCAACATTGGCAACTTTTGGGGCATAAACTTCACAGGCCAACATGCAACTCATCCATCCTGTGAAGTGGGCTAAACAGGTGGGCACAGAGGCAAATAAGTGAAGAAAGTGATGCGTGCATCCTCCAATAAAATGGAGCCAAAAGGCAAAGATGCAAGAGAGAAGCACTATGTCAAAAAATGAAATTTCAGGGGCATAAAATTTAGTGTACAAAAAAAAGAAAAAAAATCCACCAGCCTTTCAGTCACTGAGCCCCGTAGCACAGGGATTAAATGCCAGTACTGCAGGTAAAACTGTGCTCACAACCTGGGGTTCAGTCCCAGGTCGCAGGCTCATGGTTCACTCAGCCTTCCATCCTTCCAAGGTCGGTAAAATGAGTACCCAGCTTGCATACTGCAATTAAAAACTGTAAATTGCCCAGAGACTACTTGAAGTGGTATGGGGCAGTATATAAGCAGAACACTTTGCTTTTCTCTCATATGTGCTTTTGGCGGGAAAAGAGCTTCTGGAGGCAGCAAGGAGCAATAGCACATATGGGCCCCATCTCCATGTATGGATGTGAAAGCTGGACAGTTAAGAAAGCTAAAAATAATCAATTTGTTTGAAGGGGATTGCTGGAGGAGAGCTTTGCCGGTATCTTGGACAACCAGAACGACAAACAAAGGTGTCCTAGATCCAATGAATCCTAAACAATCTCTGGAGGGAAAATTGATGAAGCCGAGGCTTTCATACTTTGACCACATCAGAAGAAGGCAAGGTTTTTCTGGGAAAGACAATAATGCTGGGAAAGACAGAAAGCAGCAGGAAAAGAAGACCAAATACAAGATGGACTGATTCCCTAAAGGAAGCCACAGACTTGGGTCTACAAGGGCTGGTCAGAATAGGGCGTTTTGGAGACCATTCATTCATAAGATGGCCATGAATTGGAGGTGACATGACGGGATACAACAACAAAATTTACCCAATACTTCTGATTACAATTATAATTTTCAGTGACACTGATGTAACTAACAACAATGGCCAGTTCTCATATTCTTAATAGCCCAGAGGTCCATGGCACCACACAGGATCAATATGTCCTTGATGAATAGCCTCACAGACATTTCTGGAACAATCTCAGTTCTTGTCAGTATGCAACATGACCATAGTGTATCCCAAAAGGTAAAGCAGAGCAACAGGAACTGTGGTTTCTGGATTAGATTCCAGATTAGAGATGGGGCTGGATTTTTTAAATGGTGATTCATCGTGATTCATGATTCATCAGGAATGACAAATCAATGCATTTCCAACAACGAATTGACAAATCGAGGCATCAGTTCATGCTATAACTCTCCCACCCTCCCGAGCATCTCGAGGCCCCACATTTGAGGGATGCTTCATCTGCCTCTCCTTTACAAGCATGTTTGGTGATGACTGTCATTCATATGTTTAAGCTATGCACTTCCAAAGAGCCCCTCCCCAGACAAGTACCTCCCAGGCACCTAAAGATACCCAACTTTTCTCTATAAGTTTGTTAAGGATCAGGTTTCAGACGTCTGAGAAATTCACACACAAAGTGGTGGCCCTACTAAAGAGAGCTTTAACAACTGGATTGGGGAAACTCATGCTTTACCAAACTTGGAAGAATTGTAGAGGAGAATCAGAGAAATGTTCTCTGCAAGTTTGGACCATCTAGGTGCCAGAGGTGAATTTCCCTGAGGATCCTATTTGGGAGTACATAACTCAAAATTCCAATAGTCATCAAACTTTGGGAGGGTGCAGAGGAGAGTCATGGGATGCATCTTTCCAGTGTTGATTGGTTCCCTTGGGGACCATTTTATAGCCCAACAAATTAACAAATCAAAAATTTCTTTAAAATTGTCAATTCGTATTTATCTGGGGACTCTATTTAGGTTGAATACAAATTGATGAATTTTGATGAATCAGCCAAATTCCTCAGAATCCCCCCCCCCTTTTGCTGGCAAGACAGGGGCCATTGGCCTCCATGAGCTACATTGAGGAGAGGTGTGAATGTGTGTACATGAGCCATGACATGTCTTTGGAAGAACTGGGACAATAAAAACACCTACCTCCCTTCATTTTGGATGCAGCCTAAGAACATCCAAGCTCCAAGCCTCAACTAAGAAACTGTCTGGCTTTTTTTCCATCTTGCCAAGGATCTAAGGAGTAACTTCTGGCAAATCCATCTTTTGCCATGTTATAACCTATTGGTACTATTCTGAGGGAGGGGGCTTAGCCCTCAAAATATTAGCAATGTGGGTTTTTTTGGTCAATTTTCTAGTAGCTTAAAGGTATCACCTGCTCCACTTTTGTATTTGGTTTTTGTGATGGCTCCTCAACTTCTTTTTGCTTCACTCAGAAAATATTGAAAGTAAACCCCCCCAGATGCTGCTGACTGCAAATGCCACAATCTCTTATCATTTATTATGCTAGATGGGACAGATAGGAAATTTTTGGTCAAAAAGCTGGAGAGCCAACTGTTCTGACTCCATCCCTTTCTCTGGGATGATAGACCATTGTTGTTAAATATGCATCCCTCAAGGTGAAGGATGAAGTGTAGTGGACAGAGTGATGGATTAGGACCCCGAAGACCTTGGTGGATGAAAGGATGGCACTGGTAACACCACTCCTTAAATATTTCATTTACCTTGAAAGCCATTTTAAAGTCACTGTAAGTCAGTTCTGCTGACTTGACACACATAACACTAGTGAGTGACTTGCTGAATGGCTGAATGCTGAAGAATGTCTCCCACGAGGGCAAAACTATAAATGGTCCACCTGGAAGTGACTTAATAGACGTCAAAGGAGAGATCGAAGAATAATCAATTAAAATGAGGTTACTTGGATATTGGACAAATTTTCTGTGACTGTGGAGACATTCAATCAATGCAGCAGTTATGTGCACACAGTTTATGCCCCACCACAAGTACAAAAGGAGAGCTTACAAATGTCCAAGATAATACTGCTTCTGGGTTTTTCTTTTTTTAAAAAAAAAAAAATCTAAATACTGTATCTGGGCATTTTACTTTGTATTTACTCTCAGCCAATTTCATTGTGCACATGTTGTACATTGACAATAAAGGTATTAGTAGTAGTATTTAATCTATATGGTTTTAAACTGTGCAACTGTCTGACATGAAGAAAGAAAGAAAGAAAGAAAGAAAGAAAGAAAGAAAGAAAGAAAGAAAGAAAGAAAGAAAGAAAGAAAGAAAGAAAGAAAGAAAGAAAAAGAAAGAAAGAAAGAAAGAAAGAAAGAAAGAAAGAAAGAAAGAAAGAGACTGAGATTCGGTTTGACTCAAACTGCAAGCAAAGTCAAGTGGCATACGTACAGCCAGACCACGCTCTTGGTGTGCAAATCTGGGCGCAGAATGAATGTCCCTTCACACTAATGCCTATGACAGAAGCCCCAACTTGATATATTTCTTGGGATTTTGGAACCCACATCTCCTCCCACCTGATATTTTTGTTTAAATATTTGTTTACTCCATGTGTCTGTTATCCCCGGGGCTTCCTGGCCAAACTGTACTCTGCCTGTTGAGCAAAGAGACAGGGGGAAAGAGAAAGAGAGACTGTGAGAGAGTAGAGCAAAACTTCCATTCAAGAGGTCAAAAAAAGAGGAAGTGTGTGACTGTGAGGCAGAAACGTTGTGCGAATCGGCGAGACCACGGTGCGAAAGAGATGGTAACCTGCGGGAAAAGGAAACCCCCATCTGAAGGGGAGGAAGCCGTTTTCCTAAGGAAGAAAATCACCCTCATCCGGACCATTGCCCTGGCTGTGGGCACCATGGTGGGGAGTGGCATCTTCATTTCCCCCAAAGCGGTGCTGGAAAACTCAGGCACCGTCGGGATCTCGTTACTTGTGTGGTTTGCCTGCGGGATCCTGTCTCTCTTTGGTGAGTGGACGGGCTTCTTTTCTAATTGCTTCTGCTGGGTTTCCCTCTCCTCCACTTCCTTCCAGACTAAGGTTTTTACAAGAGGACGATGAAAGTAAGTAGATGGCCTCCTGCAAAAGCATGATATAGTGTCCCGAGAGCATGCGCTTAGGACGTATGTCCATATGGCACCCTTGAGGAGCGAGTCCCTCAACCCAACTCCACTGGTGGTGCAGAAAGCTTATTGATTGATGTGACCATTTCCTGTGGCTGTAGAAATCGCCAGGAGATTCCTTTGGGAGTCAGGGGACCATGTGAGGAACAGATGTGCTGATATGGAAGAATGCACACTGCTGGAACACGTCCTTATGTGTGCCTCCTGTTTTTAGTTCAATGACAATCTTGGGATGCTTCGGCACAGTAGCTTCCTGTCTACTTGGTTCACTTCCCAGTGAATGAAACAAGGGGGAATAGTTATTGAGGGTAGCAGAATAATCATTTTTCTCCAATGACATCTCTACTCTTCTCCATGCAAATGCCCCCTGAAATCACCAGATGTTCAGTCTGGAGAGGAAGGCATTTACACAGGTTGAGTATTCAGGATCAAAAGTAGATGCTAAGGGAAACATCTCTATCTTAAGGCTTCTTTACCATGGGATGCCCACATACACATTTCTCAGCAAATTTGACCATTAAGCTCCTGTTTATTTCCCAATGATGAGTCAGACATTAAATACTAGAGGGAGGGGCCTCATGGCACAGTGTTTAAATTTCAGCTCCACAGTGGAGACTCTGCTTGTTGCGACTTCTGATCTCGGGCTCAGGCAGCTGCCTTGAGCCCTCCATCCCTCTGAGATCAGTCAAATGAGTATCCAAGCTTACTGGGTGGGTATGCAATGTGTAGCCTGCATAATTAAATTGCAAACCACCCAGAGTAAGCTTTAAGCACAAGGGGGCAATTAATAAGCAGCATGTGTTGCTCTTTTGCTTTAGATGCATGACTGAAGAAAATCATAAGCATACTGTAGTCACTTGACCCACCTCAAAAAGGGCAGTAAACATGTCATCTAATATGGCATCTAATGTGCTTGGTGTGTGGTAATCCAAGCTTCCTTGTGTGAATTTAGTGCCTTGATACCTCTCTTAATAAATGCCTATGACTCTGATGTTTCTCTTCTCCTCGTTACCTAGCAATTTTGGCACCCAGGGCAGGCAGAACAAATAATGGTCCTAAATGACCTTTGCAATTTGTCCTGTGAAAATAACACAATAAGTAATTACAGCACTGGACATTTTGCCAGCATCTCCCTTCCTCCAGGGGGGAACCGCAGCACTGCTCAGATCAGCAGAAAGAAATACAAATCAAAAGTCATAAATAGTTACACACAGTATATTAATATCTATTAATATTGTTTAACATACTTTTACTTTATATAAAGCAAAGCATGATGCTTATATGTGCCCCATAGCATTGAAAGCTTTTTCTGGATGGTTTACAAGTAATTATACCGGCTACACATTTACTGCCCACCCAGCAAGCTGGGTACTCCTTTTACCAACATCAGTAGGATGGAAGGCTGAGTGAACCTTGAGCCTGCTACCTGGGATTGAACCCCAGGTTATGAGCACAGTTATAGCTGAAGCAGGGAGACTTGGCTTCCTCCAGCACCACTTGTCCTGAGATTTGTCTCCTTACCTGGACAACTAAGTAAGTATAGCTAGCTACTCGCTGGATGCCTTGCAGCCCTGAACATGTGATTAATACAGCCCACTCCTTAGTATCTTCAGGAAGAGGAACAGGAAATGAGTTCCAAGGAAGGGTGTGATCAGGTGTTTGCATTTTGGACCTCTTGTAGCACAGTCAGTTTCCCAGCGATCATATTGTATAGGCAAGAGAACTTCAGCCTGATGCCGATCTGGACCTTTTTGGTCCAGTGGCAGATCTGCCTCTTTTGGGGAGCCAAGCTGGAGCTGCTCCCAGGCAGGCAGAAAAGCCACTTGGCAGAAGATCAAGCAATCTTCTCTGGTGCACTCCGACACGATCCCTTCTCGCTGTCTGATCACGCACTAAATTACATTTCAAAATTCAACTGGGAATGTTATTCATTGACTAAAGCAGGCCTGCCCAACAGGTAGACCGCGGGCTACTGGTAGCCCGCGAAGGGTTCAAAAGTAGCCCGCCGGTCATCAAATAAAAAAGTGAGGGAACAAGTTGTCCACCCCTCCCTCCCCCATCCCAAGGACCACCACTGCCCCAGCCAAGTTCTGGGTCTGCCAGCCCACTGTCTCAGCCGAGCGGAGCAGTTCAAGGGCCATGGCGCATTGAAATCTGTTCCCTCCAGAACAGAATAATTGGTTTTCAATTTATTCCTATGGGAAACCGCTGCTGTACTTACAAAAGTTTTTAGTTATGAGCACGTGCTTGGAACAGATAAAATTCATAAGTAGAGGTTTTAGTGTAGGTTTAGCACTTTGGGCCGGAAAAAGTAGACCTTGTCCTGTTCAAAGTTGGACAGCCCTGGACTAAAGGATAAAGGCATGAAATGTGTGTGTGTGGGGACTACATTGAGACAAATACAAAGGTAGAAAATGTTATTTTTCTTCAGGCGTACAACACCCCAGACTCTTCTCCAACATGTCCACGGTAGGAGCCTCACAGCTGTAATCCAAAACCCCCAAAGAAAACCATTTCCAAACACTGGATGCAAACTGAAATTATTTGTGCAAAGACTAGAATAGCAACCTCTTGGATGCATTTTGAGTTCATAGGGGGCTGTCTTGCAGCTGAGTGGGCACAAGATTGCTGCCTTCTTGTTTGCTTTCTAGGCGCCCTGTCTTATGCGGACCTGGGAACGACCATCACAAAATCAGGAGGGCACTACATTTACCTTCTAGAGACGCTTGGGCCACTGCCGGCCTTCTTGAGGTTATGGGCTGAATTCGTTATGATCCGGTAAGAGAAAATTTACTTTCCATTTCTGTGTACAAGGAGAAGAAAGAGGTTTGGAGCCGTGCGGCCATTAAAACAAACCAAATCAAAACTAGACAAGGGGTGATACCTTCTTAGCTGCTAGAAGAAAAAAATTTAAAACGTTGCTGAGCTTTCGAGAGCAAGCCCTCTTTTTCAAAGCAGGTATAAAAGTCCAAACATGGCAAGGGATTTAATTTGCCAGGAGAGAGTTCTTGAAATTTCACATGGCAAGATGGATGCCAGGCTTCTTCTTGGAAGGCACAGAGCAGCATGACCCGAAGGGGCTGGACTATACAGGCCCATTCAAACAGGCCCTCTTGCTTATAACCATCATCTTTCTATTAGAGAAGAAAGAGAAGGAAGTCCAGACTATGGAGGGGTTTGACTGGGAGTTTTGTCTCTTTCAACTGTGCCATTGTGGGCATGTTCCAGCTGTGTTTTCAGAAGCAGCCAGCTGGCGAACACAGCACGATGGAGATCTAACAAATGTTGGAAGGAGGGGAGGGTAAAAGACATCTGAGAAAGACATGGAGCAGCGAATCAATGAATAATAGAGGATTTAGAATCCAAATGTGCAAAATGGGAACATGAAAGACTTCCTTAAACCAAAGACAATCTTTTTTTTTTAGACAAGAGATGTTGTTTTCACCCATCTGCAAACATCACTGTAATTTTCGTGACAATGGCATCCTCCATAACAAAAAGGCTGGAGCTCTATAGAAACCAGGTTGATATATGATCTGCCCTTCCCCCACCAAGCCAAAGAGCTGCTAGATAAACAGAGCCGTCTGCCACTGAACATCTGGGAGCTGCCTAGCTTGAGGGGAGGAAGGGCGGGGGAGGGAAGAAAACACAGCTTGTACAGGAGAATCCTTGAAGCCAACTGGCCCTATTGTTATGTGCTGTCAAGTTGACTCTGGCTTGTGATGACTCTCTGCGTGAGTGATCTTCAGCATGCCCTGTCCTCAACCGCTTTGCTCAGCAACTGTAGACTCAAGCTTCTGGCTTTCTTCCTTTATTAGGGCAGTGATGGCAATTGGCAAACCTTTTAGAGACCGAGTGCCCAAACTGTGATTCAAAACCCACTTATTTTTCGCAAAGTGCCAATATGGAAATTTAACCCAGTGGTACCTTGGGTTAAAATTATTTGGGTGCTACCCTTCGGGAAAGCGAGGATCGAAGAGCATGCTTTTGAATTTCCCATGGCCACAACACCCTTGCTGTGGCCATGGGAAATTAATAGCATGCTCTTCGATCTTAGCGCTTCCTGAAGGGTAGCACCCTTGCTCTTCCATCCTCACTTTCCCGAAGGGTAGCCTGGGGTGCTACCCTTTGGGAAAGTGAGGATTGAAGAGCAGACTTTTGAATTTCCCACAGCCACTGCACCCTTGCTGTGGCCATGGGAAATTCAAAAACCTGCTCCTCTGCCCTGAGCAGAGAGGCAGATGGGGTGCTACACCATTAGAAAAGCCAGGGGGAGTAAAAGCAGCTTGTGGGCTCATTCATAGCCCCCATTCACTCTCCAGTCACACTGCTCTGAGTAGGCCAAAAGCAGCGTGGCTGGAGAGGAAACTGAGGCTATGAAGGAGCCCACAAACCGCTGCCTCCTCTTCGTCTGGCTCTCTGCACAGAGCCCTTTCAGCAGTCTCGAAACGGCTCCATGCAGAGAGCTGGGCGAAAGGGGGCAGTGGTTTGTGGGTTCCTTCGTAGCTCCAGTTTACTCTCCATCCATGATGCCCAGAGCAGCATGTCTGGAGAGTAAACTGGAACTAAGAAGAAGCCCACAAGCCACTGCCTTCCCTTTGCCCAGCTCTCTGCACGGAGCACAGTGGTGCACTCCTAGAGGAGGGACAAGTGTCATGGCTGTGAGGAGGTGATGTTGGGTGCCCACAGAAAGGGCTCCGCATGCAACCTTTGGCACCTGTGCCGAAATTTCTCCAACACTGCTTTGGGGAGTCAATTCCTCTCAGGTTTGATCTTCCTATTTCCCCCCGGGGCCTTCAGATTTTCCCCATCATTATTGTCTTGCCCAAAGCAGAACAGCCACACTTTCGTGATTTTTGCCTTCAGAGAGAGCTCAGGCTAGATTTGATCTAGGACCCACTTGCTCATCATTCAGAAAGTCCAGAATACCCACAAATCTCTCTTCCAGCAACATATATCAAATAAACACCGCCACTCCCGTCAGCTTTTCTTACTGTCCAGCTTTCACATCCATGCATAGTGACTGGGAATATAAGGATGCTGGCAATCTTGGTCTTCAGTGACATCTCCTTATGCTTTGTGATCTTTTCTAATTCCTTCATTGCTGCCCTAACAACTCTCTGTCTTCTTCTGATCTTGGCTACAATTTTCATTGGTATTGATGGTTGAAACAAGGTATACAACTTCTTTCACTAGTTCAGTTTCTTCATTGTTGAGATTTATTGCATAGTTATTCCATAGTCAAGATTTAGGTCTTCTTAATGTTCAACTACAGTCCTGCTTTGACACTTTGGTCTTTCACTTTTCCTTAGAGTCATTTCAAGTAATTGTTGCTTTCTGCCAATAGGATGATGTCGTCTGTGTATCTTAAAGTATCAATGTTTCTTCCACCCATTTCCACTCTTCCTTCATCTGAATCTACTCTGTCTTTCTGTATAGCATGTTGTGGGTATATCCTAAACAGGTAAGGGAATAAAATACACCTTTGTCTGACCCCTTTGTATGGAGGAAACCATTCAGCCCCTCCATATTCTTTCTGACCTAATGGTAGATTTTTGTCCACAATGCACAGCTTGTTCAGGAGAATCCTTGAAGCCTATTGCCCTACTTCACTGCAAACACTACTTTCTCCCTCCCTCTCTTTCTGTCAACTGTTTTTACAAAATCCTGGACAATCAGTTCAGACCTTGTTCCCTTTGTTATTTGTTCTGGGTTTTGCCAAAAACCAAACCAAAACAGAAAACCTCCCACAGATTTTGAAGAACAGAAACTGAGGACTGGTCCTTTGATTAGACAGAGGCAGCCACATCATGCAACAGATTGGGGGTGTTGCAAAAGGGCAACATACAGTTAGTTAGTTAGTTAGTTAGTTAGTTAGTTAGTTAGTTAGTTAGT
>JAHTLZ010003526.1:16346977-16425434 GCA_023846285.1 Phrynocephalus versicolor | reverse complement strand
AGTTAGTTAGTTAGTTAGTTAGTTAGTTAGTTAGTTAGTTAGTTAGTTAGTTAGTTAGTTAGTTAGTTAGTTAGTTGTCATTGCAATTGTATTTCAGCCAAAATGTTGGACTGGTCTTTTAGAAAGTGGAATGGCACAGACATGCTCACCATAAAAGAGGCATGAAGTATGTACACGGTGAAGGGGAAAAGCAGCAAAATGTCAGGAATGTGTGTGTGTGGATATTCCCGGAGATTAAGTATATGAGTCTAGTGTCGCAGCCTTTCGTGTCTTTTTGCCACTTTGTACACATTCTTCTTTTCCTGCACACAATGAGTACATTGTTGTAATAAGCGGTTCTAAATTGAATTTTGGCTGAATTTAAGGCAGGGGATTGAAGTAGCTTCACACCCTCCACACACAATCAGAATCCTTTGTGGGTTTTTGTTTGTTTGCTTGCTTGCTTTACAGAAAAGAGCTGGGCAGCAGCAATATCAGGGCACAACTTTCCTAGTCTAGGTACCATTTTGTTTCTCTCATAATTTCCTCAATGTTAGACGTTGGAAAGACTACTCCCCATAACTACAACTCCCAGAATTTCCCAGTCGGTTTGTGTTAATTTAGAGGCAGAGGAGAAGAGATGGCAATTGCTTTTGGCATCCGTTGGTGGTCCTCATGGACAGGAGAAGTTTTATTTTGGTGACAGGACTGACATTCTTGGTGGGGGGGAATCACCATCCCTGATGACATCATCAGCCTGACACAGGATTAGTTATGCCAACAGGATTTCAGCCTCTGTATAGTAGGCTGGTGTCAAAAACACAGGAGCAGGAGAAAAACTGTGGTCATTATATTTGCCTGTGTTCTTAAAGACAAAGGAGTGGCTACATCCACAGTCCCCAAATCATGGTTTACGAAGAGAAGAATCCAGCAAGAGAAAGTTGCTGAAAAGGTATTCGTAACCTTCACGCTGTGAGCAAGGAGAGTAGATTCTGGTTTGATCTGAATGTGGGGAAACTATGGTTTAAATCCTTAAGCCAAGATCCGAAACCATGGTTTCCCCCTCGCTCCTCTTGACACAAATCCTATTTTGTTACACCAGGACAAATGGCAACATTGGCCAGAAATTAGAAACAAAGATTAGAAACCTTTGCGTAAGTTGAAGCAGCAGAGGGAAGAAGGCAGCCTAAGATTTGTTGCTGCTCATTCCTGCTCTTCCAAATCACTCCTTGGGAGATTTTTCTTAATCTGTTCATCAAAGGTTGCTTCCAAGGAATGGAGAGAAGATATAAACAAGATGTAATAAAAGTGGGTGGGAAAGAGATGGTAAAAATCATTCCGATAACCTCCGGTGTCTCTCTTTCATACTGCAGACCTGCCAATATGGCCGTTGTGTCCTTGGCATTTGGACGGTATCTCATCGAACCCTTTTTTAGCCCGTGCCATGTCCCTGCCTTGGCTGTGAAGCTGATCACGACAACAGGAGTCAGTGAGTAACAACCTGTGCTAGGAATCCAGGCCTGATCTTGCTTAGGATTAGTTCCTGATGAAGTTTTTCCCCATCTCCCCTTTGTTTAACTACAAAATAACCATGGGAGAACTAATTATTGCCAGGATGGTCCCTTGACCTTTATCTTCAGGCAGGCTTTTCTTTAGTGACTGGCTATCTTGGAGGTCAGCTGCCTAGAAGCCCTGAGTGCATCCAATCTCACCTGATCTCGGAAGCTAAGCAGGGTCAGGCCTGGCTAGTACTTGGATGAGCGACCACCAGGGAATACCAGGTGCTGTAGGTGCTTGGAGTAGGAACTGGCAAGCCACTCCAGTATTCCTGCCAAGGAAACACCATGGACATGGGGTCACGAAGAGTTGATCTCAACTGTACATCACAACAACAACAATCTTGGAGGGCTGTTGTTTTTAATGGGATTCTTTGCACTTTTCTTGCTTTTGAAACGGCTTTTAAGTCATGCTCTTATCTACTATTTTTAATATATTGGTTTATGAAACGCATTATTGTTTTCGGCATTTAACATCATTTCTTTTCATGATGTAAGTCATCTTGGATTCTTTTAAAAAAATATTACAAGCAAAAAATAAGAGATTGATTTATAAACAGTCAAAGAATATGATATTACTTTGATATTACACATCTCCAGGACCTTTCTGCTCTGCTCAAAATTGTAAGGCAAGAAACAAACAAAAAAATCAATGATCAGCCTTTTGAAAGATAAAGCTGCTGGGAAACTACAATTGAAACATTTTCTGACAATAAAAGCATGCTGTCCTAATTTTAATTGTCAGCACTACTGAAACAGTGGTTTTTAAAAAGCCCTCTTGTTCTCCAAGAGCACAAAGGCAGCAGTAGTTCTAATCTTTTACTCTACTTTATTTCCCTCCCCTTCTTTTTTCCCCATAAGCCCTTGTAATTGCCTTGAACTGCTGGAGTGTTAGCTGGTCAGCCAACATACAGACGTTTCTTACTGCTCTCAAACTGGTCACAGTGGGCCTCATTATCATTCCCGGGATGATGGCTCTTGGCAATGGTAAGACCAGTCAAAATGTTCATCTGAAAGGAGTCGGAAAAGGAGCTTTAGAAAGAAGGGGACAAGCAGTTGGAGGAGAGAGAAGGAGAGGAAGGAGAAGAGGCAAGCAGAGGAGGGCAAAGAGAAGATAAAAAAAGAGGGCTAAGGGATGGCTCAGGGATTTGAGTCTCTGGCTGTGCCAGAGGTTGGGAGTTCAATTCCCCACTGTGCCTCCTAATAGGGACCAACCTGTGTGGCTTTGGGCAAGCTGCACAGTTCCAGGGTGTCCCCAGAAGAAAGGAACGGTCAACCATTTTTCAGTATTTTTTAGCTCCAAAACTCGGAAGGTCACCGTGAGTCAGCATTGCTTCATCAAATCCCCATCATTATCATTAAGGGACATGATTATAATTAAAGGACAGATTCCAAATATGACTCGCACAGGGTGGACTTGTGCCCTGCTATACAGAGGAGTAAAAGGTAAAAGTAAAGGTCCCCCCCCCCCGCACATGTGTGCTGGTCGTGTCCGACTCTAGGGCCCGTGTTCATCTCCATATTCAAGCTGAAGAACTAGTGTTGGGCAAGTGCGTGGCCACGTGGCCGGCATGGCTGCAAGGAAACACTGTTTTACCTTCCCGCTTTTTACAGTGGTGCCTGCTTATCTACTTGCATTTACATGCTTTCAAACTGCTAGGTTGGCAGGAGCTGGAGTTATCAGTGGGAGCTCGCTCCGCTGTGTGGCACCTGGGATTCAAACCGCCAAGCTGCCAACTTTGAAGCCAACAGTTTTTGGAAGCCTTAGTCCACTGACAGAGGAGAGCCCCATGCAATTCTTATAGGGTGGAAAATAGCCATCACAGTCAACAAGCATTGGAAATATATCAGTTTTCTGACTGGCCAACTTGTTAGTTTCCTGGAATCAGTGGGCAGATCAGCTGTGTTGTGGGGGGCAAGGAGAACAGATGAGTGATGGCCCTCCAGATGTTGACTCCAGCTTCCATCGAACACAGTCGGCAAGACGAATAGCCAAGGGTGATGGGAGTGGGGGTCCACAATCTACAGGGCCCAGATCCTTACTAGGTACCCCGTTGGCTCTTCTGCTGTCTATTATAAAACAACGTGCTCTTTCTCTTTGGATCAGGTCACTTTGAAAACTTCCAGAATAGTTTTGACACAAGTTTGCTGACATTTGACAAGCTCCCTCTTGCTTTTTACTCTGGCATGTTTGCTTATGGAGGATGGTAAGTCTCAACATTATCAGTTTCTCCATTGCCTTTACTTAGCAAAACATGTGTGTGTGTGTGGGAGGGGGTTCAGGGAATTCCTCTTTTTGTTTTGGGTTCTTCCAGCTCAAGGCCCTTTCAACATACCCCAAAGAACCCAAACCTTTCAAGTTCTTTTGTTTCAGGCGTCCAATTCCGATTTCTACTGGTAGACTCAATTTAGCCCTGCAGAATCCTCAAACCAAGTCCAAAAAACCCTGAAGACTATTAGAGACAGGCAATGTGTTGTCAAATCTACAATGTACAGTATGGCCTCTTCTCAAATACAAACCTGATTTTTAAGATCTCCACAAATTTTCAGTTTACAGAACCGCAGTGCAATCCTATACAGTTGCTGAAGCTGATTGAATCATCAGCTGTGCCACTTTTTTTTAAAAAATATATAAATGTCTGATATTTCTCACCACCTGTAAGTTCCCAAGGTTCTTTTAAGGTCTCTTGCCTCCTAGGCAAGCTATTGGAAGCCATCTGAGATTAATTTATTTGTTCATTAATTTCTTAATCTCACATATGGCAAAAATTACACTTCCTTTACTTGGCAAGCTCTGTATTCTAATACTTAGAAACCTCTTTCTTTTCTTCTTTTCAGGTTTTACATAAACTTTGTAACAGAAGAAATTGTAAATCCCAGACGGTGAGTGGAGAGGATTTAAATTGCTCATCCACTTTCTATTTCTTTTTGTTTTGCTTTATCCTAATATTGTATCTTTGAACCATTTGGAGTTTGCAGGAGTGGGGCAGAGTAATTCAGTGGTCGTACACTTGCATGAAGCTAAAAAGTCCCAGGTTCAATTCCACACATATCCAGATCACGCAGGGTGAATGCCCAGAGAGCTATTGCCAGGCAATGTGGACAATAAGGGGCAAGATGGACCAATGTTCTAAGTAATACAGTAGGGCTTATTTGTGGGATCATTATCTACTGATGCATATATCCATGCTCTGAAAATATTACAACTATTAAAACAGAAATCCTAGATATATCAATTTCAAAAGATGAAGCTGCTAGAACTGGCCACTAGACAGAGACAGAGAGACCATGCTAGCTACAGTATCATGGTTGCTACTAAAATACCGTTAATTATCGTCCATGTTTTTCAGTATCAGCATATGAGCTTGGAAATGAACCCCCACAGATACAGGAATCCTAATGCATGACACAAATTCCCTAGGGTTCAAAAATTAAATACATTTAACTCCAGAAGGGGAATTCCTCCAGCCCACTCCTATTTTTAAAAAAATAATGCAGGACCAATTGTTCAAAAAGTTCCCATTGTGCCATCTACAGATGATTATTTTGCCATGGTTTAAACAGCTCCCAGCTCCCGAATGCCATGTACATTTTTAAAATTGTGGCCAGTAGAGGAGTTTTTCCCCTCCAGTTTTCATTTATTTTAAAATTGCAATTAAACCCATTTTCAGTGCACAAAATTCATTGAAGAATCTTTAGAGTACACAACAACTGCATTAGTTCTTCTTTAAATAAATGTAGATTAATGGTAGCCTCTTTGGCACCAACCTACCCCTTTCCCTCTCCTCTTGGGGTTCAGCCCTCGGGCAGCTAGCAAATGCAAAAGATGCCCCTCAATCATGCCCACCCAATTTAATGGAAGCAAACAACATGTTCTTCCCATGTTGTCGCCCTTTTTCTGTAGTAGTGATGGGCACGAGATGAACAATTTTTCGTTTCCGTTTCCGTTCTTTTGTTTCGCTACGTAACGAAACGACAAACGAATTTTGTCTCTAAAATGAAACAAAACAAACAGAAACACCGAAAATTTTGTCGTGTGTTTTGTTTCCGTTACTGCAATATGAGTGAATTGCTTAAAATACTAAAAAAAAAACACACAGACACACAAAAAATGAAATAAATGGTAACAAAATGGTAACGAAGCGAACGAATATGAAAACTTTTTTGCAAAAATTCACGAAAAATGGAAACGAACCAAAACGGACCCTCCAAACGACAAACGAAATGCCATTTTTTTTTATTCGTGCCCATCTCTATTCTGTAGCATAAGTGCTCAGGTGCTCTGGGACACGAACTGTTCTCTTGTATGCGATCAAGTGCCTTATCTGTTGATAACATTACATATAAGTATATAAAGAAATAAATCCAATATATTCCTCAGCCTGGTATCCTCATGTTAAGTATAGTAATTCCCCAGATGCTTGATCCTTGGCCAGGCTGCCTATTGGCGGATGAGAACCCAAGTCCATAACATGTTCTGTTCAGGAGACAGCTTAGTAGTGAAGAAAACACAAGAAGGGAATATACCTTAATGGTCAGTTGCAGAAAATTGCTGCTCTCTTCCCCCACCCCATTTCTTACATATATACCTTAATAAAGGGGGGGGGGAATTAACCCTAGACTCAAGAAAATAAACATTGACACGTGAACTCTGAAAAAGATGTTCTTATTCTTCAGGAATATCCCATTGGCCGTTTTCGTGTCCTTAACTGTTGTTACCGTCTGCTACACCCTTATGAACGTGTCTTACTATGCAGTCCTGACCCCAGAGGAAATTCTCAGCTCTGAGGCAGTAGCTGTGGTGAGTATATGGCGTTCTTCTTACTCTTTGCATTTTTAAATCAAAGGGGCTGAGAGGGAACAGTCTACAAGGTCTGGTGAAAGGAATGTGGACTTAATCAAAGAGAAATAACAGATTGGAAACTCTACTGCCTAAAGCAAACATCTGTTTACATAGGCAACATACAGGAAGGACGGCATCTCTCTCTAAAAACAAGGGTTCCCTTGAGCGTCCTTTTATCAGCATTCCTTAAAATGTGCAACATGAGGTGTCTAAATTTTGATTCTCTCCATTAAGATTGTTGTTTACAGGTTTCCATCTATCTATCTGACAGAACAATTCCATTTTGTCCTCAGCTTGATTAGTGTACAGTGGTACCTCGACTTACGAATTTAATCTGTTCCGAATGCATGCTCTTAAGTTGAACTACTCCTAAGTCAGGGTACCTATCTAAAAAATTGAAAAAATAAGTTAAAATTTTTTGTAAGTTGAGAAGACCATATCTAAAATTTGTAAGGCAGCAGTTAAAACGCCAACAGTTTTCCGCTCTTAAGTCGAATTGCTCTTAAGTCAAGCTGCTCTTAAGACGGGGTACCACTGTATAAAATATTGAGGCCTCCATTATCTAACTTTATTTGCTCTTTGGATGACTGATTTCTCAAGCTTATTTTTCATTATACATTTATTCTTCTTTGTTGCACCGAATGCCTTTCATATACTTTTTACTAATGAAGAAAAAAATCCTTCTGCCAAAACATAGCTATTGAGAGAGGGAAGGAGGACAGCACAGCTAATCAAAATGTCTCGATTCCCTTCCAGAGTTTTGCTGACAAAGCTTTCAAGAGCATATCTTCAGTGCTTCCACTTCTTGTAGCTCTATCATGTTTTGGTGCTTTGAATGGAGGAATCTTTGCTTCTTCAAGGTAAAAGCCTTTAAACATCTTCTTGCCTCCATTATGGAAGACGGTGTGTGTGCTTCAGGTCTTACCTATAGTTTCCAAGTCAACCTGAAAAAGCTGCCCTATGTCAGTTTTTGTGTGACAGTGAGAAGGACGCCACCATCTTGCTACAGGTCTTTCTCCTTTCCAGACCCTCCCGTATTTGCATTTTTATCAATTTATACACCAAGTACATCACAAGTGTACATTTTGGTCACACCTATTTCTTTTGAAGCTGTAACAAGAAGCACTTTCCCAAAACTGGCAGATTTGTGATTAAAACACCCCTCAGTACTAATCTACCAAAGGTGTACACATCCACTTTCACTTGGAGAGAAGACCCTAGTCTTAAAAAAAAACAGCTTATTGTTGAGGCTCAAAGAGAAACTGCCCCATAAATTGCTGAATTCAGTGCACTTCACATTAATAATAATTTCTGGTTGTCATTATTAGTAATCTCAAAAGGAACCAAAAACTAGTCTTCTTCAGTCTGCTTAGGTTCTCAGTCATCCGGGTGAGGTTATCCAGAACATGAGTCATGGCAACTGGACGTCTTTTCTCATAAAGTTGAAATGTTTCACTGCTCATGCAAGTAGCTTCTTCAGTCTGAGGAAGTTTGGTAGGAGACTTATTCCACTTCCAGCTTAAGATACCCCAGAGCTGTTTAAACCAGAGTTAGATTTTGTAGAATGGATTGATCTACATTTCATATACTAGACAGAAATGTTGCTACATTTGCAAGGTCCTTTCTTAAAACATGTATCGCCAACTTTTGATGAAACCAAGCAAGTTCAGAGGTAAAATGACCAGAATCTGATTTGTGTTTGTGAAGGGGTTGTGTAACGTGCTACAGCTGATTGACAAGTTGACGGGCTTCTATCAGTTGTGTCCTTCATTATGTGCCCACCTAACATCATCTGTGCACCTGACACACACCTCGTCAGTTAGCTGCAACCAGTTACATAATCCCTTCGTAAACATCATTCCAGCTAACAGCTTTCTGCATGAAGAACATGGCCTTGCATTAATATTGTTACCATGCAGGGAAGTACAATGCAGAACACTTTTTCCATTGTGCTAATACAGTAGACACTTGTATAACAAACAGTTTGTATAACATAAAATCTGTACAACATAAAAAAATTCCGGAGATAGGGGAAATTTGCTTAACATAATTGGCTATGGGGCGAATGCGTACAACATAAAAATGGGATTACTCCGTTTTCAATGCATTCCTATGGGAAATTTGTATAAAGGAAAATTTGCTTAACATAATTTCATTTGGAATGAATTAATTCCTTTATACAAGGTACCACTATACTGCTATAAAGTTCATCTAAAGCTTATCTTTCTTCCACAGGATGTTGTTTGCAGCTGCACGGGAAGGACACTGGCCTACTCTCTTTTCAATGATACATCTGGAAAGACACACACCTCTCCCAGCCCTGATATTAATGGTATGAACTATAAGCACTTTAGAATAGTCAGAGAATGAGCTTGTCCATCTCCTGTACTTCCTTCTTATATGAATGAAGAAGTTAGCTGAAAATGAGGTGCACACATTTCTATTTTTATAAGATGATGCATATGATTTACATAGAGGTCCTTCTCTAGTCTCCCAATTGCTGCAGCAAATGGTTCTGAATCTGTGTGGTTCTTTTGCTCACAGTTTCAAATAGGTTCACATGGTTGAAATCCCCATCCTCCAAGGAACTTGAGTTGAGATGTTCCATACAAACAAGTCCAATAAGGATTTCCATAAACCTTGAATGATTAGGACAAAAGACAAACGGTGTTAACAGCTGAAACTAGTCGTGCAAATTAATTATAATGTACAGGGAGAGTTTTAGACTTTGAGATAGTTGGAGGGAGAGACCCAAAGGAACAGACATACACATTGTCATCTTTCTGCACCACCGTTTTTCTTTCTATATCTAGTTGCCATTGATCTATTTGATGGTATCCATTGGAGACCTTTATGGACTGTTGAACTTCTATAGCTTCTCACGCTGGTTTTTCATAGGACTTGCCACATTGGGTCTCATGATACATCGCTATCGGCATCCCGAAATACCAAGACCCTTTAAGGTAAGAAGGTTAAGATTGAAAATACTGAAGTAACATACAGAAAAGGGGGTGGGGCCAAAATGCACAAGAACATAACTGGCTCAATGCAGATGGAACACTGAACCACCGTCCTAATCTTACAAGTTCCCAAAATATACACTTAAACTGGAGTTGGCCTTCTCAAACTAAACACTAACTAGAGATGTGCCTGTGTACATGACAACAACATTGCCATCAGAATGAGAAATGGCCCAAGCTGTGCCCAGACACACACCCCAGTGGCATATTGGCACAGTCACCAAACCAACACCCATTTGTACAGCCTTGCCAACAACAGCAAATAAAACAGTCCTCAACCTGTCCCCCCATATACACTTTTAGCATAATAAATACACAATAAATTAACTAAACAGCATTAAAAATTGAAGAGGAAAAATAGTAAAAGACAAAAATAAAACCAAAACACAACCCACTTTTCTTCCAAACAAAACAAACAAACAAGCTAGTAAATAAAGGCAAAATATACAACCAAAGCCTTCCCATTTGTAACCACTGGAAAGACTTCTCTCTCCCCTGCCATTTGAGGCTTTATTGTCTCTTCAAGTCCAGCAGGAAGAAAAAATAATTCAAGAAAGGAAATTACTTAAGTGTGAGGGAAATCCCCCCCCCCAAAATATTGTGATGGTGGTGGTTGAAAAACATAATCCCAAGGAGGCACACTGAGACAGGCAGGGTATCTGGTAGCAGGAGGTAAAAAAATCCAAAAAGGAGGGGGGGAATCTTCCCACCACCAAATAGTTTAAAAATTGGAGTGGGGGGGGGGAAGGAAAGGATTCAAGATGGAGACATGGCAAGCAGGCAAACACCAATCCAAAACAATGCTCCATGATGCTCTGATTGGTGGTTTCCAGCAGCTCTCATAAAATTACTGGATGGAAAATTTCCTAGGCTATTTGATGTGTTGTGTCATTACAGTCGTGACTGACTCTTTGTGACCCCAAGTCCATGGAGTTTTCTTGGCAGGAATACTGGAGTTGTTTGCCAGTTCCAACTCCAGGTGCCTACAGCACCTGGTATTCCCTGGTTGTCTCCCATCCAAGTACTAACCAGGGCTGGTCCTGCTTAGCTTCCAAAATCAGGTGAAACTGGATGTGTTTAGGGCAGGCATGTCCAAACTTCAGCCCTCCAGATGTTTTGGACCACAACTCCCAGAATTCCAAGCCTGTATTTCCAATGGCAAGGGACTGTGGGAGTTGTGACCCAAAACATCTGGAGGGCTGAAGTTTGGACATGCCTGGCTTAGGACATCTAGGCAGCTGGGCTATTTGATAAGAGTCCTAAAAATTAGCAAAAGAGGGAAATGCACCAAAAAGGAGAGAACAGTTTGTATACAGTGGTTCCCTGACTTACGACATTATTCCGTTCTGAGCGCAGGCTTGTAACTTGATTAGCTCGTAAGTCGGGGAGCGGTTTCCCATAGGAATGCATTGAAAATCCATTAATCTGTTCCAGAGGAATGGATTTCAATGCATTTCTATGGGAAACCACTTTAGATGACCAGCGGCTCCCCTTCCCAATTGGGGGGGGGGGAGCCGCAGGTCATTTAAAATGTCCTAGACCAAAAGTGCTTGGCTCAGTTGCTTTAAGGACATATTTTAAAAACCCAGCCACTTCTCCCTCCCACCATCGGGCGCACAGAGGAAGAAGCGGTGCTGTTTTCAATTTTCCCCCCTCTTCCGATGCAAGCGCTAATGGCTGCCATTGGTGCTTGCATCGGAAGAGAAAAATAAAATAAAAAATGCAGCTTCTCCATCTATGCACCCAATGGTGTGGGGGGGGGGAGCATTTTTTTTCTTTTTTCCCCTCTTCCTACGCAAGCGATGATGGCAGCCATTAGCGCTTTCATCGGAAGAGAAAGCAAAATGAAAAAAAAAGTCTTTGAGGCACTGACGGAAGCTGCCTCTTTAAATGGAGACAACTTCCCTCAGTGCCTGAAAGACCTTTGAAACAGTGCTCGCTTTTCCCCCTGGTGTGGGAAACAACACACACTGTTTCAAAGGTCTTTGAGCCACCGACCCAAGCGCTTGGATCAGTGGCTCAAAGACCTTTTAAATGATTGACCCCCTTCTCCCCCTTCCCAGTCGCCATTGTTACTCGGGGGAGACCCCATCTTGCTTGTAAGGCAGCTGGGGGGGGTAGACAACCAAAGCCCACTCGTAAGTCAAGATTCTCGGTTGTCTGGCTCGTCGTAAGTCAGGGTGCCACTGTACTTCTCTTTTGCTGATACATTTGTGTTTAAGAGGCTCTCTTTCGGTAAGCAACCAAAAACATGAAATGAAGAAGAGCGTCTTTTGTATCTCCCCCCCACTTTTTGTTAAAACAATTAAGTTCCATCTCCAGCCCTGATCTCAAAAGAGGCCAGCAATCTGAGAACAAAATTCTTCATACAAGCCATGTTTTAATATTGATTCGCAGTACATTCTTAATCCCAGTTTATGTTTTCAGAAATGTTTAACCATCTTCAAGAAAACATTCAGGGATTGTTGTAGCTGCAACCATTGTGAAGGCACAAAGAGAAACTACCGAGTAAAGTGTTCAAGCAGATCATCATACTGGACAATGATGTTGTAAACTGAATCACAAGGATCCAGACCTGCCCATTTAGGAAGGTGCCAAAAAGATACCCGATATTACATTATATTCTTGTGTTCTTTCAAAACAGAAGATGGGTTGGAAGCATTGTTATGGCAGCACTGACAGTATGGCTTTGTGCAGAGTCCAGTTAGACACATCTCCAAAAATAAGTACTTCAGACCATTCTTCATCATGTTCAAATCAACGTCTCTTGTTTGGATGTATAATGCAGACCTTTTGGTTTCAATGTCAACCTTTCCTTTAGGTGCCTATATTTATCCCACTGGTATTTACAATTGCCAGTTTCTTCATCGTCGGGACTTCTCTGTATTCAGATCCTGTGAACACCAGTATAGGTTGTGCTATAACTCTGTCTGGTTTGCCGGTCTACTATCTTGTGGTTCAAAAATCTAGAATACCAAGCTGCTGCACATCCAAGTTCAGTAAGTATGACCAGAGTCGCTCCGTATTTGTGGAGCCTGTGTGCGAAGACCCCTAGCCGGACCCTATCCCTCTGGCTGTTTCTATGTACTCTCTAGGGATGAGCACAAAACGGAAAAATAACATTTCGTTTCACCAATTTTGTTTTGTTTTTGTTTCTAACGATGTAAAAAAAACATACAAAATGAAATGAAACGGCTCCCCTGAGTCCTAGAGACACCAGATTTGGTGCCCGGGAGCGCCTTTTAAAGGACTCCTGCTGAGCTATTATTGGTTGGACCCCTTTAAAACTGGTTCAGTTGGCACCAGGGGGGTCCCCCCATACCGACTGGGCCAGGTTTAAAGGGGTCCAGCCATTCATAGCTTGGCAGGAACCCATTGAAAATGGTCGGGGGGGGGCAGTTCCGGCGATCGTGCTGCCCTCCTGAGCATTTTCAGAGGGCTTCTGCGGAGTTCTCAATGGCTGGACCTTCTGGTGCCAACTGGGCCAGGTTTAAAGTGGTCCAGATATTAACAGCTCAGCAGGAGCCCTCTGAAAATGATAGAACGAAATGGTTTGTTTCAATGCAAAAACGACCATTTCATTTTTCATTTCCTGCCCATCCCTAGTACTCTCCGCTTTTCCCTCCTCGGTTGCTTACTTCCTCTTCCATTAGGAAAGTGGGGAAAGGACCCTTCCTGGGTGCCAGGCACACAAGTTGCACCTAATAACCTCTGCACAAAGTTTTGAAGGTAGGAAGAAATGTGACCTATGTGCTGCTCAATTGTTCCATACTGATGTTTTGATCTAATCCAGTGGTTCTCAACCTGTTCCTGGACTGCAACTCCCAGAAGCCTCCACCACTCGCTGTGCTAGAAGGGATTTCTGGGAGTTGCAGTCCAGGAACATCTGGGGACTCACAGGTTGAGAACCACTGGTCTAATCCATCCATTTTGGGAGGAAACAGTGCACAAATACTGTTTGAGAGTGCTATTCTTACAAGAATACACACAAACATTTGTGTTAGCCTTTTCCAATGGAACAGAAAGGAATACTTGACAGCAGGCCTTTGGACGAATACTTTACTTTAAAAATCCATCTGTGTTGCATAGTGTTACTTTGCTGCTGAAAGATCAAGGGTCATAAAAGCATCTTTAATTCCATATACAGAGTAGAGAAAATAGGTGCAACCATCATAGGCAACAATATGTTTTTTTACATGTGACCTCAAGGTGTCCAAAATATCTGCTTTCACTAAAGGAAAGAATTGAGATATATATATTTTTAAACCAAATACTGTACTTTTTTGTTTCCTTGCCGTTTTTAGATTCCATGGCAGTGAAGCTGCAGATCCTAATGAAGGTGGCTCACCAGGAAGTCCAGACATACTGAAGGAACTGTGGATCTGAGCAAGGAAATTCATGCAAAAATTTCAACGACCCTTCTCATCGTCTCCTCAGGCACCTCTTCACATGCCAGCAGCAAGGAGCACATCAGTACAGTTTTAAGCCAGGACATGAAAAAGTCTTGTATATCTATTTTTAAGGAGAAATTGTGAATGATGGTACCTCCTGCAAGCACATCGTGCTTATGGTTATGCTACTTCAGCACATAAGCTACGAGAGCAGATATAATGTGCCAGACCAGTAGTTAACCTAGTCTATACAGTGTATTAGAAGCTGCTGCCCAGGTGATAAGTCATGTTTTTTGCTGAAGGAAAGTGAAAACCATGTCTGGAAGTGGAGAAGTCACTGTGTACCAGAAAAAGCAAAGTAGACCATTGGACAAGGTAATTCTTATACAATGCATAATTCCTGCATTACACAACGCCTGCAGTGGTGACTGCTTGGTGCTAGGGTAAATGGGAAAAAGTGCCAACATCAGGTTTGCTCATACTTGCTGGATTTGTTCTTTTAAAAAAAGACTGAAGAAATCAATGGCTTTGAAAGACAGTACTGTATGTCTCAACATGTATACATTTTGACATTTATTGATAAAGTATTTATAAGCAAGAAATATAAATAAAGCAGAGTTTGGTGAAAGATTTGAATGACAGCAAGACCTATAAGCCAATAACAAGTACTCAGAAATGTCTTTGGTTCATCGTATGTTTCTAGATCAAGATTTTGTCATGGAATAGCAATGCATCATTCACACAATTTTAAGAGTGGCTATTTGTCGTCTTCCCAATTTTTTCTAAACACTTCTACTGTCTTTTTGTTTCCACCAACCTGCAATCCCCCAGAAACCCTATGATGGGAGAGGGGAATTGCACAATATCATCTGTGTGTGTGGAAGAATTACCAGGATGTTAAGAGACCCTTCTTGGGATTCTAACTCATTCTTTGAATTTATGGCCATCATGGCTATTTGACTTTGGGCAAAACCATTCCATCTTCAGCATGGAAAGATATTTGGGAACAATAGGCTTTGCTTCCTAGACACATCAATGAGAATAGGGCATGGTTCAAGATTTGTCAGTTACAGTAAGTTCCTGCCAAGTTACAATCAACTTATAAATCAGCAAAAAGCCTGTGGTAGAAAAGCTAGACCAAAAGGAAGACTTTTGTTCACATTTCTGGGCAGCTGCCTAAGGATTAGCATTACTAGGACCAAGCATGTTAAACTATTAAATAACAGCAATCATGTTGCAACTCCACAAAGATTTTACTGCTTTATGCAATAAACAGCCATAATATACTTTCCAATATAACCACTTATTGTCATTCCTTCTCACAATGAAAATCGCTTGCAATGCCACCAGGGAATCTCAAATTGCACACAATGCTCCTTGTGTGTGGGAAGCTCTTGAAGTCAAATGAAGAATATTTTTCTAATATCAGTTTTTTTCCTAAGTTACTAAAATGTCTGCTTAAGAACCTTGCTAGTAAACCTCAAAGCTCAAATTCCTTATACATCATTTTTTACCTGCAAAGGCATAGGATATTGGGGGTTACCCTAAATGACTACTTCTGGGATGATGGAAAATTGAAGAATTATGTATATTTCCATATAACTTAAAGTACTGTAATAGCCTACATTCAGGTTTACAGTAGGACCCCAGTATCCACTGATTCAGTTATCCACAGTTGGCAAAGGGAAAAGTTAAATAAATAATTCAGCAGCCACAAAGCAAGCTACTATCACAAACAGCAGCTGTAAAGAAAAGTACTGTACTGTCATAAAACAGCAGCCGTAAAGCACACTATTGTCCCAAACAGCAATCATAAAGCAAGCTACTGTCACAAAACAGCACTTCTGGGGATTTTTTGTGTTCTCTCTTATCCACGGTTTTCATTATCCACTGGAAGGCCTGGAGCCAATCCCCAATGGATACTGGGGTCCTACTAGACTCTGTTTGGTTATTATAGTACTTTATATTGCTTTGTGGACACACAAAGTGGATGTAAGATAGATATATTTTCCCTCAAAGTTTATGCCTTGGCAGATTCACTCACTATATCTGATGCATCACAGTTGGAGTCCTCGATCAGCATTGGTTGCACCTCACTGCTCACCAACAGGCAAGGGAAGTCCTTGATCACTGGCAGTATAAGCTTGGGATTGTGATAGTTGTACAGTATAGCACAAAATATCTGTAGTGCCAAAGGTTCATCATATCCCTGATTATACACTTGCAAAGAGGATTTTTGTTTGGGGTGCTGAGAGAGAAAAAGATGCATGTCTCAGAGTAACTGAAGCGAGTCTCTGATTTTACTCCTGGAGAATAAGTGGGTTCCCAGGAATCAAAGGACTGAAAAATGCCTACATTACTACTATCCAAATGCCTTTTGTCAGCCTAAGTTGTCAATGGTAAGCTTGTTCCAGATGCCACAGTGAAACATATCACAGAGCAATTATGAAGGCACAAAAAGTATGCACAGGCAAACAAACAAACAAAAAACAAAAAGCCATTAAGATTTGGGAACATTGTCTTCTCATGAGATGAAAGACTTAAAGTGTACAGCAGAGGGGAAATTTATCCTATGTTCTTTCTACCTGTTGTTTCAGGATGTAATGTAGGAGCCATGGTGCAAACAAAACAGTGGATCACATAAGGAAGACATTAAACTAAAATGGGGACCTTAACGAGTTCTCATTCCTAACCTCCCAATGATTGACTCTATGGACTTCTCCAGATGAAGTTTGAGATGACGAAAGGACCCATGTCTTTGCTGGCGGCACCCTGCTTACACACACCCCACACGAAAAAAAATTGAAATAGCATGCAGACAACATGGACTTCGGCTTCCCCTCTTCCACCTCCCTTCTCTCTATATTTTCGACATTTCTGATGAGCAGATAAGCTTGAAAGGCTGAACATTTTGTCCCTCTGCACACTGTGCCTTTTGGTTGTGTATTTCTATAAAGATACCACCTTAGGAGTTTGGAATTTGCACCAATATGGCTATTACCCTGTTTCTTTTCTTAGTGGCAGACTTATGTAATTCATTATTGTTTTAAAAAGTAGTTTATTTTCCCTGTTTTTCCAAAAACAGACCCTCACAGCTGTTCTTGGTTATGGGACAGGACTGGTAGGAAAGGCCTGTTCCTATGAATGTCAGTGTTCTAAACCCGGCATTTCTGGCAAAGCCAGGAACTTGGATTTCTGCCAGATGTTTGCTGTAATTCTAATCCTTTTAATGCCCCAATTATACTATTGGATTTCTCAAAAGTATACTGGCATTGTGTTTCATACTGACAGGTGCAGCAACAGCAGAGAAAACACTTGGTAGCTTACATCACTTGTCAGTTTGGTCTTTCCTACCTCAAAAATGTTTAAAAAACACTTTTCTGTCCAGTTCAGTTTATACCCTCAGGATTTTTGAAACTGGTAAGTTATTAGACGTTCCATCATGAATGGGGAGCATTAGTTTTCCGTTTTATTCAGAGATGTCTACCTCACGTGCCTAAGCCAGGCGACTGT
Organism: Phrynocephalus versicolor; assembly: GCA_023846285.1. NCBI lineage: Eukaryota > Metazoa > Chordata > Lepidosauria > Squamata > Agamidae > Phrynocephalus > Phrynocephalus versicolor. Next base: position 16,408,132 of record JAHTLZ010003526.1, on the reverse strand, counting down.
ATATCACACCATGTTTTCTCTTGAAATCAGAACTTTCCCCATATGTCTGCATTCTGCTGCAAACTAGTATTGCATAGCCTTCAAGTCACTAATGCACTGAGGTGCTAGTCTGAGGCCTATTTCATATGTTCAAAAGAAGAAATGATGAAGCCACATGTAAGTATCTATATCTTAAAGCAGGAGTGGAAAAACTGACCTTTCAGTATTGAACTGTAATTTTGAACACCCTTAAACCATTGCCCATGGTAGCGACTACAACATGTGGAGGACCACAAATTGCCCACCTTCACCATAATGAGAAAGGTCAACAAAAGGCCTACATTTCAGAATTCATATTTGCTGGCACCAGCTACCAGAAAGCATTGTTCTAGGTTGGGTTTGCACAATTTATGACCCAGACAAGGCCACAATCTGTTATCTGAATAATATAGATATAACCCCACTGGCTATATACAGTACATTGATCCACCAGAGAACTACACCACATATTTTTTGCTGTTTGGCCTGGGCTTGCAAACACAAGTTGTCAAGTACTTCACATGGCACAAGCTTCGCAGGTAGTGGCCGAAAACAAATCTCCAAAAGCTCAAGTCAATTTTTACTAAAATGTTTTTGCATTTGCCTCTTCTTCCCTACAGACAATACTGCCATCCAAATGTTAAAGTAGATATATATATCTGGTTATTTCATCTCCATATCCCCTTCCTTATACTTTTAGCCAAGATAGTTTGGACTGTAGGCATTGCCAAAGCAGCAAAAACATTGTTACAGGTTGTTGTAATAAGTCACACTGATAATTCCAAACTTAAGTTTTGTCCAGAATAGAGTGCAATAAAATCAACAAATCAAAAGTCAGAGAAATCAGAAGCAAAAACAGAATCAAAATTTTCAATTGGACATTATGTAGTGATTCAGTATTTACACTGAGTGAACAGTTCTGAAGAAATTAAACACTTGAGTGCTAAAATAAAAAAAACCCATAAGTAAGACAAATTTTAATTTCAGTATTTTAAAGTACAGAGAGTGGAAATTATGGTCAAATACAAATTTAAACAAGCCACTTGTCTTCCCAAATAGTAAATCAGTAAGCTACTTATAGAAACTTACAAATTTCAAAGTGAAACTGAAACAAAATAAATACTGTACATACTTTCCCTGCCTGCAGGCAAAATGGGTTGGGAAATACTGTTATAAATTGGGGGGGGGGAGATGCTCTTAAAGCTGCAGCACCCCATTTCCCAGCCCAAACACTCCACACAGTAGCGTGTTTCTGTAAAAAGGAGAAGAGGACACATAAACCCCTATTCAGAAAGACTGCTATTTCACAAACATTCAAAAAACGTAGAAATTAAACACACAGTAGAAAAAGGTGTATGTGTGTGGAGGAAAGATACATCTGCAAACCACCACTACAAAACTAGTAAATGTAGCCAAGCCCTATCCCCCTTTTTTCCAAATGTAATGAATATTTTTAAAATGCCAAAGGGCTGGAAAAGTCAAACTTTTCCGAGCAGGTGATAATTCATATTAATATAATCTCTTAAAGTGATTTTTTTTCATAACCTTCACACAGCAAGAAACTATTATGGCTTAAAGTTTATATTCAAAGTCTTCTTCCAGGCAGAAATGCAACTTTAACAGCAGCAGCAGCATTCCTTAATCAGTGCCAGGATTATTCCCACAAATTGCTGCACAAGTCAATCGTTTTATACACAGATCTTTGCCTTTTTTAGAAAAAAACAGATGTTGCAGCTTTTACTCCAGTTTAATCTACAAACAGTAAGGCCCTAAAACACAGTTTATATTTCTTTCACAAAAAAGGCGCCCTGATTTACTTTGGTCCAGGGACATAACAGCATTTAATGGTCTAGAAGTACTGATGCACGTTATTACAAAAAGATGCCTTGAAATCTATTTATTTGGGGGGGGGGGGAGCACAGAAATTAGGGACCATGAGAGGCACTATGCAATGCATTCTCTGGTCATTTACAACATTGTGCCTCCTTGCTTTTCTCCAACATACCAGTTACAAAATTAGCAGAACAACCGAATCAGACTGAGGCCAGGGTTATTTTAAGTCTGACAAAGACTTCCAAGTTTAATGACTACGCATCCTAGTGCATGAAGGCAGTCTGTGGCGTGTTAAAAGCTTGGGTGAAATAAAAATTTCGTGAATGAGATTATGATATTGTGCTCTTATCCTGAAGAGCATTACTGTGAGCAAGTTCCGCTATGAAACAAGTGGCCAAAGAGCAGCTCTCCCTCCATGGTTTTGAAATGATTTAAGAATGGTCATGTCAATGTTACTGATTGCATAGGTCAATCTACCAGAGTTCATTTAAAGCTACTCTGTAGCTTGAATTTATTGGTAGGTATTGTAAAAGTACAAGAAGGGCTGATAAAATATTCCTGCTCCAACTACTATAAGGACGCTCTATTTTTCACCTTTTCTCTTTAGCAAAACTCAAATACTTCCTTTTAACACTTCCCTGCCACCCTATCCCTTCAAAAGAGAACAGCCCATCCATAGACCTCTACTCTGTAGCTCAAATTCTTGTTCCAATTTCATTAAAAAGTCTTGTCCATGAAAATAAGGTTTCACTGTGGATGTGGTAATCTCCTGCCAGACAAGGCTTAAGTGCGGCTTTCTTTTACTCAAATAACTGAAATGACAAGAGCAGGGCTACAGAATCTATTCAGACAATCTACTACACAAGTTGGATTCAAAAAAGATTTACTATCAAGGAAGTTACTGACATACGAACAAGGCTGCCCCCTCATAGTCTCTTAATTAAAAAACTGAAATAATTATTGCCACTTTTGAGAGCAAATTATTCTGATACAGTGTACTTTTTCTTCTCACCCAATCCAATGCATCTTTAGTGAAGTGCTGATAAGAGGACATTTGCCTCAGTGTCTGACACACGTAAAGCCCCCAATTTGGAGAAATTAGTGTATCTCTTTTGGTAGACTGTGATGAGATGTCTGTATGGGGAAGGTAGCGGAGACAGAGAATGGTACAAGAGAAGTATCCATAAAAATATAGCTATAGCAAAAGCCCCCCCCCATTACTTTTTGTCCATATAAGCTCACAGCTTACTATTTTACTAATGAAAACCCATAGAGAAACTCGGGCAGTTATCAGAAATGTTGCCTCTTCTGATCTAGCAACAGAAGTGCCATTGTTTTAATCTATTTATCATTCACTGAACTTCGTCCTGAATCAAATTTTAAGATTTTTTACTTCATTTTGCCTGGGTAATTCTTGAGGAAAAAAAGAAGAGTAAAAACATGTGGTAATTTTCAAAGCCTAGAGCACATCACAAGTTCATTACCTAGTTTTCTCCATTTACATTCCAATCCTAAACATATTTACTTAAAAGTCAGCCCCATTTTTTTATGTCCACAAGGCTTACTTCCAAATTAAGTTTGCTTTTCCATTCTGTGTGCAGTTCTGCGCTATTAAGTCTTATTCAGTTAAATGGCCTTAAGTGACAATTCTGTTACGGTAAATACTGCAGATATGAAATGTTTCCACAGAGAAATGTGAGTGAATTAACAACAGCTATAGCCAAAGAGGACTATTTTGATATGTGGCAGAAGACATTATGATGGATACACAAACATAGATGCAGCAAACATTGAACATATAAAACTGTTTAAGCAGAAGCAAAGTCCTGTTTAGGGACTTCTATTTTATTTTAAATATAACCTGAAGACTGGGAAGTTTTTCTCAACGTTGAAAAGTCAAGCAACTGTGTAGCTTTGGCCATACTTTAATTCTTGAACAATAAGGAAAACCCCAAAGCAGAATCCCTAATACTTCTGCTTTAGAACTGAATAGCCCTCTTACCAAAGTAGTAGTAGTATAGGTGCCTCCTCCTTTTCCTCCAAAAAGAGCTTAAATAATCAATTTTATATTACAAAAATACATCATCTAAGTTATTTACATGCATTTCAGAATTAGCATTTCCTACCAGATTTTGCAAAGCATGACACAAAATAGTCATTCGAGCTTTAGCAAGCTATCCAACATATTTACATATATACAAAAATGACTTAAGACCTTCAATTGGCTGGCATGTGTAGATAAAACAAGCAATATTTTGCCACCATACACAGCCTTCTTCCACAAAAGCTTAAAAGTGTCTACACTAAAAACAATAGTTGTAGTGCTACTCTTGGTGTACTGCTATCCATGCTTTGCATGGATAATTTGCCATGACATGGAAACAAATGTGTGGGTGGGTGGGTGTGCATGCGAGAGAGAGAGAGAGAGAGAGAGAGAGAGAGCTGTTCAAATGTTATGTCAATTTATGGTCCAAATAAGAGATGAAACACAAGCAGAAGAGGCAAGGGCAAGAATGAAAAGGGATTGAAAAGTTCACCAAATTGCCAAAAGATTATATTACAATTCAGTGGGAAAGCCATCCAGAAACATATATAAAGAATAGATATTAACATGTGATTTCATGTGCGTTAACTTAATGCATCACATCCATGTTTAAGACTATAACCTGTATATCAAATGTTTGAATCCAATATAGATCATTAATTTGGCTCTCCACTGTAGACAGACATTAAAGACCTTCACATTCATAACAACTAAAGATAAAATCATATTTCCCACAAAAATGTTTTCCAAATAAATAGTTCAAAATGAATTCAATAGTTGTCAAAATATGTCAAATAAATTATTGATAACCACCTTCATATTTTTCTATTCATGAAATAATTCAGACAAACAACAAAATGAATGAGCCCTGAAAAAAGACCATCTCCCAATCCATATTTCCTCATCAATATCCCCCTGTTTCCCAAATGGTTATTGCTGAGCAGATGTGGCACAGTAAAAATGCAGCATTGGGTTTTTGTTCATCAGGCAGTGTTCTAATAAGGTACATGCATTCTGCATCAAGCAGAGGAATAAAACAGAAGCTCCAGGCACTGTTAACCTCAATACTGGTCTACGTATGAAAAGTCAACAGCAGTGGAAGGAACTACTGCATCAAACAAAGAAGCGTGCATGGCCATTTCGGTTCAGCTTCAGGATCTTCCCAAGACGCTGTTTAGCAGTTGCCATTCCTTTCTTTGGACGTTTGCCTGAAATAAAAAGAAACAAGTCCTTTTGACAATTACCACAACAGAGACATGAAACTTTGTAATTTGTATACCATTATAAAAATAAACCATAAGAACAGACTTCAAGTGAGCCTTTCAAGGTAAGTATCTGAGTCGTTTTTACCATTTCCAAACCCCAGTGAGTTACCACAGCTAAAAGGAAATTTGAACCCAACCTTCCTAAGTCCTGGTCTGTTACTCTGCCCACCACATCACACTGGGTATAATCATCCATTAAATCAATTCTACACTGGTCCAACATGGAATTTTTCAATCATATTCAGAATGCAAGGAAATATAGACGATTCAGTAGGTAGTTACTTTTGGTTTCGATCAACCTTGCCTCTAATTTTTATCCCCTCTGGGTTGAGCTCTTCCCCCTCCCCTGAGTTCTATCATGACTGGAGCCAAAGAGGTTGAAAATGATTGCTGTTGGTGTGTGTGTGTGTGTTGGGGAGGGGCAGGAGCCCTACAGAGAGGGAGCCACAAAGGCATGCACCTTAGAGGGAAATCTTGCTCTTGGTGCTTAGAATATATAGTGGATGCCTCTTCCAACTATGTCATTAGTATTACCTAGCTAAATGTCCAATAAACATGTATGTAAAGGAACAAAGCACCACTTCCCATTTATACAATGTAATCCAGGGTAAGTGATGTGTTTTTTCTGCATGAATGAAAGGTAGTTATATACATACACACTCATACTGTAGATGAGAAAGGAGCATTAAGAGAAAGTGAAAAGCCAGCTAAAGGCTACCTCACAAGTTCAACACTGAAGCAAAAATTGAACTGTTTTATATCTTACAACATATTCTTATCCACTGTAAGGTTAATGTTTGTAATATGGTAGCTTTGAAATTTTTGCATGACAAGACAGCCCCTTCACTTATCCAAGAAAGAAAATCAAGAGTTCACTATTCACAAGCATGTATGATTCAGTCAAAGCTATAAGAGAGACATGAACCCATTTCCCCCCAAAAGAGGCTAACACAAAGATTTGTTTGTGGGCAACTTCTATGATCTTCAGAAGAGGCCCTTTCTTCATTCCTGCCACCCTTACACAAGCATGTTTGGGGAGTTTATGAATGTGTGTGTGTGTGTGTGTGTGTGTGTGTGTGTGTGTGTGCGCGCGCGCGCATGTGTGTGTTGTGTCGTTACAGCCGTGACCGACTCTTCGTGACTCCATGTCCATGGAGTTTTCTTGGCAGGAATACTGGAGTGGTTTGCCAGTTCCTACTACAGGCTCCTACAGCACATGGTATTCCCTGGTGGTCGCCCATCCATGTACTAACCAGGGCTGACCCTGCTTAGCTTCCGAGATCAGGTGAGATCGAATGTGCTTAGAATATGGACCCTTTCAATGACAGTTCCCAGGATGTGGAATACCTTCCTCACAACACAAGATTGACCCCATACTTGCTGAGAGGCAAAGGTCTTTCTTTTCAGACAGGCTTTTGAAAACTTAAATGGACAGCTGAAGACAGAATTTTATTGTGTGATGCTGCAATGAGTGGGGAGCTCTCCTGGCTCCACACTCTGGGGGAAAGGCAGCACCAAAATAAAATAATTCATATTAATAATATTAACAACAACAACTACGACTACTACTACTACAAACAACTACAAACAACTGCAATTTACACCACCTTTTGTGGCCTGGTTGCTGATAGGAGGTGGATTTGATGCCGGCCGCTTTGTTGGATGAAGAGGTATGGACAACGATGTTTCGCCACATGGTCTGTCAGGGCTGAGACTGCCATCACTTAGCCTGCACTCCTCTTCAGTCAAGCTATAGTCCCGTATACACTTGCCATGTGAGAAGTTCAAACCATTGTTCTGTAGCTGATGCCGGTTTTCTTGAATTCTGTAACTGGTTTCAAATGCACCTTCCTTCTTAATGTATTTCTGCATTTTACTTGTATCCTGTAGTGGGAGAAAAATCGTTCGAGTTCATTACATGGGGCTTAAATCCTGTTGCCTAGTGTAGTAAGTTGCAACTAGTGTAGGCCCATTGAATCAGTGAGGATTTGGTGAGTTAACTTCTCTGTCCCATTGATTCAATGGGTCTATTTTATATAAGCAACACACTTTACTCCATTTTATTTTATTTGTATAAGGAACAAGATTTCAGCCACTCAGTGAATGCAGTATTTATGAATTGGTAGACATCAACAGAATAGCAGCAATATTTTTAATAAAATAAGTAACTTCACTTTATGAATAAAGTCTTGTAACTCATGCAGCTAAATAAAGTCATGTTGTCAAGCCAGAAAGTGATATGGATATATGGTATACGAATGTTAAATTACAAAACTAGCAACTCAAGTGCATCTCTGCCTGCAGGCGCTGACCAATTGTGCTAAAAAAGCTGACACATTTTCTATCATCGCAGACTCTCCTGATGACAGAAGATACCTCAAATTATCAATGTCTGAGCAATGCCTCTTGTTCAAAAGGAGTGGATCAAGGAGTTTTTTATGAGAATAATCATAAAATGGGCAGTACAGAGCCACATGGGAGAGGGATTCCACTCCACCCAGTGCACAGGAACAGCAACTGTTGCTGTATGGCATCCCATTGAATCTCCCACACAACACTGCCAATGGAATGGCGAGAGTATAGGCCAGTGAAGGCAAAGCTTTTAGAGACTGAGTGCCCAAACTGTGATTCAAAAACCCCTAATTTTTTGTAAAGTGCCAATACAGCAATTTAACCTCAATACAGGTGGCTGTGAAGGGGCAATGTCGGATGCCCACAGAAAGGGCTCTGAGTGACACCTTTGGCACCCGTGCAATAGGTTTGCCAATACTGGTATAGACTCCCCATTCCTCAGAGCATTTTAACAAGTAAAGGTAATGAACAGGGTTCTCATCTTGAACTGGGTGGGAGCTTCTAGCTCATTTGTGAACATTTTGAGTTTGCTAGACTCTGTAAATCTTGCAATTTTACATCCAGAGACCGGTATTTTATCAACTTATATGCTTCCAACTGGGTCAATGAGCTTAGGGTGTCTACTGCAATACCCATAGCACTGATTTTTTAAAAACTAATCTAAGAAGGAGAAGACATTCATTCAAATGGCTGTTTCTAAGAATGAAAAATCTTACAGGGCAGTATAGAGCCCTGGTAGGTGGGAAAATGCTAGACAGTCCTTTAAATGTAAGTAAATAAATCCAATCCAAAGGCCAGAAGTCTTAATATTCTTAAATATGCATACATGCTTATAAATGCAATACACATTACATCTACCAACAAAACATTAGGGACACATTGATCCTAGAGAGTTTAGTACAGCTCTATCTCTCCTTCACCACCTCTGCAGTGGAAGCTGTCTGGTCCCTTGACCAGTGTCCGGAGGCGGTCATGGCTTGGACCAGGGCCAACAGGCTCAAACTCAACCCTGAGAAGACCGAGGTGATGTTCTTCGGGAGTTCCCCGTCTGGGTATGGAGGCCCTCTCCCCAGTTTGGAGGGTGTTTCCCTCCAGCTGGCGGAGAGGGTTCGGAATCTGGGCGTGATCCTGGACCCGGCCTTGTCCCTGGAAGCCCAGGTGGCGGCCGTGGCCAGGACTGCATTTTTCCATCTCCGCCAGATCGCCCAGATTCACCCCTACCTAGATGGGGACTCCCTGAGAACAGTGGTCCAGGCGCTGGTGATCTCGAGGTTGGACTACTGCAACGCCCTCTACATGGGGTTGCCCTTGACTCTCCTCCGGCGATTGCAGCGGGTGCAAAATGCAGCGGCCAGACTGGTGGCGGGTGCGCGTCGTTACGACCGCATCACCCCGGTCCTGGCCCAGCTGCATTGGCTACCCGTTGCCTCCCAGATCAGATTCAAGGTCTTGGTTTTAGTTTATAAAACCCTCCATGGCCTGGGCCCGGATTACCTGGCAGAGCGGATCGCCCAGCGGTCAACTTCGACCCGACCGGTTCGGCAGTCGCGGGCGCACTCGCTTCGGGTTCCAACCCCCCGAGAGGCCAGGCGATCCCTTACCCGGAGCCGGGCCTTCTCGGCAGCTGCCCCATCTCTATGGAACAGCCTACCCAGCAAGGTGCACTCTGCAGAGTGCCTGCTGGCCTTTCGTAGAGCGGTGAAAACTATCCTATTCCGCGAGGCCTTTGGCTGATATAGTAGCAGTGTGGATTGGAACTAAAGGGTGCTCCCCTGCTGCTGTTTTCTGTTTTCTTTTTTTAATCTTATCTATATTGATATGCCGGTCTATTTGTTTCATTGTATTGTATTGTGTTGTTGTATTTGCTGACTTGCTCAGCTGTGTTAGCCGCCCAGAGTTCCCTTTGGGAAGATGGGCGGGATATAAATTTAATAATAAATAAATAAATAAATAATACTCATGTCTGTTTATTTCGTTGACAGTTATTTCTGGCATACAATTATACTCATCAGGTGTCTACAAGACATTACTAAGATCAGCCTGCTTTTTGCTCCAGCTGTGCATGTGTGATTTTATTATGTTGCTTTTTGAATGCGCCAGGACAGGGTTTTTGCCTTTATTTTAATCCTGCATTTCTTCAGGCTTCTTTTGCCTTTAAATTTTCAACTTAATTAGAAAGCAGCTGCAATGTACAGTTCACCAAGGTATTTGATTAACATTAACAGCATTTCCAAGATTCATAACTTCTTAATCCAAACATTTTAAGCACATGACAAGTTGGAAGCTGTTGGGTGACAGAGTATTATAGCCTAATATACAATGAAAGAAAATAACTAAGAAGTTATGACTTGTAGGCTTGCATAATTAAGTTTTCCCATGAATCAAACGTAAACCAAACACTTCCGAATATTTAGCTTACTCTGCATTGCACATATTGTTCTATTAAATGCTTGATCTTACCTGAGAGTTTACTTTAGGAACTATATGTAATGGTGTAGCTAACACTGAAGCTCCCATATCTTTTTCTTCTTTTATATGCTTACCTGAAGAGAAATTAAAAGTTTTTCAGAAACATTTACAGTATGATAGATATCTGGTAAATACCAATTTTAAGGTGGGAAATAATTATTTTCCAGACAAGCCATTCCAGGCAACAGGCAGCAGTAACCCACCGCTTGCTCATTCTTTCTGCATTCTTGTCTGCATATTTCACATAACTTTCTACCTACTGCACAAACAGAGTAACTAAACAGAAGTTCAGTTCATCTTGATCAAAACATTAATTCATCTGACAATGCTTACTGAGGGAGCCTGGGAATCACACTGTAAGTAACTGCTAAAAATATACTTGCTGAAATCCTGTAAATTGCACTCGAGTTGGCTCAAGGAATCAAAATGGCAAGCCAATTCCTCCCTAAGTTCCATTGATTCACATGGGCCTAATCTAGCGATGGCTCCTTATGCCAAAGCACATCACAACTAGAATAGGATCATTTGATTCAAGAGAACTTAGGGATGAAGTGACTAACCAAGTCCTCACTGATCCAATAGGTGTTCATGCTAAGCAACAGGACTTTGATCATAGGTCCCACTCAAATTAAAGAAAGGTTCGTTGTCCACTGTCTTCATGTAATCAATTATTAGCTTATACAGAACTACACAGACTAAATTACTTCTGAAGTGTATATTGAATAAAATATTCAGATCTACTGACTGGCACTGAAGAATATAGAAAGGACCCCAAAATTAACTCTGATCAGCGTTGGTGACTATGAGGATTGAAAGAGAATGATCACAAACATGGCACTGGTGTTAAATATTACCAAGATCAACCATGTATACGTTGCAGACTTTGGAAAACATTAAGATTTTCCTCAATAGATATAACATGATTTGAATTAAATTGAACAATGGGGACTGTTAAGACAGAAAACGTAGGCATTTTGAATCAATAGAGTTTGCTTTCCCATCTGGATTTCTTTGTAACCATAGATATAAATGGGTGGGAAAGCATCAAGTAGTTGAGTCAACGTCTACTATCACAGCTGCCAATTCACCATGCTTTCCTGCTTTTTGTAAAAGCAGAAAGAAGAAAGGTGTCTCCCTAAATGATGGGAAGAGCTACTAAGCCAAAGATATAGCGCACCCACTTCAAGACTGGTAAGCAACCCACATTATGGCTCTTTTATTAAGACATTTCAAGGACAATGTTGAAATACTTCCTTAAAATGCCAAGATGTTATTACCTCTGACTAAGGGCTGTAAAGCACAGAAGCTGCAAACTGACAATCAATAAATAATTAATCATGTGTATTTCAAGTTGAATAATAAGCAATCCTGCTTCATATCAGCATTTTTCCATTATTCTGCTGTCATTTATTTACTTGGCCAAAGTTGTACATTTTTTGCATTACATATATATTTTAAATGCTGTGTTTTCTCTTTTAAAGTCCCCCACAGTGGAACCTTGACTTAAGTCATTAATCCGTTCCGGAGGTCTAGACATAAGTCAAACACGCCTTAAGTCAAATGAACTTTTCCCATAGAAAGTAATGGGAAAGCGGATTAATCCGTTCCAGATGATGACAAAGACCCCCGAATACAGCAATTTAACAAAAATTTGTCTGGGATAGGAGATTCCTTCCGGGGATTTAAATGAAATGTCTCTTCAAAGAGAGGAGGCGGCAGTGGAATTATAGTCCACAAGTTATACGCCTCCACTTTTTAATGTTCATAGCAACAATGTCTAACATTTAAGTTTTACTGATTTTTAACCCGACATTCCAAGTTCTGAACAACTCTATGCTTACCATTAGAGTCCCACAACAGTACAGCTCCCCAACTAAAATGCTTCCATTGTGGACCAGAATTCTGCAGCCAGATTTTTTTACAAGACTGAGATGACTGTCTAACCAGCGAGGCCAGCCCTGAGCTCCCGGCCCTTCTTCTCCTCCGGCGGCAGCGGCGGCTTCGGCGAGGCCGAGGACCAGCTCCAGGTGCTCGGAGCTGGCCTCACTGAAGCTGCCGCTGCCGGAGGAAAGGAAGGAGGAGTATTTTGGAGGTGGCAGCCGTGATGCTGGGTCGTGGCTGCCACCCGATTCTGGGGCCTTGCGCCGGGGCTCCAAGCTGTAAGTCAAAGCCTGCGGCGCAAGTCAAACAGGCCCCTTCTTGCTGCAAGTCAAATATGCTGCAAGTCAAGCAGCATGTAAGTCAAGGTTCCACTGTACTGTGGTTGCATTAGCCTCAGGACAATAGTAAGTACAGTATGAATACAGATTAATGTTCTATGGAAATATATTTTATTGTTAACCATCTTCTTATATCAAGTAACTCAATACCATGAATGGTATCAATTTAACTGATTAGAGAAAAATATTTTGTAATGTCTGACTCACTACATCTGTTGGTTGTTTTCTGAAAGCACTTTCTATTAAAAATTACCATGTTTTCAGTCTATAAAACACTTTTTCTAAAAAAAATTAAGCTAAACATTGAGGGCTATCTTATTCACAGTGGGAGGGCGGGCGGGCAGGCCGCATGGGTTACTTTTTCTCAGCTTCAACATGAAGGAAGCTGAAAAAGTGGAGCTGGTCATAGCCCTCAATTCCACGCTGAGCCCCTTCAGTTCTTCTCACAACTCTTGCCCATAGAATTCAACACAGAACTCCGGTAGCAAATCTCTCGTCTCTTCCTGCTCCCACTCTCTCTGTTTCTAGCAGCCAACAACCTTTTCTTTTCTCTTGAAAAAGCTGACTGTTGCTTTATTTATTTATTTAATGTTCACTTGGCAGGCGGCGGCGGCGGCTTTCTCAACGCCGCTGCCGCAATGAATCCTCCCCATCTTCTTGCGCTGAATCTGGCAGGCAGCGGGGGTGCTAAGAAAGAGGAGCCAGAGCAAAACATAACAAAAATGAAATTGACACCACTGCCGTTTTGGGAAGGGGTTGGCTGGCTGCTTTTGGGACTGTCCACCCGCAAAGCCTGGATCAGGACAACGGAGAAGTTAAGCACCGGATCCCAAGGTGGGTGGGTGGGAGGTTGGAGAGGGTGTGTGCATGTGCATTTGTCACTGAGAAAGAGGAGCTGCTGCTGCTGCCACTGCCGGCCAGGTGAATGTTAAAGAAACAAGTAAAACAAAACAATGGACACCTTTTAAAAGAAAAGGAAATGTTAGTGGCCAGTAAGTGTTAGAAACGGAGAGAGTGGTGGCAGGAAGAGACAGAGGGAGATCTGCTATCGAAATTCTGTGTTGAATTGTATGGTTAAGAAGATGGGGATCCATCCCAGATGGCTCCTCTTTCTCCTTTTTCTATAATTTGGGGTTGGAAAAGTGTATGGGGGGGTTTGTCTTATACAGTGGTACCTTGTATAAAGTAATTAATTTGTTCCAAATAAAATTATGTTAAGCAAATTTTCCTTTATACAAATTTCCCATAGGAATGCATTGAAAACAGAGTAATCCCTAATCGCAAATATTTTTATGTTGTATGGCTTTGTCCCATAAACAATTCTGTTAAGCAAATTTCCCCTATCTCCAGAATTTTTTATGTTGTACAGATTTTATGTTATACAAACCGTTTGCTATACAAGGGTCCACTGTACTTCAGAGCGTTTTGTAGACAGAAAAATAAGGTAATTACAAATAAATCAATAGATTGTGGTTTATAATATTTGAAGACTTAATATCAAGAAGAAAAGTTGCCACATTTTAACTATGCACCTTCAAATTTGATTTCTAAAAGAGGAAAGTCGCCATCTATGTTTTCAGTTGTAAGCAATTTCTTTTCAGCTTGTCCAACTACACATGCGCTTGTATGTATTAATATTCCAATCTATTAACTCAAATTCTATTCTGCAGACAGTATATGAGTCTATGAAGTCAATTTAAAAATAATGAAAAATAAATATATTACAGGAATTCCATTATCTTGACTAACTAAGCAGGATTATTATAATTTGGCAAAATGTACAACTGCAACATAACCTACCGCTTTCTGCTTTATCAATGTGGGAAGACAGCTTATCTTTGTGCCTACTTTTGGAATAGCTTCTGTGTTCCTGAAGAAAGCTTCTTTTATTAGTGCACTCTATGCTCCGTGAATGACCTGGTAAACAAGTGGTATAGTGCAATCCTGCCATAGAAAGCATGCCCTGAATAGCTTCTTCCTCCGTACTTGTCGAGGTAGGACATTCCCTAAAACAGTAAGTGGAGAGTAGAATGCTGTTTCATCGGCAAAGAAGATTATATATTCAGAATGCAAGGTTATAGAACATAGTACTGTATAGTATATAATAGTAAGGATATAGTAGGGTTTGAAAACTGCTCCCCCATTTAATTCACCTTTTGTGTGTTGTTTCATGTCTGGATGGCTTCTGTGTGGTATGAAAGAGGTCATAAGTATCTTTAGATTTCTCTTTAAAATTTGAAGTGACTTCCTGCTTCTCATCACCTGAGCTTTCTGATTCCTCTCGAGAGGAATATTTTTGCTGTTGGGAGAGAAAAGGAAAAAACACTAGTATTTCAAAAATATCTATAGCAACATACACTTCAAATTAAAACGCTAATTACCAAGATTTGACAACAAAAAATCAATTTGGGGCTCAAACATCTGTCTTACTATCATCATCGTCCCGCCCCACGTGGAGATTTTTCTTTAATTAGAATTATTCTTCTCTAAATATCAGCTGCAGGACAAATATACTTCTCCCACTCACAAACATCTTTCTATGTGAAGTATTCTTGAGCATTGCTTCACACATATATTATACATCACTTGTTTTGCATTCAGTTATGTGAATTTGACTGCCTGACTGAAAAGTATTGTGATTTCTCCGTTTGTTTGTTTGTTTGTTTTTTGTTTTTAAGGTGCCTCATGTGTGTATTTATATCAAGACCTGACACATTCAGGAATCAAGGAAAAATAGATGGGAAAAGAAGTGTGATGGAAAACCAAAAAGTGCGTGTTTTTATCTACGTTAGCTATGCCCATATAACCAGAAGCTGCACAAAAGAAACAGACTGTATATGCAAAGAAATGACACTGGCAAAAGAAACATAAAACTGCCTTCTTTTCTTTCTGGGAAGACCTCCTGCTTTCATCTGTATGCTAACAGAGGAAATAGGTCATTTTTAAGCAGGTTCTTGAAGTCCAAGGAAACTTTTGAAATAAACAAGCAGCACAAACACTGTATAGATGACCTAATAAGGATAATGAGAATAGATACTAGATTCTGAGGCAAGGTTTCCATTTGGAAGCCAGATCAGAGATGACAGATCTGGCAAAAGTATGCCTAGCACATTTCTTGGCTTCAATCACAGGCCTAAAGAATTCATCATGTAATTATTATTCTTTTTGGAAAGGTCAACCTACAAGATAATTTCTAGCAAAATTGGCGGATCTTTTTATGTGACCTTTTGTTTTAAATAGACACAGGTTTTGTCTCCTTTCTCACTGTATGCAGAATCAGATGTCCCTTTAAAATACCTGTCTAAAACTCCATCTCTTGGACCAGTGTTGGCGCACCTATGGCACAGGCACCAAAGATGGCACTCGGAGCCCTTTCTTTGGACACCTGACATTGCCCCCTTCAGAGTCACCTGTATTCAGGTTAAACTGCTGTATTGGCACTTTGCGAAAAATTATTGGGTTTTGAATCACAGTTTGGGCACTCCATCTCTAAAAGGTTTGCCATCACTGTATTAGATATTAATATTCTAGTGTTCACCTGGTTAGTGCAATCAGGTTCAGATTCTTCTGAATCAGAAATATCGGAGTATTCTGAGTTTCCATTCCTGAGTTCTGATTTTACACTTTCAAAGAACACTGGAAGAGAAGAGAGAAAAAGGAGTGGTTTGTTACTTTTGTTAAACATGGAATTTTATTTCCCAATTTCAATTGACAATTTCAGCCTCCAACCTGACACTGTTCTACAACCAATTAAACTCTTCCAATACACATATATTTTAAATAAAATTTGGTACCACAATGCTGAGCAATGTAGGAAAGAAAGCCAACAAATCTCTTCTGATTCTTAGGAATTCAATTTGTTCACCCTTAAATTGCATAAGTCTGATAACACTGTTGGCTGCAATGATTTTTTGAGAAAGTAAAACATTTGCCAAAAAGGTCTTGAGGTTCCCTTGGATTGTTCTGTTTTGCATTTAAACAATTATTTTGATGTGTATCAAAACTACCTATGTAATACCTTGAGAGCTGAAAGATGATTTAAGATTTTTAGTTAATCATACATGCTGAGGCTTCCAACAAATCCTAACTCAGTGTCCAAGATTCCACAGACGAGCACACACTACGCAGAGGCAGCACTTGGAGGATATAAGTCATGGAGACGCGGTACTGTTTTTGAGTGGGTCCCCACTGGAAAAGGCGGGGAATTAAATCATGGATCAACTGTGCCACAGTAACTAAACCAAGCTCAACCAGCAGTTCGTGCTCATCTCTAATTCCAAACTTTAGCTCTCAATAAAAGAAACCGATCTATGTGTATGGACACAGCCATGCCTCAACATTTACAAAAACAGTCACACTGGTACTCCAACTTACGATGTGCCCGACATACGAAAATCCCGATTTACGAGCGCAATTCCATTGGTTTTAAAATCCCACTGCATTACAAGCAAAAGATAGGGTTTCCCCGACTTAATATATATATATATTTTAAAACTGTTTCTCCCGTAGCGCTTTGCGTTTGGGAGGTTTTAAAATACCCGCACCATTTTCCTGCACTTCTCTACTGCTGGAAAGGTAGGTTGATTCTTCCTCTGTTATTTTTATATACTGTACTGCAATTTTTTTTGCATGATGCCATGGGGGGTGTCTTTTATTTTTGCAATTTTTAAACAACCTGCATTCCCCCCCCCAATCAGATGTGTTGTGGGGAAAAGCACAGCTTGTTTAAAATGTCTTTGAGCCACTGAGGCAACTGCTTGGCTCGGTGGCTATAAGACATTTTAAACAACCCGTGCTTTCCCCCGCAACACGGCTGGTTGGTGGGGAGGAGAAGTGGTGGCTTGTTTAAAATGTCTTTGAGCCACCGAGCCAAGCGGTTGCCTTAAAGACATTTTAAACCACAAACCACTCCCCCACACACGCCGGGTGCATGGGGGGGGGGGAGAAGCGGTGGGTGGTTTAAAATGTATTTAGCCATGGAGACAAGTGGTTGCCCCAGTGGCTAAAGACATTTTAAACCACCCGTTACTTCTCCCTCACCGGATGTGTTGGGTGGGGGAAGCTGCGGGTGGTTTAAAGCAGTTTTAGGAATGCATTGAAATCCATCCCTCCAGAACAGATTAACTGATTTTCAATGCATTCCGATGAGAAACTGCTCCCCAATTTATGAGCTAACCGATTTACGAGCGTACACTCAGAATGAATTAATCTCGTAAGTCGGGGTACCACTGTATTTCTGGTTTATATACAAACAA
This sequence comes from Phrynocephalus versicolor, assembly GCA_023846285.1. Lineage (NCBI taxonomy): Eukaryota > Metazoa > Chordata > Lepidosauria > Squamata > Agamidae > Phrynocephalus > Phrynocephalus versicolor. The sequence continues at coordinate 16,390,677 of JAHTLZ010003526.1, read as the reverse complement.
GTAAAATATTCTCCTAGCATTTTAGGTACAGAAGGAAACTTAAAATCTGTCCTTCAGTATTTTCCAGTACTAACAATGGAAATTAAATTACCACAATGAAACATTCAACAACATATATAAACAGGCACAATAGCTGTAGCTTACTTGTTTGAGGAAAGGAAACTTACTGTTCAATGGTTTCTGTGCATCTGCATTACCATCCACTTCCAGTGAGTTGCATTCTTCTGTCTTAACAGTTATTTCTTTCTCTGAATGTTTTCTATCATCCTCATCTTCACTGTCTGCAGTATAAAGGCTTGAATCTGTAAATAGCTGCCTCTCATCTCTGTAACAAAGTAAACACTGCTTATGCATCAGTTTTCCTCCAGCTTCAGTTCTCTATCTTGACACTGATTTTCCCCAGCTTCATCTCATATTTTTATAATGTGTAGCCAATCTTATCTATTTGTAAAATACACTCTTAGAACAATGGTGGTAAGAATTCTGATAACTCTCTAGCTGAAATCCTGTTGCACAGTTATGCAAAAACGAATGGCTTTTGCAAGTGAATTGCCACGTTAAGAAACTCTCCATGGCACTATCTGTTGCATGCTGAGACACACAAACCAGTGTAGATTGGATAATGCCTCCTGAAATGTCTTAATTTTCCCAAATGTTACATAACTACACAACAGAAATTTAGCTTCCAAATTTTTCTTAAGATTTTTGTCAAGCAGCTTTACAAAAAGCAAAGCAAAACAAAAACATTAATCCACTCATCACCTTCCTGAGTTTGGTCTTACTGTATTTTTGCTTTAAAATTTCTCAGAACATAATTATTGGTTGTTGTTAAGGAGTGGTTATACTTTTTTCAAACAGTTCAAAACAATTTAAATGGGTATGGCGACTGTTGACAAATAACAGCTATACACCTATTGCTTATGCATCTTCTGGGCTTCACTTTTTTTCCTGGGCCAGCATTTCAAGCAGAATCATACAGCAGAGTCTACCTACGATTTGCATTCCCAAAATGCTGTGTCAGTATTATCCAGGGTATGATGGTGATTTACCCAATACCATTTATGAAGCTGTTTCTCACTGGGTCTGGCAGATTGGTTAGGAAGAGTAGTGAATGCCTCCTTGCAACAGGGCAGGATTTAGGCATGCTTGAAGGAAGCAATAGTAAAACCATTGTTTAAAAAACCCTCTTTAGATCCAACGACACTGAACGACTGCCAAATAGTATCTAACATCCCATTCCTGGTTAAAGTACTAGAGCGGGTTGTGGCCTCACAGCTCCAGAGGTTTCTGGATGAAATAAACTATCTGGATCCAGCTCAGTCTGGCTTTAGGCCTGGTTATGGGACTGAGACGGCACTGGTTGCCTTGGTAGATGACCTACGCCAGGAAATGGATAGGGGATCTGTGTCCATTTTAATTTTATTGGAACTTTCAGCTCCTTTTGACACTATCGACAATGGCATCCTCCTGACTCATCCCTCTGAAATGGGACTTGGTGGCACTGTCTTACAGTGGCTTCAGTCCTTCCTACAGGAAATAATGCAGAAAGTGGTGTTCGGGGGACTCATGTTCAACACCACAGCCACTGACCTGCGGGGTACCTCAGGGTTCTGTTCTGTCTCCTATGGGGTTATGTTGTGGTTTTTTAGCAGAGTTTTATTTACAAAGAATAACTTGGCAAAATAACAATATAACATAAATAGCTTCCTTCAGCATTCCTTCTTACAGTCACAGAGTCCTTCAGCAGAGACGTGTAGCAGCATGGATCATCATCAGGAGGTTGGGATGAAGTCATCAAGTGTTACCCTCACTTGCTAACCACTATATACACAGTTAATTACACATTACAGTCAGCTGATCCCTGACTGGCTTACTACAGTTACAAACTCTTAAGCAACTTACAATTGTTAGTTACTATACTGTTATACCCTAACAGTCCCCTCCTTAACTAACAATTGAACATATTATACATTATCCATACATAAAATGTTTTACTGCATTCCAATGCATTCTGTTTGGTTTAGAGCAATACCTGCTCACCATGTTAACTTCCAACATCATGTCAGGTCTAGCGGTTAGAGCCATTCACTGTAGTGACCCCACTACATACTAATACCTCTCTGTGTCAAATGGAACACTCTCTTCTTCTTTTACAAAATAACCTTGTACCATTGGAGATCTCACAGAGTTACATTCACTCATGTTTTGGGATTTTAATAATGTAGATATTTTGTCATTTTGATGTAATGCAAATCCCCCTCCTGGTAAATGCTCTATGTTAATTCCTACATATGTTTTAATTCTTCCTAGGCTTTTAATTTCAAACTTATTGGCTATTTCCTTTTCAAACTTATCTGCTGCCTTTTGATCAGGCCCAATAAATGCCAAATCATCCACAAAAACCATTAGTATTTCATTATTCCTTGTATACACACATGGATCTGCCTTTGTCTTTTTAAAATTTATTTCCTGTAATGCCGATTCAAGGCAATGATACCAATTCTACCCTGATTGGTGCAAGCCATACAAGGATTTTTGTAATTTCCACACTGTATTTCTATTTTTACTTTTCACTCCAGGTGGAATATCCATGTAAATGGTCTCAGACAACTCTGAGTTTAAGTAGGCTGTTTTTATATCACAGTGAGTTACCGCACTTTTTCTCTGAGCTGTCACTGCAAGGCAAATTCTAATGCTATCAGCATGTATAGTGGGAGCAAAAGTTTCATCATAGTTTATATTTTTCTGCTGTAAATACCCTTTTGCAACCAAACGAGCTTTGCACTTATAGTTACCATCTGGCAGTGGTTTTCTCTGCAACCTATTGTTTTCTGTCCTGGTTCTAGTTGCACTTTCTTATATACCTTTAGATTGTAACTCTGACTGCATTGCCTCTAACCATTCTTTCTTTTCAATTTCAGGCATAGATAGAATATCCTCATAACATGAGGGTTCCTGCTTTACTAAGCAAATATTTACAGGTTGATGCCTATCTGGTTTTTTCCTTTCTCTCTGAGACCTGCGAGGTAATTCTTTTAACTCCTCACTGCTTGACTCTTCCTGCTTTGTAACACCTGCAGGGACTAATTCAGAGTCTGCCTCACACTCACTGTCAGAATCACTTTCCTTAAAGCTACCTTGCTCTTCTGACTGCTCAATCTGGTTAGTTGACTCTCTATCTGGCTCTAATTCCCTTGGTTCATCTATGAATATGGCATCTCTAGATATTACAACATTTTTGTCTTTATCAACAAACCTCCAAGCTCTTGCACTAGAGTCATAGCCCAAAAATCTACACCTTTTGGCTTTAGGTTGTCCTTTCCTTTTCCTCTCCTTGGGAATTCTTACAAACGCAGAGGCACCAAATTTTCTTAAATGTGTTAGGTTTGGTTTTCTGCCATATAACAGTGTAAATGGTATTTCACCTGTTGTGCTATGCAATGTCCTGTTCAGAATATATACACTTGTCAATGCAGCTTCTGCCCAAAATGTCTGAGGTAATTTGGCATCCTGAAGCATGCAATTTTTCATGTTATTTACTGACTGAATATGTCTTTCCACTACACGACACTGCCAAGGTGAATAAACACATGATCTTTTGTGAAATATTCCTCTTTTCTTTAACCACTCTCAAACTGTTCAGAAGTAAACTCTTTTGCATTATCAGTCCTTACTTCTGAGACTTTATCTGGAAATTTCCTCTCTATAAACTTTACCCAAGACGTAAATATGGCAAACACTTCAGACTTTCTTTTCATTGGAAATAGAAAACTGTATCTGCTATAGTCATCTACAACAAGCAGAAAATACTTAGCTGAACCATGAGATTGTTTAAATGGCCCTGCTATATCAGCAAATACCACCTGAAAAGGTGAATTTGAAATCCTATCATTTACCTTAGGAATTGGCTTTGCTTTAGCTTTTGCTATGTTACACACTTCACAAGGTACATATGCATTACACTCTTTCATGTTCATACCTTCTACATGCATTTTCATTTTAAACAGAGTTTTATAGTTTAAATGTCCCATTCTTTTGTGCCACTCATGAATGCAATTTAAATGAGGCTGTTTGTTAACTGAATTTACTGTTTGCTTTTGCCCCTCCTCTTCTGGCCTTTCTTTTGGGAACATTTCATAGAGCCCATTTCTCCGTCTACCTTCAGCACATATGTTTCCATTTTTAATTACTTTACATGTGCCTTTCTCAAATTGTACTTTGTAATTTTGTCTGTCTAAACTAGACACAGACAAGAGATTGTATGATAGACTAGGGATACATAATATGTCTTTGCATGTTACACCCAAACAATCTACATATAAATCCCCTTTACCAGCCACTTTTAAAGATTTACCATCAGCAAGACACACTGTTTCTTTTTCTGACCTGTAAAATGAAAAAAAGTTAGTAGGGTTTTTGCAAGAAACATTTTCTGTTGCACCAGAGTCCAGGACCCAAACTGACTTGTCCCTCTGTTTGCAGGAGTTTATTTTGGAGAGTTTTTCTCTTCCCCTCCTGTTTGGCTGTGACTGGGCAACATCACAGCTGCTGGGCAACTTTCTTCTTGATTTGCAGTCTTTCTTTAAATGCTTCCAGGAACCGCAGTAGTGGCAACGTTCAAAGTTCCTGCTGTTTGTTTGTTTTTTCTACTTTCTTGGCTGGTATTCTGTTTAGTCTCTGCTCTTTGGGTGAAAACACCTGTTGCTGCTCTCTCTGCTCTCCGTCTAGCCGTCCCACCAGATAATGGGTCATCAGGTCAGCTGCTGGCAATGTTTCCAAGGACGTCACAAGATTATCATACGAAGGAAGAAGGCTGCTTAATATCAAATAACTCCTTTGTTCCTCAGTAAACGGACATTCCAACTCCTCAAGCTCTTGGAAAATGTCCTGTAATGTTTGTAAATAACTTTTCATGTCTCCTCCCTCTTGCAAGACAGTTCTATACAGTCTCCTAGAGAAATGAACTTTAGAACTTGCAGAGGTCCTTATGTGCACAGCACGTAACTTTTCCCAGCACTCGGCAGCTGAGGTAATTCCTCTGATTATACACAACTGGTCATCAGCTACACTCAGTCCTATTATTGCCAGTGCTTTATCATTCTTCTGTTTCTGTGCTTCTGTGGGCTGAGCAGGTGGATTTTTAACAATTCCCCACAAGCCTGCTTTCTTTAAACAAAGTTCAACACGATAAGCCCATGATAAATAACCTCCTTCTTTTAACACTGGAACTGGAATGCTCACCGGCACCACTGTTGATTCTGCCATCCTCTCGGAGCCTCTCTCGCCTGCCACAGGCAACTCCTTTCCAGCTCAGACGCTCAGCAGCTCAAACCTCTTTGTCACTCACATTGGCAGCTGTGGCACAGGTCAGCGGCTGGGCCCATAACCACTGTTGTGGTTTTTTAGCAGAGTTTTATTTACAAAGAATAACTTGGCAAAATAACAATATAACATAAATAGCTTCCTTCAGCATTCCTTCTTACAGTCACAGAGTCCTTCAGCAGAGACGTGTAGCAGCATGGATCATCATCAGGAGGTTGGGATGAAGTCATCAAGTGTTACCCTCACTTGCTAACCACTATATACACAGTTAATTACACATTACAGTCAGCTGATCCCTGACTGGCTTACTACAGTTACAAACTCTTAAGCAACTTACTTACAATTGTTAGTGACTATACAGTGGCTTCAGTCCTTCCTACAGGAAATAATGCAGAAAGTGGTGTTAGGGGGACTCATGTTCAACACCACAGCCACTGACCTGCGGGGTACCTCAGGGTTCTGTTCTGTCTCCTATGGGGTTACGTGTCACCACTATGCCAATGACACTCAACTCTACCTCTTGTCACCTCCAGATTCCAAAGAAGCTATTTCAACTTTAGATCAGTGCTTAGCTTTGGTAATGAACTGGATGATGAAGAGCAAACTGAAACTAAACCACACAAGACAGAGATGCTTCTGGTCAGTCAAAAAGGAGATCAAGGAATAGGGAAGTAACCTGGCCTAGATGGGATTGCCCCCCCCCCAATTGAAAAAAGAGGTGTGTAGGTTTGGGGTGCTCCTGGACTCATCTTTGAGCTTAGATGCCCAGGTCACAGCTGCGGCCGGAGGTGCATTTGCAAAATTAAAAGTAGTATGCCAGTTACGCCTGTTTCTTGAGAAATCTGCTCTGGCCAGTGTGACACATTCCCTAGTGACCTCCCGGCTGGACTACTATAATGCGCTCTATGTGGGGCTACCAATGAAAAGTCTCAGGAAACTTCTAGACCTTTTGAAGTCAGATTGCTGACTGGGGTGGGTTACAGAGCTCACATACACCCATACTAAAGCAGCTCAACCGGCTGCCAATCAGCTACTGGGCACAATTCAAGGTGCTGACCTTAACCTACAAAGCACAAAATGGCCTGGGTCCAAGCTACCTCAAAGATTGAACCTCGTAGTATGAACCAGTTGGTGTGCTAAGATAATCAGGAGAGGCCTTTCTCTCCATCCCGCCAGCATCACAGGTGCGCCTCAAAAGAACACATGAAAGGGCCTTCTCTGTTGCTGCTCCCAGACTTTGGAACTCCCTCCCGCTGGAGGCCAGGACTGCCCTGTCTCTGCTGTCTATCCGGAAACAGGCAAAGACCTTCCTCTTCAGGAAAGCTTTCCCTGAATGAGGGACTTCCTTCTATGTAACTTTACATGGATTACCATACATGATTGCATTGACTGACTTTATAAGAACACCAGTGTTTTCTATGGTACTTTCCACCCCTCATAATGGATTTTTCTGTTCTTTTTGTGTGCTCTTTGTAGCTCTACCATTACCTTTTAATGTTCTAGATGCCTCTTTTAATTCCCTGCTCTTAACTTGAATATGTCTTAAATGTTCTGGGCTGTATATTGCCCCTCATTATTTTAAACCACCTTGGGTCCTTTTCCAAGGAGAAAGGTAGAGTAAAAATATTCTCAATAAATAAATAAATAAATATTGATGGACAAGGCAGGCCAAAGGACACAATGCCTGTGACACCACAGCTGTTTAAAAGTTATCTATTCACAAGAAAATTACCTTTGCTCCCCCAAACATCTATTTTTCTGAGTTTGTTTACAGCTGTTTCCTGCATTGTCCCTTTCTCAGCCCAGATGGTGTAGTGACAAATAAAGCGGACAAAATCTGAAAAACTGCAGAAAGCAAAGGACATCTATCATAGGGCAATATGATTCTACCTAATTATTCTTCCATTTGACAACAAAAGCCGTAAATCATTGTCCTTCGTTCTCCATTCAGGGACAGTGGAAGATGGCTGAAGAGGCTTGTTAAACCTTCCATTCAATTTATAATTTGCCTTGTCCTAAAGCAAAAAACAAAAACAAAAAACAGGTTTCACATTTATTTCATGGTACTTTAATAAGCTATTTCTCTATGCAATTTACATTAGTGTTGATGTGCTGCCAAGCCACAATGAAAACACTGACCACAAGCGAAGAGAGTGATACTACATTATTAATAGCTGTTGTGGTCCAAAGAGATTAGCCTCACTTATACAGTTATTGTGCACACAGACCCACGCCAAGTAACAACTCTTTCCTCCTCCACAATACAGTGGTACCTCTATTTACGAGTTTAATCCATTCCGAATGTATGCTCATAAGTTGAACAACTCGTAAGTAGAGCCAACGTATCTAAAAAATCAAATAAATAAATAAAATAATCGAAAAAATAAAAAACACTGTAATTAGAGCAGACTGTATGTAAAATTTGTAAGGCAGCAGTTAAAATGCCAATGATTTTCCGCTCTTAAGTCGAATTGTTCTAAGTAGAGCTTCCCGTAAGTAGAGGTACCACTGTACTGGATTTCACTTCCACCTGTCAGATACATATTAAGCATCATTTCTGTTAAATATGGCTGAATGATTGCTACATCAATTTACACTATAATTGTTATAATGTATCAGTACAAATATTCTTGAGTCTGGACATCATATTTTATTATTTTTATTATTTTCTTACTACACTAGATCCAATCAGTGACACAGAAACACTGTGATGTGTTGACATCAAGAGACAACTGAGTGTACATGGCAAGTACTCTTTTATTATAACGTCTAACCTATCATTTTATTCCCCCAAATTCTAAATTTTACTTCAGTAAATCTACTTTTTTCTAAGATATTTAGGAGCTATGTCTACTACTGTAGGCACATTTTCATTGAACATGAGATCACTGACAGGATATCATAGCGCTTTCCACTACTATTGCCTTTATTTCAAAACCTAGTAACATTATTTGTATGGCACCTACTTTGAATATTTAAATGTTTGGACTGTATCTTACTCTACTCTAATATACAATACTTGCCTCTTCCCATGGGGACATCTCTAGTCTTTTGAGAACTTCCCTTGTGTGTAATTCTAAAATGTCCAGATTAGATGGAGCTTTGATAGCATGTTCTCGTAGCTTCCGTGCTTTTCGCCTGGAATGATGAGTGGTAGCTGATTCATTTGATGACCGTGAAACTTGGCACACAGTAATTCCCTGAGTTTTAGCTGGTTTGCTGTTCTCCTCCTTGAAATAATAATAAAAAGAATTCATTTAGGGCTGATAATTTTTAGAGTTAAACACAACTGTGATTCCTTTTCAAGTACTGGTGCATCAGTAGTAGCAGCTAATAAAGAGGAGCATTTCAATTTTTGGTAGTATATCTAATAGAATCAGACCTTATGGGAATAAATATACAGCATTTCAAACTGTCCATTAATACCTTTCACCATAAACCTCTGATCATTTGAATTCTGAATGGTAAAACATTTAGATACATTATACTTAACACTTTATTACTGCATGTATGAAGAGATTGTCAGATATTAGTGAGGAAAAATATGTTGTATTAGACAGAATTGGTTTGTCTACAGGTGTTTCATATGTACAGTATACTTAATTGATTTGTAAAATGGAGTCCAATATGTAATACTGAGTCACTGTAACACAGCTGTGTAAGTTTTCTGATTACTGCCAGGTGTACAAAATAATGAGTAAAGCTGATGCAAAGTGTAGATGCAACTGCATGATGTAGCCAGTTTTCGGATTGGTTTACATAAGTATAAAAGAGCTCCAGAAATCAGTAGCCTTTGGACCTTTGGTGAGAAGGTACCCATGTTGCCATGCTTTATGTCTGTACTATGTTATGCTGAAATGCTGTCTCTACGTACTCTGTGAAATGTTGATGAAACTCTGTTATGTTTGTACATATGTACTATATCTGCTTTTAAGAAACTCTGGCTGTTTTATGTAGATTTTGTCTCCCTGAGTCTTAGTTTTTGCTGGCACAATAAACTGCCGAACTCTGTCACAGATTATGTGTAATTTGACGCACAGGTGGAACACTTAATTAGTATCCTTTTATTCTTACCTCTATAGAACGAATCACTTTTGAAAGTTCCTTAATGAGCTGTCCAGGACGAATATTCTCTGGAATTTCAAAGGCATGTTCTGTTACAAGCTGTAAGAAAAAACAGGAAAATCAGGTAAAGCATTCTAAACAGAAAGCAAAATTAACACATGTGGAAACTTTTAAGAAAAGGTATTTCATTTTATAAGGCTCCCCTTTTAAACATAAAGCAAATATTCACTAAACAAATAAATACATCTCTAGTAATATATTTGAACTTACATCTTTCTTCATCCATAACTTTAAAGCAGTATGTAAAGCTTTCACTCCTTTGACTAAGAAAGCTTGGGGCTGAAAACCATCTTCTCTAAGTTCTAGAACAATCAGAGGAGATTAGATGAGTATCAGCGTCAACAAGAATTTATCAATCTGTTGCGAATTCACTGGAGGAGTTTTGAAGCCAAGCTGACCTTGGCTGCAGGACAATGCAGACAGAGACAAATGCCTTTCTCATCAAAATGAGCAGGCATGCAGGCACACACTGCTGCATTCCTGCAAGAAGGCTTATTGTTTTATCATTTTATCTATGCTCACAAATGAGACACTGGAGAACTTACAAAAACAGAAGCTTGGATAGGAGACAGGTGCCCTTTGCTCTTTAGCCCTGCCTCAAAGCAAAAGGTCAGAGGAAATAGAAGGTCACTTTCCTTCCAGATATGCAACATGGCACCAGGAGAGTGTGCACATCACTTTAGCCCCTCCAAAATATACCTTTCAATGTAAGGTTACCACATCAATCATTTCTCTCACTCTTTATAAACCTACCCAGATAAACCCAGGCATTCCAAATGTTACGGTAAAATGGTTTTCTGCATGAGAATGTTTAAATACAAGAGCCTATTTTTTTTAAAAAAATACTGAAACCACAAACTTGTTTATGCTTCTTCATTATCTTTAAACTGCAGAGCTGGAGGGGAATTTATGTATCATCAAGTCCAGCTCCCATTAAGGAGACACAGCAGGGAATTAAACTCCCAACTTCTGGCTCCACAGCCAAATACCTTTTATGTCACCTGAAATTGGAGCACAACTGTGTCAAGGGTCACACTTTACCCACAGCTGGAAGAGATAGTGTCTTTCAGCGGCAAGATTCTAGAGCTAGTACCTCACTGCATGTCCAAACTCAGATTTGAGCTACTGAATTAGTTTCTGAATGTTAAGTCAACAGTTATATGGTTGAATCACTATGTCTACAATAGCTGGGATCCTCCCTAAAACATTTTTTTCTATTTATTAGGAAGCATTGCACCTATAATCTTCTTTATCATGATCCCAATCCAAAATACATGTTCACTTGGTTCACAGGTGATCTGCAGGAACCCTGGCTACATGTTTCTTTGACTGTGATGGACATCCTATGTTGACTGACACAAACAAGAACAAAAGTATAACTTCTTTTTACACAATGAAATTAGTTACCTTTCAAAGTTTCCAGTAGGTTTTTGGCCACAAACCAACATATGGCTTCAAAAAAGGGGAATTTGAAAAGATCTGGGGTTTTTAGCCTTTTCTCCATTTCATAACACCTAAACAAACAATTTAGAAAAGTATTTTATATGAATATAAATATTAAATGAAATCACTCAAATTCTGTGCAGCAAATCAAGAAATAGCAAGTTTCATTGCAAAACGTAGTTAAGATCAAATGACAAAGCTGAGCTCAAATCTTCCAAGCTCTATTCTAGTCAATCACAAATGTGGCAGACAATGTTGTGAAGTCAGACTTCACAAACATAACACATTAAACTGGCTTTTCAAAATCATCATTCAAGCAGATTTAGGTTTAGAACTAGCATTTGAAAGTTATGAGTTACAAGTAATGGAGTCACCTATAACAGGTTGTTTTGGGGTAACAAAAATGTTATTAAGCCACATTTCAAAAGTGAATAGTGGAACAAATTGATATCTTATTCATGTAACAATCTGTCTAGTTACCTTCAGAAGTTACTTTTAATCAGATTTAGAGGTACTTTTAGAGACATTCTGATAGGAATTTTTCAAGTTTAACACCAAGGCTTAACCACCACCCAAAAAAGCATAACAAACATGATGGATTACTTTCCCAACAATGCTAAAGTAACAGTCATGGACTACATTTAAACACTGTAATGAATAACTGGAATGAATTATTTTTGAAAAATATCTTGCTCAGATGAATACCTTTGAAAGCTTTTTAATAGCCCTCTTTTGCCACTGTGATACTTTAAAATTTAAATCTATTTTGTTGCAATATCCTATGTCATCTCATTAACTGTTAAGAGTTTGAATATTAATGGTTAAATGTTAAGATGTACTTTGTTTCTATCAGTCAATTGATCTGTCTATCCATGTAAGATCTTAAGTTATTTAATTATCTTCAAAATTAAAATAGATTGAATGGAAGAATGTTTTCAAGTTAAAAACAGAGAAACACTAACCTGAGCTGCATGCCAATATTGAGATTGTGCAAAAAGTTTCCTCCAAAAGCCATACAGTCCTGAGAAGTGAGCACAGCATGAATCCAGCCTGAAATGCCAAGTGAAAACTGAGTATCTCTACTATATGTTTTGCATGACTCCAGAAAACATCCACTTATTTTCCATTTTTTTAAAAAAGAGAAAATCACTGCTCATCTGTGTTTTCCAACCTTATTGGTATAATAAATCTTGACTGCATAATAAAAACTTTATAATGTAGGACATGAAAGAAAACATCCAATCTATGAGCCCATATATGTGCTTGAATTATTTAATATGGTCAGAAATTCTAGCCAAAAAGAGAGAGAGAGAAATTGACTAACGACTAAAACTTCTCTGGATTTCATTTGTTGAGCCCTGGGCTCCATTACGGCCTTTCAATCCCAAGACTAAATGCTGAAGTACCTATCACCATACACAACATTTTTCTGAAGAATGTGGCTACATAATGGGAAAAATTAGTTTCTTAAGATCCACACTGATTTCAAACAGTTTTACCAGACCACATTTAAATCCTCCAGAAATCTAACCCTACCTATTACAGGATCTACAGTATTACCTTGACTTACGAATGACTCGACTTAACAAAAAATTCAATTTACAAAGGAAATAATTGGAAATGGAATTCCAAAAAAAACCCAAACTCGAGTTACGAAAGGAAATCCATTTCTAATTATTACCTTTCAATACGAAGTTCTGCCCCATGCATGCTGTTCATAGCGTTTCCAGAACCAGGGCATCGGTTTCCAATGATTTCCTTTTAAATTGGAAACCAAAGCCCCAGTTCAGAGAAATGCTACACACAGTATGCACGGGATGATGCTTCATATTGAAAAGCTCTGACAGGTCTGGCTGTGGAGAGTGAGGGCGGCACCCACTCTTCACAGACCAACCTCTAAAGGAAAAAACAGCTGAGAGGCGTGGGACAAGGCAGAACTGAGGAAGCAGAGGGAAAATTCAAACAGCTGTCAAAATCAGCTGGGTGTCAGAGCAGCTTTCCATGGCCAGTTGATTGTGGGGCTTTCTCCCCAGCCCAGCAATGGGGGGAAGCTTTTCCCCTGGTTTGCTGGCTCTGGGCAGGCTTCCCATAGGAATGCTTTGAAAACCAACTAATCTGTTCCCTTTTTTTGTTTTTTTCCCACCCTTTGGAATGGAAAAACTGATTTTCAATGCACTTCTATGAGAAATTGCATTTTGACTTACAAAATTTTTGACTTCCAAAATGCATTTGGAATGAATTAATTTCATTAGTTGAGGTACCACTGTACTATAAGACAAGCTTGGGAAAGCTGTTACAACAATGAGCAAGTGTAAGCAATCCATTTAAATACAATGTAGTGAAAATTTACTATACCATTGTTGACATTTACAGCCCTAAATATACATTTCACAAGAAAAATATGTAAGTGTCTATTATACAAGTTAATATAAAAGTGTGTTAATTAGTAAGAACAAGATCTAGGATTCTCTCTCAAATTATAAATGCATTTATTGTGAGAGTGGAACAAATAAAAGACGATATGCATGTTGGGAATGGTTTCAGTAATTTCTCGCACTCCTACCTCAAATTCTTTCTGTCCCTAAAGTACTGCCTTTTTATCATAAATCCAGTATTAAAGTTTCACGCCCCTCTATTGCATTTGCCTCTAGAAAGAAACCTGCTGATATTTCCTGAAGGTTTGTCACAAACAATTGTTATTAATTAACAATGAGCAGGCACACACTGGTTGCAAGGCTGCTCATGGGCCCACTGCCAAACAAGATGTGCCATTGTAAATTATCTGCAATTAGCCACATCAAATTATACAAGCCTTATGTGAAGACTAAACGGATTCTAACCTATAACTGCTAAACCACTAAAACTCTTTTTAAAATGATGTAATAGTTATCTGAACATTAGCCATTGAAGTCATCATCTAAGGGAAGAATTTTACCTGTTGGAACAAATAAAGTATGTCCTTGCTTTACAACACATTTGTAACACTTGTCAACTTTATCTCCAAAATATACTTCACTCTGGGTGACAGATGAGCTCCAAGATTCGTACTTTGCCAGATTTTCATCAGTAGGTTTAATCAAGTAAAATATCTTCTCTCCCTGTTGATAAAAGACATTGAATGAAGTGCTGTAGATCTTTGACTTTTTATTACAGTTATTAATGCCAAACAATACTACAGCATAATAAAAGTAGAATCATAGGGCTGTTAACCAAGAAAGGCAAAAAGCAATGTAACATATGTTTAGAGGTCGGGGGAAGATGGTGGGATGGAGGATAAATATTTTCCTCAGCTGCTTAATACTAAATTGGTTAATATGCACTATGAAGATAATGCTGCTGTTTCAGGTAAAGGAAAGCAGACAACTCAGCAGCATGAATTTACGTGCAACATTATCATTTTGTTATCTTCTTCAATGAGCATAATTCATTCTGGAAACACATTTGTAAACCAAAACACTCATATCAAAGCAAATTTGCCCATAAGAAATAATGGATACTCAGTTGATTCGTTCCGGGGTCCCATAGATCACTTACTGTGTACACAAAATGTGAAAATTCACAAAAGAAGTTCACTAGAAGTCGACGTCCACATCATGGTTTACGTACCTGGCTGTGGAATCTGCTTTGCTTGGGAATAATGACTGGATTTTACTCTGTATTTTTAATGTGACAATAATAAAGTGCAATTTGTAGCCCTATATACTTGACTAGCTGCCCCATCACTAGAAATGGTTTAAAATGCTTTGAAAAAATAAGAACGTTGAAAACAAATTAAAGAAAAATGTAAATATAAAGAAAAATACAACCCCAACCTTATTGTTCCTGGCTGATGCAAGGGAGTCCTCTGTTCCTCTCTACCTCTGCTTTGGAAGCTGCCTGAGATGGAACATTCCCGATAATCACCCACAATCCAGCACAGAGAGGGAGGGAGAGCCACCATTGGCTCACTTGTCATCATGTAACTCCTCCAGTACTTGTATATCAAGACATTCGTTGTTGATCAAGACAAAATTTAGAAAAAACACTTGCTTGTCTTGCAAACGCTCTTAAACTAAGTTACTGTACTCTTAAACCAAGGTATTACTGTATCTAACTACTGCTCAGACAAACCTTTTATTTAAAATTGCCAGATATGCTGAGTTCTTTATCACTCTTTTACCATCCTCTAGCCTAGTGTGCAAAAGTAGCGTTGGGGCTCAGTGGGCTACAGCACTGAAAACTGTCGGCTGCAAGGTTTGCATCTCAGTGATTCAAATCCCAGGTGCCATGCAGCAGAGTTCCCGCTGTTAACCCTGGCTCCTGCCAGCCTAGCAGTTCGAAAGCATGTAAATGCAAGTAGATAAATAGGTACCACCGTAAAAAGTGGGAAGGTAAAACAGTGTTTCCTTGCAGCCATGCCGGCCACATGGCCAAGGACTTGCACAACACTGGCTCTTCGGTTTGAATACGGAGATAAGCACCGTCCCTAGAGTTGGACACAACTAGCACGCATGTGAAGAGGGAACCTTTACCTTACCTTTACCTTAGTGTGCAAAAGAAATCTTTTATGATGATTCTGTATATTTAGAAAACCAGCAAAATTTTCTTACCCAGAGAACGTGGTACCAGACAGAAGTTCCGCCAAAATCAATATGAAAATCTGTGTAGCTATCTTGGACTCCCATTAAGCAGTACTTTTGAACAAATGGCTTAGGAAAGACTGAATCATCTGGCCAGTAGTTTTCCACCCATGAAAGTTTTCTGGCAATTTCTGGAACTTCCACTAATTCAGACATTCTTCAAAATTAAAACAAAAAATGTGATTAACTAAGAACGCAGTGTCACATGAAGGCATGTGACACAAAAATTCTCTCTTCTAACACAATTTTGATCCACAAAATCAGCTAAGTAGAGAAGCTTTAAACAAAGACAAAGAAGTCTCCATAAATGATATAATTAAAATGTTAGCATCTAATGTGTGTGATTCACATGGAGAATGCAATACAGTGAGACAATACTATTACTGATTTCATCTAATAGCTACTTTTCAAATTTAGTTCTGAAATACAATTTTTTAATATATACAAAGAATTATGTGTTATTTTTCAAAATACAACTTTTTTCCTTTAGTATTCCAGACTTCCAGAAACACTTGCCTTAAGGTTTTTGCAAACAGGTTAGATAACAGATCCTAAAACTAGCAAGCATGCAATCAAATGCTACCAGAAACAAAAGTACCCTCCTGAGACAGAAAATAAAAATTCATCTAGTACAGCTAGGGGGTAGAGATAAATAGTCATTATTTTAGTACTAAGCCATTTCATAGTAGTTAGAGGGTATGTAATAGCATGAGGTCACCAAAGTGGGTTCAGTGGGATATTTTGATGAAATTAGATAAGAAGAAAGTGATTCTAATATCTGTGCAAATTTGGCACTCTCTTCTACCATATTAAATCAATAACGAATCATGCATCTGGTTCACTGTATCATAAGAAAATTCTTCAAGAAGGCTGGACTCCTTCTTGCAGCTTTCTATCTGGAAAAGCTGTATTTTGGCAATGTTTCTTACAATGAATGGATGTATCAGTTATTAGCCTGCAAAAGCAAGCATTGCTTTTAAATGTTTGTATTTAATATTTTTAGAAGGAAACACATGTGTCAGATCCTTACAGTCTTATTGCTACATTTCAGCCATTAAGAAATGCCTTTCTTATTTAATGATTAAACGTCTTTATGAAGCCAAGCAATTTGTTTCTATTTAATTAATATAACCACCTTTCTGATTTTACAAGATTTTCAAACAAATGTATGAAAACACTATACAAGTGGACCCTCATATAACAAGCAGTTTGTTTAACAGAAAATCTGCTTAAAGGAAAAAATTTCTGGAGACAGGGGAAAATCACTTGACAGAATTGCCTATGGGGCAAATCCGTACAACAGAAAAACGGTAGCGGTTAGTGATTAATCTGTTTTCAATGCATTCCTATGGGAAATTTATACAAAGCAAAGTTTGCTTAACAGAATTTCATTTGGAACGAATTAATTCCTTTGTACAAGGCACAACTGCACTTACTTTGTGTCGGAGAATTCAAGGCTGATCACGTTTAATACTTTTGGTCTCTCAGGGTTGGTGAAATATTTAATGTAATTATGAAGCTTAATTTTACTGTCTGCTTGCCTTGCAACATCAATAACATCTATCACTTTATCACCACCTGTAAAAAGCAGAAGCCTATTTTAAAAGAACAAAAAATAACCCAGAAATAGCACTGAACTGGCAATGCATTTATAAATAACTACTCCTGAGATGTGGAAATTATCTAAAACTAACAGCAGTCACTTACATTTTGTTCTAATAAAAATATAAAAAGAATGAGCAGGAGGCTAGGCACATCTCAGTTGTGCTTCTGGTCAACTGTCCAACTAACATGCACCCTGACACCTTCTCGAGTAGTTGTAATTAGCCACAGTAAGTTACACAAATCATATGGAAACATGAATAAGATTCCAGCATCAGCTTTATTTATTGTAATACTAGAACCACTACATCAAAGATGGTGAAGATCAAAATATTAGACTTGTACCTCTGGAGTAGTCTCATTCATTCTAAAAAGACTAGCTGAATACAGTATTTAAGTTCTAGAACATGGGTGAGTAACATAAGGGCCATGGGCCACATGCAGCCTATAGGATCTTACATAAACAGGCCACTTATAATCCTAAAACTGACAGCCTGCTTGTAATTGACTCTCTCATTATCTTTCCAGGCTTCACAACACTCGTACATTGTTCAGTATATTTAATATTATCTTATTTAGTAATTAAGCATTATTTACTGCTTTTCTCATTAAAAGTACAGTCCTGTGCTTTGACTATCTTAATTGCTTAGAGAAATCTTCAGCTGATATATCTGCCTGCTGGTACTTGACTTCTCTTTATATGTATTGAAAACAGTTTGTCATTTCCTTTTACATGCGTCAATGGTTAAGGACTCTCCAAAAATTCTGCTTAAGCACATGCTGTCCTCAAAAATACTTCTACACTAGCTAGCTAGAGAGATGACAGGGCAACACTCACATCACATTCAAAGAGCAGAATGGAAAAGGCTGAGTCTCTATTAGTATTTGCCTGGTTCTCCCAATAAGTCTCCCCCACTCCCCAAAAAATAACAGATCCTGTAGTCTTCAATGGTTTCTGAAAGGTTGTGAGTTTAACCCTTGCATCCTTTTTCATCCTGATCTTTATATTCTATAGCACAGTCCATACCTACATATCGTTCCACATCCAGAACAGAAAAAGTAGGGGGTGGAAGTCTGAGACCTAAGTCATCTAGTTTAGGAACCATAATGGGAACATCAAACCCATGCTTCTCAAGGTATCTTTGTGTCAGCTGGCTGCCATGCATTTTCAAAATGATTTCATCCGCACTAGAAAAGAAAACATAATAAAAATTGACGAACCACTGAATTTAAAAGAAAGTGAGGGTTTAGTCACATTGGCTCCCAAACAGTAGGAATTTAATAGCTACTGTTAAACAGAACAAGAGAAACATCTTGTATTCTCCAAAAATATTAATGACTTCCCAATTTTCATATCACACATATACATAATCAGGGTACAGTGGTACCTCGATTTAAGAATGCCTCGGTTAAAGAAAAACTTGGTTTAAGAAAATAAATTATTGGAAATGGAGATGCTTTGGTTTAAGAAAATTTTTCAATGGAATTCCCTGGTTTAAGATTTTTGTAAGGCATTAAAAGTTTATGTGTGATGTTCGCATCACAAAAGAATGGGGATGCCTCGATTTAAGAAAAATTTAAATGGAATGCCCCAGTTTGCCTTTTTTTCTGACCTCCAGGATGCATTAATTGGTTTTCAATGCACTCATATGGGAAACCGTGTTTCAGTTTAAGAATTTTTTGCAGTACAAAATGGGGCAGAGAATGAATTAATTACTTAAACCGAGGTACCACTGTATATTCAATAGCTTGTCTCAATACGGACGGCAATCATGTAAAATTGTCAGTACAGTCAGAATCAACTGAATTCAACAGGGTTTTTGCAGCATAAATGCCTTGAGCCTGGTCAGACAACATGATCAGGTGTCTGGGTTGAAAATCATCATCAGTGACTTTTGTTTCAAGGGTTTCAAAGTTTGAGACATTAATGAAGCATTATTGTTTGAAGCAGCTAGATATTATTTGCACTTCATTCATTCTGTCATTTTTTATCCTCTGTACCCCATATTTGCCCTCAAGAAAACCTAAGGAGGCTTACAGTACTAAAACAGATATTAGAAGTTTAAAAAATGCAATTAATTATTATAAAATTAAATGGCAATTAAACTACATTACCACCCCCGTATAAGCTGATTCACCATCCACAGATTGAGTTATCTGCGGTTGTCGATCAGTGGGCGGTGGGGGTGGTGGGGTGTCGAGGGTGAAAGCTGCACCGCGCTGCCTGACCAGTGGACTGGGCAGCACTTTTGCCACCAGGACCCCACCACTCCTGCTGGACAGGTTGGCAGACCAGGTGGTGGGAGAGCACACCTTCACTCCAACAGGTCTGCTCCGCTACTGCACCTTCGAGTGGCTTCGAGTAGGTGCCAAAAAAGGGCTGGAGAAGGCACAGTAAGGCACTCATTCTCAGACGATGCCGTGATGTGAGGAAAGTGCTCCCTCAGCATCCAGCGTCCCTCTCTCCTGCTTCGCCAGAGTTTGCATGCTGGACATGGCGAGTTTTGGTGCCACTCCCCGAGAGGATACTCCCTACAGAGATCCACGGAGGGCTTTGCCTGCCACCACCCGAGGAGAGGGAAGTTGGCAGGGAGAAGAAGCCTAGAGGGTGGGGTAGGGGAAGCAGAGCGGCATAGGTTGTTGTCTCTGCTGCTGCTGTTGCTACCTGAGCTGAGGGTGTGTCCCCCCCCACACACACACCAGTGTGGGACCCTACTACTGTCCCACCTGGCACTTACCATCTGGGCCACCTTCAGCATGGCTGAGCAAGAGCCCGTATAACCTCGCTCAAGCAACCCGCCATCAGACCCTGAGGCCAAGGATGGTGGAAAAGCAGAGCTCAAAGCACCCAACTGCTGGCATCTGTGCAGTTTACCTGCACTGCCCTATGAGACATTGCACCCCCTTTCCTATCTGCCACGGGCCAGGACACCCCTGCCTCTTGGCTGGCCTTCTTTCCCTGCCTCCTCCTGGCAGGGCGGTGTGTGTGTGTGTGTGTGAGAGAGAGCAAGAGCGGGAAGGGCCCGATGCCCAGGCCTCCACCCCATCTGTGCAGCATGTGGGGGGAAGGGAAAGAGGACGGGTGGTGTCGGCCCCAGAGGAACACTCACCAGCGGGGCTGCCTCTCTGAGGCAGGGGCTTGTCAGATGGAGAGGGCAGCTCCAGGGCTTCCCCTGGAGGCCGTGGGGCAGCTCAGCTGAAGTGGAGGTGGAGAGAGGTAGAACAAGAATGGGTTGAGGAGGTGGCCGTGAACAAACGAGGGCCAGTTTGTCTTCAGTAAAGATAACCAGGCAGAGAATGGAAAGCGTTTCAACTGAAGGCTGCCACCTCTCAGGGACTCCTTGGAATATTACTGGTGATAGCCATCTGTCAGTTGAGGTGGCCAGCCATTTCCACTGCTCGCTCGCTCGCTCTCCCCACCCCCGGCCCATCCCCAAAAGGAAAGTTCACAATCCTCCTGGGCACTCACTCACTCACTCTGGCAGATCAAGGCCCTTCGCGCTGCCCAGCATTTGGGGGGTATCGCCACCATCACCCACCCACCTGGATAAGAGTGTTCACTCTTATCCGTGGATTTTGCTATCTGCGGGATGGCCTGGAACCGATCCCCTGCAGATACAGAGGTCCTACTGTAATGTTCTCATTCAAACTCGTATTTTAAAAGTTTAAAACTATTTTAAAAGTGCATTTTTAAAAGTCATGATGGCCTAAAAAAGCTCCATCATAGGCAGACAGATACTAAATTAAAGTTCTTCTTCTGCTTATATACCGCCCCATACCACTTCAAGAAGTTTCTGGGAGGTTTACAGTTTAATTATAGTACGCAGGCTACACATTGCCAACCCCCAAGCAAGTTGCGTACTCATTTTACCGACCTTGGAAGGATGGAAGGCTGAGTCAACCATGAGCCTGCTACCTGGGAGCCAACTAACAGGTATTTCAAGGAACAAGTGTAGTTGGCACATTAGTTTTAACTGTACAAATACACTCCTGGCCACCATCAAAACTGGGCATTCAGGCTCAGAGACAAATCCAGGAGCACACCCATACCACAAACCTATGTTTTAGGCCAAGTAAAAACCCAATCCAGGACAGGCAAAATCACTGTTCCTTGATCTACCTTATGACCAGGAGCATCTCTGCTTGCTTGCTTATGAATCAGTTTATTCGCCCTAATCTAGTCCATTACTGACACCACATGAAATTTAGAACTAGAATAAGTTTGCCAGATTTTGATGGCAAGGACAGACAGAGCTAGTTGTCATCCACGTAGGGGTGATACTGGGCCCCAAAACTGCAGACATCTCTCAGCAGCTTCATGTACTGTATATGTCAAATAGCATGGGGGACAAAACAGAACCTCAAGGAGCATGGCGAGGACATCACCAGCACCAACCTTTAAGTTTTCCTCTCCAAAACCAAAGCCATTATAGAACAAAGAGTGCCTCTGCATTCCATCCCAAGCAGACAGCCCAGAAGAATACTATGTTCAATTGTATTGAAAGCCACAGAAAGTCCAGCAAAACCAGCTGGGATACACTCTCCTATCCACTTGCCAGCAGAGATCATCCATCATGCTCTATTCTACAGCCAGGCCTGCAGCCACAGAGATAAATCTCAATAGACCATCTCTTCCAGGAACTCCTGGAGATGAAAGCTGCCAAACTCCATTATTTTTCTCAGGAATGGAACATTTGAGACTGATCATAATCCAGCACCATGGAATTCAAGGAGGGGTTTTTATGTTTGTTTTGTTTTGCTTTTGTTGTGAGTATCTGCCTACAAAGTGTTTTGCAAATTCTTTGCTGTGGGTTATTGAGAGGGGTTTTTTCTCTTCTCATGAGCCAGCTCCGTGGAAGTGCAATGGTGGCAGAGAATAAATTATTTCTTCATTGATGCCCTTACATCAGAGTAGGCCTTCCAATGGGCTCGAGTCTGTTTTCATTCCAATCTCAACCTCACTCATTTAATTGCCACAAGATTCTTTGAGAACCAGCAGGCCAGTTTGCCTCCACTCCATAGAAACAAATGCTTGTGTGACTCCTAGTGCAATTTATCTTACCTTGGGAATGAACGAGCACGTAGTTGCTTAACAAATGTTCGTGTTCCAGCTTGAACTGGCTTAGAATCATCATCAAATTCTGTATAGTCATGTCTGTGCCAATTCCTTCTCTTCTTCACTAGAGAATGAAATATAAACTTTTAATAAATCTGTAAAATCATTACTACCACCACTTTTTCTTACTGGTATAGAACTAGTACTAGGGTGATCCAGATTCAAATTCTTACTCATGAATAAGCTCACAGAATAATACTTACCTACCTACCTATATTACTTCCCTCCTTCCTTATATACTGCCTGATTCTGGATGGTTAATAATGAGTAGATAGGTAGTCGAAACTATGCAACAAATATTACAATATAACAATGAAAATATGTAAAAATAACATAAATAAAATCAAGTATAACAAGTGAATCAACATAAAGACATTTAAACCAAACACAGGGAATAGTTGGGTGGCAAAATTTATACAAGGATGCCCTTCAAGGCTTCTGTAAAAGCCTGATCTTTAGCAAGCTCTTAAAATGTTGAGAGGGAGGAGGTTCTGTCAGGAGCCCATTCCAATGGAATGGTGTCACAGCTGAGAAGGATCAGTTTCTGACCAATGTCTTTTTGGCCTGTCTCAGTGAATTTGGTCAAGAATGTCACAGGTAAACAGTGCAAGTGAGCTAGGTCAAATTTACTCACACTCAGCACCAAAGTTCTGTTCTGTTCTGCTTATATACCACCCCATAGTGCTTCAAGCACTTTCTGGGTGGTTTACAGTTTAATTATGCAGGCTACACGTTGCCCCCCCCCCGCAGGCTGGGTACTCCTTTTACTGACCTCAAAAGGATAGAAGGCTGAGTCAACCATGAGCCGGCTACCTGGGATTGAACCCCAGGTCATAAGCACAGTTTTATTTATTTATTTATTTATTTTTGCATTTGTATACCATGGCCAATTTTCTCCAAAGAGAACTCTGGGCGGTTTACATAAGGACCCATAATAGAGAACAACAAATATAATAAAGCTAAAATAACAATAATTCAAGAGACAAACAGCCACACGGCAAGAGGGCTGGAGTTCATTCCATTCCTAGCCATAACAGGTTCACACACTGTATGCCCCATCTCTCTGCTACAGAGTTGCTGTCTCTACTGCTGTCTCCCTCCAGTGTGTTGGAAAGAAATCATGTGAGTTACTTACACATTTAAAACATTTAGCTGCAGTACAGGCATTTAACCACTGCACCAGGGGGCTCTGTACACATTTGCAGATGCATTCTGAACCTACTGTACATTCTGGTCTGTCTGGTCTAATAGGGAAGCCCCTATTAGAGATGCTACACTAGTCAGTCTTGGAGATCATAAATACATATACAGTGGTACCTTGTATAAAGGAATCAATTCGTTCCAAATGAAATTATGTTAAGCAAATTTTCCTTTATACAAATTCCCATAGGAATGCATTGAAAATGGAGTAATCCCATTTTTATGTTGTATGGATTTTCCCCATAGGCAATTATGTTAATCAAGTTTCCCCTATCTCCGGAATTTTTTATGTTGCACAAATTTTATGTTATACAAGCTGTTTGTTATACAAGGGTCCACTGTACCAACATCTTCAGAATAGGCCCTCACATCCAGATAGGATGTAGCTGGGTGATCAGCGTCAGCTAGTTAAAGTTGACTGGTCATGGCTGCAATCTGGGAGCCTCATGAAAGGGCCAGATTCAAGATCACGTCCAGATTCTGAAGTCAGTCCCTAAGAGGGAGGGTTATCCCTTCCAACTTAGGGAAACAATTACCTAACCTGTCAGAAGGGCCCACCAGAAGGAGGATCTCTGTCTTATCTGGGTTCAGTTTCAGCCTGTTGGCCTTGATCCATTCCAGAAATAAGGCTAGGCAGCACTCAATCACCTGGACAGCATCCACTGCAGAAGATGTAAAGGAGAGAGAGCTGCATGTCATCAGCACACTGATGGTAGCACACTCCAAATCTCTGGATGACCTAGATGTTAAAAAGTATTATGGAGACTGACAATCCCTGGGACACCCTATGACTGAGGGCCCACATGGGGCTCACAATTCTTCCCCAAACTGCATCCAACCATCCAAGGACTGAAACCAGCTGAGCAGAATTCCCCCGATCCCTGCACGTAATACTCTGCCCAGGAGTATATCATGGTCATTTGTATCAATAGCTCCTGAGAGATCCAGAAGCACCAATGGGGCCATTCCTCCCTCGTCAGGCTCCCTTAAAAGTTCACTGTGCAATGCAGCCAGTGCTGTCTCGATACCATAATGTGGCCAGACCTGAACTTGGATGGATCAAGGCAATTAGCCACCTCCAGGAACACCTGAAGCTGCTATGCCACCTCTCTGATTACCTTGCGCATAAAAGGGAATATTGGCAACAGGCCTAACATTTTAGGTTGCCAAATTTGACTATATAAGATTGGGGTGTATGACACTTTCCTTTACGGTTGGGAGGTAACCCTCCCTCCATGAAGCATACATGACACGGTCCAGTCCGCAGAAACCCCATGGACTGGACATCTGATCTCAGGACTCCCTAATCCAAATGCTACAACCTATTTATTTATTTCATAATTTTTAACCATCCTTCAAACAATGAGAATATTAATTTCATTTGTTGTTGTTCTTTTGCTTCCCTCCTAAGTATCTTTTAAATCCAAATGCTTATAAAGAATTCCTGTGTTGAGATCTTTTGTACAGTGTTTTACGTTCGTTTAAGGATCAGCTTATGTTATGTACGCAGGGAAGCTATCAGTCATCCTATCTAGACACTGCACATTCATTATGCTTTCATTATTTCAACAATGATACCTCACATTGTTCCAAGCAGTTGAATGAACAGAGAAGTATTATTACCACACATGTTTGACTGACCTCCAACTTTCCCAATATGTTCACAAATCATATTTATTACTAAATGGAGGCTGTAATCTGACTCAAAACATACACCACAAGCTAAACTCTTGCTCCGTAATCAAAATGCTACTATGCTACTTTGTGGTGAGTAGGGCTGCCAAATAACCTGGGTATGGCAAGAAAAATTCACATTCGTTAGTGCACCTACAGTATACCAACATATTTTGATACAATCCTAAGAAAGCTGTTTCCTTCCTCCAAACAACTGGATGTAGCTTCCCACCACGGGGGCTTGAGACTTTTTTTTACACATCCACAAAGGGTAAAAAGAATGTGGTAGCCGGGACGATGCAGACAAACAGTTTGCTATTAGAGGCAGCTGCCGTAGAGAACCATTTAAAGCAGCTTCCACGTAGCAACCGTTTTGTGTGCACCCAATCTCAGTGTACATATTTTTGTGCAGAATGATGCATATCATTCTTTCCATGTGTACACACCTGTTTCTTCAAGCTCAATGACAACTTTGGAAAGCAGCCAATAGCATCTGACAGTTATTAAGGTAAGCAGCTGCACTACAAAAGATGAAGGACAAAGGTTCTGATGTAACTCTATTCCTCTAAAGGACAACATTGGCACGTCTGTTAGAAAGCTAATATTTCACACAAGTAGTCTTATTCTTATAACCTATATTTTTCTAAAAAGTAGTGAATTATATGATCTAAAAAAAGACTTTGCTCTGTTTTGTTCCAAATAGGAACAAAATCCTATTTCTAGAGTATCACAAGTGGAAAGGGAAAGCACGACTACCTAAATGCATACATTTCCTTCAAGATGTATAAACATTATCATCCTGACTTGATGTATTAACTTCTATTTAGAATAAACATAGTAAAACACAGTTTAGATGAAGTAGATCAAATAAACAGGATTTGACATACAGTGAACCCCCGCCATTTCGCGGTTCCAGCATTGCGGTCCGACTACATCGTGGGACCGCAGTACCGGAACCGTGGGGTAGCGGGGGAAGTTGCTCCGCGCAGCCCTCCCACGCACCCCGAAGAAGCCTCGCCCCCCCAGGCCCCTCTGGGAGGCCTCGAAGCCACGTGGGGGGTGGCGGAGAGCGATCAGATTGCTCTCCGCGCCCCCCGCCCCTTCTGGGAGGCCGCGGAACTGGGCGGGGGGGGGCGCCGGGAGCGATCCGATCGCTCCCGGCAGCCCTCCTGCCCGGCTGCGCAGCTCACCCACCCCTTTGGGCACACCCTCGCAGCCGCCCGGACTGCTGCAGGGACGGACGCCATCCCTCCACGCAGCTGCCCCGGGCGACTACGGAGGGCCTCGTAGCCGCCCGGGACCACTGCGGGGATGGACAGCGTCCCTCCCTGCAGCCACCCCGGGTGACTACGGAGGGCCTTGCAGCCGTGCGGTGGGGTGGCGATCGGATCGCACCCCTCGCACCCAGCCCCCCCACCTGCTTCCGCATATCGCGGATTTTCATGGATCGCGGGTGGGGTGGGCCCCTAACCCCCGCGATCGGTGGGGGGGTTACTGTATAGTGATAAATAAAAACAAGAGGCAGCCCACCAAATCAATGGAACGTGCAGAAGAAGTGACCCACCAAATCCCCAATGATTCAAAAGAACTATTGGGGATTTATCCTTCAACAGGCCTACACTAGTTGCAACCATAAATCTGCATTTCAGCCATTGTGGTTCAATATGAAAAGCAGGATTGCACAGGCAATTTAATAATAGGACACATTAATATTCTGGAATATTTTCAAGTACTGTAGCCAACTCTACATTTTCAGACATAAATCCTCACATTTGTTAACACCTGGTGTATCTTTTCCTATTTCAGTAGATAACTAAAATGTTAATAATTAGGGGCCCCGGCTTATACTCGGGTCGACTTATACTCGAGTAT
Organism: Phrynocephalus versicolor; assembly: GCA_023846285.1. NCBI lineage: Eukaryota > Metazoa > Chordata > Lepidosauria > Squamata > Agamidae > Phrynocephalus > Phrynocephalus versicolor. The sequence goes on along the minus strand of JAHTLZ010003526.1, from coordinate 16,363,704 downwards.
ATACGGTAAATAAAATTGAAATTCTCAAGGCACTACACAAATATGAATGTTTAGTAATGTGCATTAATAGAATACTGTATATCAACATCTACTACTACAATAAAAGACTCTCAAAGAAAAACTAGTTCAAAAATGTATCCAGTTTGCTTCCCCAAGTCATCATTCTGTGAAATCATAAAGAATAACTACAGTATCTTCTTCATCTGATCCAACATCACAGAAAGGTAAGTTATTTGTTGGCAACCCTATTGGTTCCCTGGTACTAGAAAGGACTGTTCTTCCTTGAGTAGAAAATTCCTACAATCACACTAACCCATGTAATATGTATAACAGAGAGCTCAAAAAGCAAAGCACCTATCTGCCAACTTGATCTAGCAACATGGAGCCTGGGAGGGGCACAGAATTCAAGAACCAAATGGAAATCTTTGGAACATGAGGCAAGGATACTACAATTTTGGGTGCTATTCTTACCAAATATGATTTGGCAAGGAATGTAAAAAAGCAACAAATAAAATATTTGTGCAACTTACTAGCCAGATACAGGGCACATTATTTTTTTAAAAAAAACTGGACATATTTCCAGCTTAAAACATTACAGATACTGTTTAAATTAGACTCTGTAGAATATAACATGATGATCCCAGAACTATAAAATATAATCCTGTAGACAGGATTGAAAACAAGGATAAAGGAAACAACTAAGCTTTGTAGAAGACCATCAATTAACTAAGATTCTAGTACAGAGAGTATGGGCAACAGAAAACCATTTTAGAAGTTGTCAAGGAGCAAAATAAATGCCAAACTGCCCATAATTAGTTATGGTAATTCTTCCCAAAGAACAGCTCACTGCCTAGCTTCATATTGGATAGGAAGTAAATAAAAAGGATATGCAGGCAGCACTGCATATTTTATCAGAGTTAGTGGTATATACTCAAAAGGTGCAAAGAAATATCCCCTAAGTTTGAGTATGTTAGGTGCTTAAAAAGAAGCAAACGCCTCCTGGACACAAGTTATGTATTTTTATGTCTGTGTTCCTAAGAGAAAGGCATTAGAGCTCTAGGAGGATAATTATTACATGTCAGATAATTTTAGCTAACCAGGTGAGACAGTAAACCAAATGCTATAGAAAATAAATTAATGACTAACAAGTAAGAACATTAAAAGCTTTTCAAAAATATCCCACTGGAAGCACAGTTGAGAAAAGCAACTATGCAGGAAAATACAATAATATAATTTTTATTTTGAATGAATCAAAATATCCCTGTTGTCTCAGTTATAGAAGGGCATCTCATATGAACCTTCTCATACATTGAAAGAATGCATAAAGCATATTTTCATTCTACATCCACCATTTACACTTGCAAAATACTCTGAGGAACTTTTTAAATAAATGTTTTTATGAATAAAAATAAAGTTAATTGCTAGTTTAAAATCCATTACTTACTTAAGGAAGGTCCATGAAGAACTGCACAATTGGGACAATGATACAGGTCAATGTCAACAGCATGGTGCTCTTCTACTCCAACACAACTAAAAAGAGAATTAAAAATCTTCAGGAACTCTTAAGTTGAGACTGCACTTTTATCAGAAAATTATCAGGACTTGCATATGACAGTTCAGACATTTGGGAGGCTAGGCACTAAACAGAATTTCAGTTTTTTTCTGTACCACTGAAAAGACCAAGGAAATATGATGAATCAGGAATCGTTTCAATATAAACATATTTTAGTCCTCTTGATTTCAACACCAATTGCATAGTCTAAACCCAATCCACTTTAAATATTATGTTAACTACCCTATCGCCATCCCATTTTACAACAGATTCAAACTGCTTTCAATATGAAGGTTCACACTGTGCTCTTTCAAATAGCTACACAAACCGAAGTACATACAGTATATAAACAATCATGTCCAACAATGTGAAGATCCAGAGTATCCAGAATAACAGATGACATTACAGCTACAGATAGCCCGTATTTCAAGCTGATTTTGCAACAAGTCCATCTTTCTATGTTACATGTTGTTCTGTGCCATGTCATTAGTTCTAGAAAGGTAATGGATACATAAGGTAACTTTGTGCAAAGCACTTGGTAAATGGTTTTTTTTCCCCAGCCAGAGAAATGCCCAGGATTAAAATCCGCTATAAACATGTGAACTTCTTGCAGTTCTGTCTTTATGACAGTGGTGTATTACCAGTTACCTGGCGGGGGGGGGCACTCCGGCACTGGAGGGATTTAAAAGAAACTTGGACAACCATATGTCAAATCTGATTTAATTTGGATTCCCATTTTGATCAGGGGGTTGGATTCCACGGCATTGCAAAGCCCTAATAACTCAATTACTCTATGATTTTCTTGACAATCTCATTCAACTGTTGGATAGCATGACAGTCTTTAACTGGGGCTATAAAGTAAGATTCTAATCCACCCAATTTTTTCTCTATGACTGCAGGCCATAGAGTGGAAACAAGAGGTGTTTGCCTGCTCTTTGGCAGCCATGATAATTATCTTCAACCATGACTCTAACATTAGTCACATTACCGCCATAACGCTTTATCTATCAATACAGATACACACATGGTACAGTGATAAATTTCACACTCCATTAAAGCATGCATACTTTTAGATGTATCAACACCTATTCCTGTCCACAGATCACTCTAACTAGCATTTTTCCTGTGCTAACCAACTACCATGGGGTATACTTTGGCTTTAATTTATTAAAACATTAAAGCAACAGCATATCTTGTGTTTCTTCTTCTTTTGGGGGGGGGCTATTCACCTACAGCATTGATCATTGTCCTAAAGATAGAAACCTTCCTCCTTGAATCAGCTACTTGCATAAGCAGGAAATGGCATGACAATGTGTCTTGTTAGCTGGGCATTTCAAATACGTTTTCATGTGTTAATGACATCTGTAACACTCTGCTAGTTTAATCTTATTTTAATGACAATATCTTTACTGTGTATTATAAGCTGTTGTGCACTACCTTGTGTCCCTTTATTGGGAGAAAGATGGAATATAAAAACAATCAAACATCAGTTGCTGGATATAGTCTAACATGCAGGCAGGCACAAAACAGAGTAATCATTGCTCTTCAAGTGGCTTCCAAAGTTCTTTAAACTTGGAAGGGTTAGTATTGACATCTGGAGTACCTCAATGTAATATGCTTGCTTCCCAAAGTTCATATACTGCTGATGAAAATATTAAAATTACTTCCCAATAAGAACATTAAAGCTGCCACTCCCTTCCAACCAAATGGTTTTTATCACCCAACTTGGTTGCAGCTCCCATTTAAGAGATGAATGGGGAACAAATACCACATATGGGCTACTGTGCTGATTGCAGAAGAACAGCAATAAAAAAGTGTACTTGGCAACTGTCAATTATCAAGTGACTACCCACAACATCATTTCTGAATACAAAAGTGTGGCTATGTGACAGGACTCAAGAGATCATGACTTGGCTGCAAATACCCTGGACACCACATGAAGCAGTAGTGACATGCACTCTTTTTATTTCCATCACACAAACTTTTTTCCCTTATCTTATACACTGCTCAATTTCTAATGAAGAAACAAACAGTTTCTTTTCCATCAATTCCAAACCTTCTGATTCTATGATAAAGAGAAATAAACTATTGTCTGGAGTAAATAAAGAAGGAGAAGATTTCTCAGAAAACACACAATAACAGAACAACATTCCCTCCATAACAGGCTTAAGAGTACAGATTTTTCTAAGTAAGTTTGTGTGTAGGCCTGATCTTTGAAATGTCTAATTCACATACAGTTTTGTCCCTTCTCTTATTCATTTTACTGTTTTATGCAACTTGAGAAATTAATAAAATGCTAAGGGTATGAAGTATGCTCAGCAACCGATTTGTAGTACAGTATGCTCAGCAACCGATTTGTAGCATCTTTATATGTGAATAAACAGATTTTACTCCACAAATATTAAAAATTTATAACTCTTACTCCAGTCGGCTTTTAAAATAATGTAAATGTGGCTTCATAGAAGCTCTTTGTTTTTGTGGCAACATCAGCATTATACCCTGCATAATAAGAATGAACTCAACATTTTCCACAAGAATCACCAATTCAAAGGCCTACTTTATCTAATGCCAGGCTAATGGTGATTAAATATTAATTCCATTCAAAGCAGACCTCATTCTGGAAATGAGTGGTATCTGTTTAGAACTACTATTACTAATATGTATATTGATCAGCCAGCATGGAGGAGGGACATCCTGTCAACCATGTCAGGGCTCAGGAACTCCAAAATAATTGTTTAGAGGGATTTCAACATACACACTGAAGCCATTAGCTTCACAGTACTTCAGAACTTTACTCACAATTAGACATGGGCACGACTTGGCGAAATTTTCGTTTTCGTTTCGGTTTTTTGTTTCCGTTACGTAACAGAAACAGTAGCAATAATTAAGCCATCAGAACTCGAACCGAAAAAAGGAAAATTTGGTCGGGTTTTTTGTTTTCGTTTCTCGCATCGCGGCGATCGCACAATGCGAAGCACAGAAAAAGATTTTAAAAGTTTTTTTAAAAAAAACCCGACTCCCGGCCAAAAAAGCAGGCGAAAATATGCCTGCCTGAGGCTTTGCCACCTACCAGAGGGGTGGTTTCTGGGGGGTCCCCGGCCTTCCCCCCCCTTCTCCTGTCCTGGGCTGCTTGCGCCAGGCTGGGGGGGGTCATTCTCATCGTCTCACCATGCCATGCGGTGGGGGGGATCCAAAATGGCAACCACAATTTTTCTTTTGAAATCGTGGTCAAAAAAACACACCAAATCACCACAGAAACATGTGAAATTTATTTATTTTAAATTCCTGAATTTTAATAGTAGCAGCAGTGGGTTTTTTTATAGCAATAAAACGTCGTATTGATTTTATTTTATTTTTTATTTTTTTAGCCTGCCCATTTGGGCTGGGCATGGGATGGGACCATACAAATTTTTGAACCATTCCACCAATGGCATCACCAGGTTTTTGACTGACACTTCTGGATGTCTCGGAGGGCATAAAAAGCCGACGCACCTTCCAGAAATCGCAGTCAGGTGTATGGATGTGGTTGAGGGAGGAGGGCTGGCTGCAGGTGCTGGTGTGTTCCGATCGAGATTGAGGAGGGAGGCTGGAGGCTTTAGGATTTAAGTTAGGCAGGCAGGGAGGGAATTGAATTTAGAAAATAATTTCTTTGATTCCCTGCAGCTTTGTCTGCTGAAGGGAATAGCAGTTTATTCTTTATTTCTTCTCTGGCAGTTTGTGAGGATTTTTTTCTGATATTAGATAAAGGGATAAAATTGGGAGTGGGAGGTGTGGATTTATTTTAAATATATATTATATACTACCATTTATTTTCTATTTTCCCAACTTCAATTTGCTTGCGCACACACACATTTGGGGTGCAAGCCAAGAACAGAACCTCTATCCTAAGTGATATCCTAACTGCCCACTCGCTTGCCCACCCGCGCCGCGACCCGCCCGCGGCCCACCTGCCCATGGCCCCCTGCCACCGCCGCCCACCCGCCCCTCCCCTCGGCGCCCACCCCCCGGCCTTGCCCACCGCCTAGGGCGCAAAAACACCTAGCGCCGGCCCTGATTGCAGGACGCCCCTATGCTCTGGGAAGTCAAATCGTGCTAAATCGCGGTGGAAACGACAAACAACAAATGAAATGACGAAACAACAGATTTTTTAAAATTTTTGCGACAAACGGAAACAACCCGAAACGGACCCATTCCGACAAACGAAAACTCGAAACGTCATTTTTTCTGGTCGTGCCCATGTCTACTCACAATGTGGTCTTCTCTGTCAGGTATGAAGAAAGGTGATCTGAAGATCAGGAATTTAATGAATTTAATAAATATCCCCTTCATAGTTAGTCCAGTTTGTGCTGATACTCGTGATTTTTCACTGAAAGAGCTCTGTGGGAATATTACTGATGATAGAACTCTGTTGACCACAGAGATGTCATGAATGGTTGACATGTGTATGCCTATATTCATTCTTCCTTTTTGCAGAGCTTGTATAGCATCTAGGTATACTTCTGAAGGGAGTGAAATTATGTTTAGAACACAAGTACAAAAAATCATGAAGTATCTGATCTAACACATACTAAATATTATCAGGCTAATCCTGTTCCACTGATGGTCATAAGAGGTAGTTCTCTGCAACATCCACTCCATTTCCACAGTGTCATCCAGCAAAGATCTTGGTCTTCCTATCTGACCAAGAGATGGTTCAACCCTGAGTAACATACTGTGACAAATTTAGGAGCCACTTTGAAGATAAAGTCATTTGTATCCAACAGAGCTTATTAATTAATATATTTACATCTCACATTTCTGCTCAAGAGGGCCAAAGACATCTTACAATATTAAGCAAACAATATTAAAAAATATCTAAACAAAACATCAGCCCTGTTTTAAGCAGCAAGTTACTAAAAAAAACCTTCCTGAAGAGAATAGATTTTTCCTGCTAGTGAAAGGACAGCAAAAATAGAAAGGAACTACACGGTATACGGGACAGAGAAGGCCCTTTCTCATGTCCGCATCCAACACTTGTGAGCATGGCAGGACTGGGAGAAAAGCCTCCTCTAATGATTTTACAACTGGACTGGCTCATAAAGGTAGATGTGGCCTTTCAGACAGCTTGTGCCCGCAAATGGATAGGCAGTAAGTGGAGATGTTGAAACAGGGAGCTTTGTGATCCCTATAAACAGCTGCAATTAAGAATCCAGCAGCTGCATTTTGGATCTATGCAATTTTCCAAACCATTTCCAAAGGCAGCAGCGCACAGAGCATGCCACAGTAATCCAAATGGAATGTAACTAGGGCACTTCAAATTCTGAATAGGTATCTTGTAAGTTTCTCATCATGGGTTGTCAGACTATCAAAACTGTGAAATACTTGTACTGATGCCCATCCGTACACACTGCCACTGCAAGTCAACAACACTGATTTTAATATCTGAAGACCAATTCCTTGTTTGTCACATGCCTGTGCACCATCCACATCAGATTACTGTGGTGAAACTGATTAGCATCTTTCAAATACCAAGATTAGAGAATTCATGTTAAAATACTGTATAAGGTCTGAGGCAAGAAACTGTAAATAACAAAGTGCAGTTTTCGCAAGGAGTACAGCAAGCAGGTAAGCTGATTCATTTGAAGTATTCAAGCAATTCTAAATGGGTACAGATAAATAGAGAATAATGCACTCCAGAGGCATTGTACATTGCCTGTCCTTTATTAGACCACCATTCTAAGCATGCTTCATTGGAAGCATATTCCACAGAGTTCTGTGAAATCTATTACAGGGACAGAATGGGAATTTAAGTCTGTTCTTTCATCACAAAGGGCTGAAGTCTTGAAAAACTCAGAAGGATAGAAGGCTGAGTCAATCTGAAGCCGGCTACCTGGGACTGAAACAAAGAAGCAGGTCACTGTACAAATTGTACAACGTATAGCCAAATTAATTTAAGGTTAGGTTTTAAGCAAGCCAGATGTAAGTCTGATTTAAATGTGACACTAGTATGTAGGAAAAGTTGATCTGTTCAACATTTTATACGCCGAGTATCTCTTTTGCCACTTGTGGCCCAGTGGATAAACTGCAGTACTGCAGTCCAAACTCTGCTCATGACCTGAGTTTGATCCTGATGGGCTCAAGTAGCTCAAGGTTAATTTAACCTTCCCTCCTTCCAATGTCAGTAAACTGTGTACCCAGCTTGCAGGGGAGGGAGGTAATGTGCAGCCTACATTTTTTTAAAGAAACTGTAAACTGCTCAGAAAGTGTGTTAAGCAATATTAAGCTGTGTATAAGCAATACAACTTTTTACAGTACTGTTTTACACTGCTTTTTACAGTACTGTTTTCAACCATTATATGTCACAAGAACAACTACAGCACTCAATAGAATCACTAGCTCTATTGCCAGTTTAGGTAAAGGAATCCAGTTAAAATGTAACAATAGGTGCTATATGTATGTCATATTTTAAAACATGCTCAAGTTTCCCTAGTCCTTACAAAAATGTATACTGTACATTCCCAATGTAGTCTAGTTACTATGGGATATCTAATCTGACACTTTTGTACAAGAGGCAATAAAAGGTTCAATGTTAAAATTTTGTACCCAGTCATATAAAAATGACTATGCATTGCACATATAATCCAAGGATAAATATGCTAGCAACTTTAGACTAGTTAAATCAAAGCAGAAAAAGATCCTGAGGTCAGACAGAGTTCATCTGTACAGCAAAAATTAAATATACTGTACTGTCCAGTATCCTGTTGAATATTTATACACATGGAACTCTAACTACAGAAGCTGCCACAGAGATCTGATCCAGTGCCCATCATTTGCTGGGTTGTGCATAATCAGCACATTGTCAGATTTTCATAGCTTTCACTGGCAAAGCTCCCCAAACACATAAATATTGAATAAATTACTGGACACTTAGTAGCAAGTCACACTGAACACTGCTTGCTTTGCTTTCAAATGAAATGCAGAGGACTACAGAGGATGCTAAAACAAGGAATAGGCAACAATGAAAAAAAGCCACCAGAAAAGAGACTAAATAACAGCACTTGTTAAATGTAAATAAATTGAGATCTAGCAAAGCTGCCGTGCCTTATTTATGGACTTCATTCTAGCATAATGTTGACTCCTGTCAAAAGGGAACATTCTTATTCTTGTCCTGTTTTCTTAGTCTCAGGAACAGTTATAGGAAGACGCATATACTTAAACATAGCAAAATACTATTACAGTGCAGTATACATAAAATGTAATCTACCAAACTCAATGACACCTACACACAGGTTAAATGTGCAGAAAACTGCAACGTAAGTCCCCTTCTTAATGTTGGAGGTGTTATTTCCAACCAAACATGAACTGAATTGGGCTTCAATTAATTTAGATATAATTCATTGCACAGAAGGCTGACCAATATTGGCAACAGACTTACATATCACTTTAATTATTAAAACATTTAATGTGGCATAAACTCCTTTGGACTACAGCCCAAGAAAGCCTATTCTACAGACTCATTAGTATTTTTGCTGTAACAAACCAACACAACTTGTCCCCTCAAATCATATAAATCCTGACCATGAAAAACAAATTATTTTTATTTATTTATTTTGAATAATTTTTTAAAAAACCCTTCTTCTTGGAAAAGGACCCAAAGTGTCTTACAATAATGAGGGCCAATATGCAGCCCATAACATTTTAAGACATATTCAAATTAAGAACAGGGAAATAGAAGGGCATCTTAGAACATTAAAAGGTAACATTAAAGCTACAAAGAGCATTGCAAAAGGAAAAAATTCCATTTGTCTTCTTTTCCTTAAACACACATTTTTCCAAGATCATTTTTCAATATTTAATGATTTTTCCATGTATGAAAAATTTGAACAATTAAAAATGGAAGACCCCATACTATCAAATACTGGAATTTCCTACTCTACTGCCAATTTCCATTCCTTCTTTCAAAATTTGTTTAAAATTATAAAATTTGGCTTTATATAAAATTAAATATGTTAACTTTTTAAAATTATCTTGCAACATTTAACTTTTTTTAAGGTATAATCCCAACATGAATAAAGTACTCCTGTTATTTAAAAAAAATCTGTCAGAATTTGACAGGTATGTTTGATGGGATGAGAGGATCTTCTCTGTCACTGCTCCCAAGTTGTGCAACTTTCCACTACAGAGGTTCAGTCTAGTTCCCTTTTTCCTTTCTTTCTGTAGGCAGGCAAAGACCTTTCTGTCCAGGCAGGAACTTGCTCAGTACTGGTTAGCTATGGAGGGAGGGGGAGAGACTGCTGTTTTTTTTTCCAGTTTGCATAATGTCTGTTTCAATACTGTAAGCTAACCTTGGGTCATCTTGCGAAGAAATATAAGTATAAATATTTTAGATAAATGAATAACACATAAATAAATAAGAGTATGCTAATGTAATGGTTTCTTGAACATCAAAATATTGCTTATATAACCATGCAGAAGTTCTAAGTTGTAATATCTTGATCTAGTTCAAGAAAGAGAATTTAGTTAGCTACTTGAAGAAATGCAACAGCAAGAACTGATTAAACTAAGTTCAATTACAGTTTTATCTTTTTTTCACAGGTTGACAACTGCCTCCTCTAGCCAGCATCAGAGCACCCTTCTATCCGGTTCTTCTGCACATTATAAGCGAATCTAACATATGCACACAGAATTTACTCTATGCACACAGAAGCTCCAATATGCCTAACCACACTTCTCAATTTGCACGAACATTCGACAGCAGCTTTTATTAATAATCTCAATGCATCTATTCACCGAAAAATACAGAACCACGTGGCGAAGAAACTTGTGCACCTGCAACAGCAGGCAGGTGCATTTTGAAGAGGGTCTCCTTAGCCCCTTTCCAAGCGTTAACAATGAATCTGCAGCAACCACCGTGCGTGGCTTAATCCTGAGACGTCATTCCAGACTCCTTCACTTGCTTTCTTTTCTTTTAAAAAGAAAGAGGATAAAAGAGTACTTTCGGAGCTATCGGGAACGTGAGCGAGCCCTGGCCCTTTAAAAACAGCTTCCCGTCCAAAGCCAGCAGAGGGAGATGAGGCTGTCTCGCCAGCTCCATCGTTACTCTGTTTTGTGTGTGTGTGTGTGTGTGTGTGTTTCGGGGAAGGGGCATTTAAATGTCCTGTCCTCAATCAAAAGCGCACTTCCCTTCCCAGCCACTGTTTGCAACCCGGCTTCCGCGGATCTTCTCTGGCTGGTGTTTCTTTCTCCCAACAACAACTTCAAAAAGCACCGTCCACCCAAATCCTTCAGGCTCCAGCAGGTATCACGAAGATCAAAAGCCCAGCCAAGGGAAGAGAGCGAGCGAGCGAGAGCCACTTGCGACACCACCAAAGGCAGCCCTGAGAAACTTGCTCCTTTGTTTAAAGGCCCGTGGATCTCACACACGTACACACACAGACACACACAGAGACACACACACAATCCTTTTCCTCAAAGCGGCGGCAGCGACCGCTTGATGCGCTGGGTAGACTTTTCCGCCCCTCAAAAACTATCCCTAAAAACATTTTCACCCCAGGAGGAGAAAAAATAAATAAAATGAAACAAAATATAAAGACCGGGAGGAAAAGGCGAGTGGGCGAAAGAGCAAGTAAACTCGGGCATTTAGGAGCCCAGAGGACGAGCCGGACGAGAAAGAGGACGACCGGGGAACAACAAGACCGAGAGGGACACACATCTCTTCCCCACCCCCACCCCCAAAAATATAATAATACACGGGGACATAATTGCTCCTTCGGTGGTTTTGTTTTCATGGGTGGGTGTGGAGGGGTGAATAAAAACACGCTCAACTTTTATTTTATTTTTCCCCGGCCGCGGAAAGATACCCTAAAAAACATCCCCTCAGACGGGGACGACGGAGTCCTTATATAACTCAAAATATCCGGAGTGGGGGAGGTTGGACAGAGACTCCGAGGGGCACCCGCTCCCCAAGGCCGCTTCTTGCTTCAACGAAACCCCCACCAAGAAGCGCCGCCGAGACCACCTTCGCCGCCTCCCCCACCCCCACCCCCACCCCACCCCCTCATTGTCCTCCTCGCCGGCCCCGTTATTTTTGTGGTGGTGGTGGTGGTGGTCGGCGTTTCTTGTCCCCTCTCAGCCCCGCCGTGGGAAGAGGGCCTCCCCAGCTCCTCCTGGCCGTGGGCTGAGGGGGGCACAGGCAATGTTTTGTTGTTTTCTTCAGGAAAGGACGGGGGGGACAGAGAGAGGGGGACACCGAGTGTGTGTGGGGGGGTCTGTCTCCCGGCCGGCCCCCTCTTCTTTACCTGCCGTGGAACCAGTCCTTGCAGATGTCGCACTCGATCATGAAGCGGCTCACATCGTAGGTCTCCCGGCAGACGCAGTACACGGGGGTCGCGCCGCTGGTGGTGCTGGTGGTGGTGGCGGCGTTGTTGTTGTTGTTGTTGCTGTTGTTGTCGTGGGTCGCGGTGGCGGCGGCCGCGGTCGTCGTCGTCGTCGCCGCCGCCGCCGCTGCCGCTCCGGCCATCTTTTAAGGAACTCGCTCCCTCCCCTCGCTCGCTCGCGCTCGCTTGACGGACTCTGACGGACGGACGGATGGACGGACGGACGGAGGCCACCCGGCGCCCGCCTCCCCCTCCCCTCCCGAGCCCCAACCAACCGCCGCCGCCGCCAGCCCAGCCAGCCCGTCGGCAGCGCCGCCACCAATAACAACAGCGCGCGTGCGAGGCTTCCCACATTAGGCGCGCGGCCGCCGCCGCCGCCGCCGCGCGCTCCTTCCCTCCCTCCCTCCCTGTTCTTTCCCTTCCTGGAGAGCGGACAAACGACAAGGGCGCGCGGCGAAAAGGGACAAGTCACGTAAGGTACATTTTCGGAGCATGCGCCATGAAGAGGACGAGGTTTGGCGGGGAGGGAGGGAGGGAGTGAGGAGAGGTGTGTGTGGGCGGGGCGGAGAAGGAGACAGAAAGCCGCGAGCCAGCGAGACACCCGGCAGAAGCCGGCCTCTTCGGCTACGTCAGAGCCGGGCGCGCTCATAGGCACACACAAAGGGAGGGGGGGAGACTTTGGGGTGAAGTTCTGTGAAGGGAGCCGTGAGGGGTGGCGACGCGCACGCATGCACGCGCTCGCTCGCGCGCGAGACCCCTTGGCGGAAATCCGCCCTCCCTCCTTCTGAATGGAACATATCGCACAGAGAGGTAGAGCACGTGCCGACACCACACAAGCCTGTCTCCCCTCCCACTCCTTTCTTTCCCCCTCCTCCCCCCTCCTCCTCCTCTTCTCCTTGGCCTCCCCTCCCTTGTCGTAGGCGGGGGTCGAGGCTGAACAAATGGATCAAGGTACAGACAACACTTGGCTCCGCCCCAAATTCGCTCCTCGGGGGCTCTCGCTCTCCCCCTCCCTTGCTCTCCTAATCGTCACGTGACTGGAGGCGGAAGGTGCTGCGAGGACATTGACAGGAAAGGGAGCCACTCCCTATCTCCCTCCTCCCTTTCTCGCTCTTATGCAAGGGAAAGAGGCCTGTCGCCGACCCGAGCGCTTGACGGAAACGGCCGAAGTAACCCGAAGGGCTTAACGTGGGGTTTTTTCTCCACAGCCGAGGTTAAGTGGAGACAGAGGGAACCGGTGACAGGGAAGAAAGCAGACGTCGCGTCTGGGAACACCCACCCTCGGTTTCTCAGCGAAAATTATAAATAAATAAATAAATAAATAAATAAATAAATAAATAAAATGCAGTGCACACACACCCACACACACAGAAACAGACACAGACGTACACATACATACACAAATGTATGCTTTAGATATGTATTTTTGACTGGTTATATGAGAATCTTCATGTAGCCCGTCCAATATTGCACAACAAATTAAACTTTTTTTAATTTACGTTTTACACAGGTCCTTCCTGTACAATTGGCAAGTTCGGTGCTGCACCAATTACTCCACTTTAAAAAAACAAACAATTTTTTGCAAACTTTTATAAATGTCCCGACCTCCCAATAGGATCTTGGTCCTCACATTTTATTAATACCTGGAACAGACAGTTCAAGTGTGGAGACGGGGTCATGAGCAAGGATTTGCTAAGCTTTTGCCAACACCTCATAAGGGGCAACTGTAAAAGTGTTATGCTTATATACTGCCCCATAGCACGTCAAGTACTCTCTGGGCAGTTTACAATTTAATTTACAGTTACAGTGGTACCTTGTATAAAGGAATTAATTCGTTCCAAATGAAATTATGTTAAGCAAATTTTCCTTTATACAAATTTCCCATAGGAATGCATTGAAAATGGAGCAATCCCATTTTATGTTGTATGGATTTGGCCCATTGGCGATTCTGTTAAGCAAATTTCCCCTATCTCTGGAATGTTTTATGTTGTACAAATTTTATGTTATACAAACTGTTTATTATACAAGGGTCCACTGTATGCAGGCTATCCAGCAGGCTGGGTACTCATTTTACTGATCTTGGAAGGCTAGAAGGCTGAATCAGCCATGAGCCGGCCACCTGGGATTGAACTCCAGGTCATGAGCACAGTTTTAACTGCAGTACAGGCACTTAACCACTGCACCAGGAGGCTGTAGGAGTTAGAGTCAGGACCAAGAGATGCTGGGTCATGTCCTTACTATAAGATGTGAAAACCTTTTCAGCTTTCAGTGCAACACACTCTTGGGACTAAGCTATCCTGCGGGGTTGTGATGAGGATAAAATTGGATGGTAGAGTGATGTAATACCACTAGGTTCACTGAAGGTAAGATGGAGTATAAATGTAAGAAATTACCTGGTAATATGTGGGGTAGCAATGACACATGAACAATGGGAGGAAATAATGGCCCTGTCTATGTTTGGGTCTCTAATACTGGTAGCCCCCTATTAAGGAATGAGAGAATCTGTGTGCTATAGCAATTGGGGTGTTGAATCAGGACTGGGGGACCTGGGTTCGAATCCTCACTTGGCCATGAAGCCCCTTGAGTGATTAGGGGACAATCAATATCTCTCACTGCAACCTCCTTCACCAGGCTTGTGAGGACAAAAATGGTAAGGAGCACTGTTAATCACCTTGAGCATCTTAGATGAAAAGCTGAATATAACTGGATCAAGCATGAAATAAAATATTGGGACCAGTACTTCAGTAGCATCTGGAGGGACATTTGGTTTGAGATCCCAAATACAGTACATTTCAGCCTCTCCTTTGTAAACAGCTTTAGGCTCAAGCAGTTTGACTCAGGACAAACCTTTTTGCTGGGAATTATCATTTCACAGCCAATAATACTCGATGGAAAACAAGAATTTCATCATGACCATATTTTTTTCCTTCATCTTAAAATTGCAGAGCTGGAAGGGATCCTATAATACAGTGGGGAATTGAATTCCATACCTAAGCTATTCAGCAGTTCATTTACTTTCTTTAAATTGATGCAAACAAAAACTTGAAATGTGCCAGGTGCCCAGTTTATCCTAGAAGTCTGCTATGATCAAGTGGTATGAATTGACTCGTTCTGTTGAGGAGCAAACACCAATACCAGCACTGAAATCTTCTGGACCAGAGTGGGCAACTTCAGTTTCTCCAGACATTGCACTCACACAGTTTCCACTATTCCTCAATGTTTCCTTTGCCAAT
The DNA here is from genome assembly GCA_023846285.1 of Phrynocephalus versicolor. Taxonomy (NCBI): domain Eukaryota; kingdom Metazoa; phylum Chordata; class Lepidosauria; order Squamata; family Agamidae; genus Phrynocephalus; species Phrynocephalus versicolor. The sequence continues at coordinate 16,348,564 of JAHTLZ010003526.1, read as the reverse complement.
TGTGCCTTTGTTGAAGTTTTTGGAGGCTGACGTGTAAAGGGTTAGATTGAACAAAGAGATGACATTTCCTGGACAAAGGGATATTGCTTGAGTACTCGTAAACAATCTAACGTCGTATCCCCTTGTCTCTTGAGTGTTGATCTTCCTCCCATACCCTCAGTGCAGTGGGTCACAGTGCCCTCCTGAACACTAGCTTCCAGGTTGTTGTCTTTTTGACAAGCAGGCCTTTCTGTGCTTCTTTCAAGGTGCTGGCGGAGAGCCTGAAATTAACAGGCTGAGCATCTTCTGTAGTCTTGGAGGTCTGAGAAAGCTGCTTCCTGGAGACAGTGCTGGATTTTATTGGTGGAGAAAGACTTTGCTGGAATATGAATTCCAAGTGAATGGGAAGGTTGACCTCCCTCGGCTGAGAGATGAGGAAGGGATTGAGAAATCTGGATGTGAGAGGTAAGGAAGGCTGCCACAAAGCCTAAGCTTTGATTTGTGGAGAATCCTATGTTTCTTTATGTAGAATGATGCTCCTTTTGCTCTATCTCTAGTACTGTATATCTTTGATTTTGTGTTACCCTTTTCTCTGTCTATGATTTCGTTTACATTTTTTTGTTAAGTCTGATTATTTATACAGTGGTCCCTTGTATAAAGGAATTAATTTATTCCAAATGAAATTATGTTAAGCAAATTTTCCTTTATACAAATTTCCCATAGGAATGCATTGAAAACAGTAATCCCTAATCGCGACCATTTTTATGTTGTACAGATTTGCCCCATAGACAATTCTGTTAAGCAAATTTCCCCTATCTCTGGAATTTTTATGTTGTACAGATTTTATGTTATACAAGCCATTTGTTATATGAGGGTCCACTGTATTTCATTCAACACTGGCTGAAATCTAGTAGTAAATTGAAACCCGAGTAGGTCCATTCAGTCAGCTTACAAAGGAGTTGACTTACCAGATCCACGCTTTCACTGGGCTATCTCCTGATTTTCCTCCATTGTATTGTTTGTTATTTAATTCAGTATTTACTTAGTCATGCAATAATTATTTGTAATCTGTTCTAACTTTTTCATGTTGCCACAATACAGTATATTGTGAGGTATGGGCTAAACTGCATGGGAAACTAGAATATGAATAAATAGATAATAGTGGTAATTAGAGATGGGCACGACTTAGTGGTATTTCCGTTTCCGTTTCCGTTACTCGGTTCCGTTACTCTACGGAAACGGTAACGGGAATTACTCCGCCAGACTTCGAGCTCGAACCGACGAACGAACAATTTGGTCTGATTTGTCGTGCTCGTTACTTGCATCGCGCGATCGCGCGCGATGCCAAGCAGCACAGAAAAAAAGTTTTTAAAAGTTAAAAAACCCGGTTCCCGGCCAAAAAGCAGGCGGAAATATGCCTGCCGTGCCTCAGGGCACCTACCAGAGGGGTGGTTTCTGGAGGTCCCCGGCCTCCCCCCCCTCCTCCCTCCTGGGCTGCTCTGGTGGGACTCGCCGCAGGCTCGCAGCAGCAACAAGCCGCACGGCACGAGTCTCGCCGCCGGCTCAAGCGGCACGGACGGCACAGGAAAAAACTTTTAAACTCTCCCC
>JAHTLZ010003526.1:16297664-16328085 GCA_023846285.1 Phrynocephalus versicolor | reverse complement strand
ACATAGAATTCTTGGGAGAGTTTAGGCATTAGGACATGAGTGCTCTCTAAGCAGAGAATTTCAGTGCCTACAAGATTACAAGTCCCCGGATGCTACAGAGTAAAATGATTACTGTACCATTAAAGTGGTACGAAACAGCTCTAAGTGTAGATATAATATATGGATGTTAATAGATGAAACATTGGCTGATGAAATCCAATAGTAAACTGAAAGTAGAATAAGCTCATTGAATCAATAGACCCTACATTTGTTGACTCACCAAATTCCCCCTCATTCAATGGGCCCGCTTTAATTGTAACTTACAAATGGATTTTAGACATGGGTTCTGTATCTAGAAGCAATGTTGTTCTAACACAGCCATTTCTCAATCCACATTTGGCACATTATCTTTCTTTTGCTTAGTACTTGGTCAGCTAGAAGGTAGCATGTTTCTCTCTTCATATCCGATGTCTCATGCCAGTAGAATGGTAAGATTTGCATGCCTGGAAAAATAACAATAGTAAAAGGAGGCAAGACACATTTGATCTGACTCTTAAAGCCTTAAAATGCTTTTTGTTGCTCTGCTGTGACACAATTCTATTGACTAGAAAAACAGAGGAGCCATGCAACCTCTTTTGTTCCTTCTTGAGTCTGACCCCAGTGTTCCGATATCATTGAAATGCTTTGAGGAAGGTGATAGGGTGACCTTGAAACCCATAGGTCAGTGGAGCCAACGTGTCTCAGATCAGATCTATATATCCTGGGAGGGCTTTGGATACAAATAGCATGGGAGACCCAGAAGGTTCTGTCCGTGCCTTATACTGTTACAAACATGGTGATATAAGAGCTTTGTTCCCATGAAACCTCGTAGCAAAGGGAAGTGTTCAAAGGCAGGATAGCAAAGGCTGTTAGCATACATCACACCAGTCAAACCCTCATCGATAAAGAAGACATATTTTTCTGAGGAGATTGGTGGTGGTTGGGGGGTTGGGGGCACTTTGATCCCTACAGACAACTTTGATTTACTGTCTCCTCTATCTGTGCTGTAAATTGATCTCACTGACTTCCCATCTCCTCTCAAATGTAACCAGCTTCCGCCCGGGTGCGATGGAGAATCATTTACGTTGACAAGTGTATCCAGTGCAGGCATCAGTGAACTTCTTTTCTCTCCCTTCAACAAAACAGCTTTTGTGCCTTTAAGGCCTGAAGCAGTCTATGATTTCAGCAGGAGACGTTCTGTCTAAAAGTCAGTTCTGCTTGGGTTTGTGAACAAGAGGAGCAGATTTGTCCAGACAAGAAGCACACAGCCTTTCCTTTGTCCCTGGAAGTTTCCACTGCACTTGCTGTATCTTCTATACTCTTCTATATATATAAAATCCCACAAACTGTGTCACTTGAAAAATTAATGTCCCTCAATCCACCGAAGGGATTCCACCGCCTCAGCTTTCAAGCAAAAAGTTTTGATAGCTGTCAGGAGCAAAGAGAATGACCTCGTTTTTCCCCACAATCTTATTTATTTATTATTTATTTATTTTTCTTTTACACTGGCCATCTGGCAGCAAGGCCGCTCTGTGAGGTTTACAGCATATAGCTGTGAACTTCCAGATTCTGGAGAGAAAAGGCCAGGAGCCCTTCAGATGTTGTCTGAATACAGCTCTCATCAGCTCCAGCCAGGATGTCCAACAGGCAGGGAGGACAGGAGTGGTAGTCCAGTGGCATCTGGAGGCTTCATAGGGTGCCCGTCCCTGCTTTAGTGGTGAATTTATGGCCAGGACTGCCACTGCAGCAAGGAGGTATTTAACACTTTCACACAAGCAGTTGTAAAGCAGATGTGGCTGGCCATATTTCAGCTAGTGCTTTTAATTAATTACTACATGTATCTGCTCCTAATTTCCCAAGTTCTGGCCAATGAACTCAAATGCACTGGAATTACTGGCATTGTGTTTTGAGAGGGTGATCATGGTGGTGATGAAGGTGGCAGGATCCATGCGGAAAGCATTTTTAAAAGTCAAAGAGAACAGTGCTCTGCCCCAATTGGCTTACATTATAAAAAATCATTTACTGAAGGGGAATGGCAGAAGGGAAGCATAAACAAGAGAAGACTATTTTAATTTTGTTCATTAATAGAGGTATGGTAAGCAGAAACATCTACAATATTTAGGTTGTCACTATTATTCAGCGCAAAAGGCCAAACTGTCCATTATAGATAACCCCACATTGATGCCAAAATCGCATTAGTGTCCCAGAGACAAGAATGATTCAAGCAAACTTTTGTGACTGAAGATCTTAGTTTCAAGAAAGGCGTGTCCAGCTCCCAGATATCAGGCACAAAACAAAGCAAGCTACTGTCATTTGTAAACCAGAAAAGGAGTGAAAAACTCCTGCTGTGATAATCAGATTTTTTTAAAGCCATAAAGGGGTTCCTTCTTCTATCTCTGACATTCATTCTTATCCTGGTTTCACTCTGCTTTCCCATACACACCTGTCCTCTTCAACACCCCCTTCTCCCTGTATTTAGTAAATGTGTAAATGGATTGCTCATTATTGGAGACCATACCTACCCCAGTAGTCATGGACCAGTTGGCAGTGCATACATTTAGAAGGCATGACCCTTGTCGCGTACTGACTCTGTTCATAGAGGGGGAAAGTGTTCAAAGACAGCAGCTGTTGTGTAGCCTTGGACCCTGCTCACTGCCACGTTTCGAGTTAGGACCACTTTCATCAGTTCCTCATGCCTCTTGGTTTTAGGAACCTGAAACAAGTCATGTGACTTCCTTCCTTGTAGAAAGACTGCTCACATATTACTCAGCGATAAATGGAATCTACTGCAGCTAGCCTCTGCTGTGACAGACCAACTTCTATAGCCTACTTATAAGAACATAAGAACATAAGAAGAGCCATGCTGGATCAGGCCAAAGGCCCATCTAGTCCAGGTTACTGTATCTCACAGTGGTCCCACCCGATGCGTCTGGGAGAGCATGAGACAAGATATCTGATACCACTCCCCTGCATCTGGCCCTTGAAGTACCCCAGTTTTAAGCCTGGAGATTACACATCTCCATCATGGTTTGTAGCCTGTGATGGACTTGTCCTCCAGGAATCTGTCCAATCCCCTTTTTTGAAGGCATCCAGGCCAGATGCCATCACCACATCCTGTGGCAGGGAGTTCCACAGACCAACAACACACTGGGGAAAAATATATTTTCTTTTGTCTGTTCTCACTCTCCCAACCCTCAGTTTGAGTGGATGTCCCCTAGTTCTGGTATTTTGTGAGAGGGAACTGATGAACAATGTGCACTACTTGCCCTGTTTTCAGAGAGATAGTTGTATTCGCCTGTTGCAGTAAGAGCAACTGGACAATTTTGAGGCACAGCTTAGGAAAAATCTACTTTTTTAGATAACAACCCCCAGACTAATCAGCCAGCACCTAATTATCCCAGTTATGCTGACTGGCATAACCTGGGAGTAACAATTTTAATATAGATATATAAATGAACAAAGATAATGTTTCTGTCTTCTGGGCATAAACTTTTGGGGATTAAAACCTATCATCTGAACTTGTCATCTGATGCAGTAGGCTTGGTCGATGAAAACTGATGCTGTAAGAAATTAGTCTTTGAATAACTCGTGCTACCTTATTGCAAAATGTGAATCTGTTGAATTTGTACTTTTTTTCTCTTCTCCTTTTTTTCCCTCTCTCTTTTTTTTCTTTGTTATCTCATGCACTGCATTGTCTTTAATCCGGCCGTGCGCATGAAGGGCCAGCTTCAAAAAGTAATAACTGCATCCATCACCTTGCCATTTGTCAAAGGTAAATTTCCCAAAAAATGCATGGGCAAAAAAGATATTGGGGAGGGTTGTGCTAACATCTTAAGAGGCCATGCTTTATATCTTTCTCTGCAAATGACCCCTACATCACAAATGTGAAATATGTGGTTCCCCAGATTTTGATGGACTCCTTTTCCCATCATCCCTCACCACTGACCTGGCTGGCAAAGGCTGTTGGGATCTTGTGCTAATCAGCATTTGGATAACCCAGTTTCTCCAGCCCTGCTCTAAACGTGGGTAATGAATCTTAACTGTGAAGAGAGGAACATAACTAAGAGCCCAGTGCTTGTCCTTTTATTCCATCTTTCTCGGAAATTGGCATTCCATATTTGAAGGAAACAAAGCATGCATTATGCCCAATTTCCAAACCCACGGAGGACCATCATTTGAGAAATGCTTCAAGGCAAACATCAGTACTCGAGACATCTCCAGTGCCACCATTAACGAACCGAACTAAACTGAACTATTTTTTGTTTCGTTTTGTTTCGTTCTAAATCCACTCTGGGGTTCAGTATTCGTGTCATTACATAACGAAACAAATAATGAATAACAAAATGAACTAAAAGTTCATTTCGTGCCCATCTGTAATCAGTAGTAGCCCTGCGATTAAGCTGGCACCAACACTGTCTTTGAAGCTCAAGGTACACATAAATCCACAGACGTTTCATCAATAGCAAGAGCAAGATCCTTAGTAACAGAAACTCAGGGTGTTTATATTATTGCTAAATAATAATCATGAGGTGTCAAGTCAGGTCTTACGCCCAATGACCCTTTTCAGGGTTTTCTAGGTAGAGAACACTCAGAAGTGCTTTACTGCTCCCTTGCTCTGGGGACAAAGAGTTGTTTAAAAAAAAGCATGTGAAATGTTTACTGGTCATAGCGACACAAGGCTTGCATCATCTGGATGGTGGGACGCATATGGAAACAAACAGTACAGAACAGAACAGAAAAAAAGGGGTTGAGCCATGTGACCAGAAAAACAATTGCAAAACTAGGCTAGGTGATCCCTTTGTAAAAAGGTAAAGGTTCCCCTCCCCCGGCAGATGCGTGCTAGTCATTTCTGACTCTAGAGATGGTGCTCATTTGCGTATTCAAGCCAGAGACCCAGTGTTGTGTAAGTCCACGGCCATGTGGCTGGCAGGGCTGCACGGAAACACTGTTTTACCTTCCCACTTTTTACGGCAGTACCTATTTATCTACTTCCATTTTACATGCTTTCAAACTGCTAGGTTGGCAGGAGCTGGGGTTAACAGCGGGAGCTCACTCTGCTGCGTGACACCCGGGATTCAAACCACCGAGCTGCCGACTTTGCAGCCAACAGTTTTTGGAAGCCTTAGTCCACTGACAGAGGAGAGCCCCATGCAATTCTTATAGGGTGGAAAATAGCCATCGCAGTCAACAAGCATTGGAAATATATCAGTTTTCTGACTGGCCAACTTGTTAGTTTCCTGCAGCCAACAGTTTTCGGAGCCTTACTCCACTGAGCCACCACACCCCTACAATACCTTTATAGGTCATTAATAAAACAAAAAATATGCAAGCTGAGCTTTCAATGGCAAGCCATCTTTTTCAAAGCATTGTACCAAAAATACATTCTTGGCAAAAGATGTAGTTTGCCAGGCATTGAGATTCTTCATGGCCAGATGATATCAGCCAGGCACTCTTCTGATGGGGCAGGAAGACAGAACATTGACTGAGCAACTGACATCTGTAACCAGGGCTGGCGCTAGGGTTTTTTGCACCCTAGGCGAGGGGGGGCCAGGGGGCGGGGCGGCAGGGGGGGCTGAGCAGTGGGCGGCTGCTGCGGGCGGGCGGCAGCGGCAGCGGGGGGCGGGCGGTGGGTGGCAGGGGGCGGCGGCGGTGGAGCAGCAGGGGGCAGCGGGTGGGGGGGGGGCGAACTGCCTAGTTCGCCTTAATGGACGTGCCGGCCCTGTCTGTAACCCACTCCTAATAGAGGTGAAAACTCTTAAAACAGGCTCATTGCTATGGGCCAGTGTAAATGCTTGTTGTTTTCAGACAGTGTTGGAGGTTGCCTAAGCACCTCAAATCAAAACACTACTCCACTGCAGATAAGTCCAAAATTATTGTTGGGGATGCAAAATTAATAGGCCAGTTATAATGCCTGCATCCTGAGTTGTCAGAGATGCTGAAACCAAATTGTGCTACTGTGTAGCAGAACTGTACAAAGAGGTTAGTCAAAAAACAATACATCAAAGAGAGCAAAAGGTATTCTTTTGTTGTTTTAGACTTCTCAGCCAGCTGATACCTGCAATCCAAAATAAAACATTTTCCAGGCAAGGCCAAAAGAAAACTGATGAGTAAAGATCACCTATGGAAATATGCTTTTACATAAAAATGTGTCGTTTTTGGTGGAATTTCCAAACTGTTGAAGCCAAAAGCCTCTGACTGTCCCCTGTGGATGACCTAGAGACCTGCTATGCTATTAGATCTTCTCCCTGCTCAGCCCAGTATACAAAGAATGACAATAAGTTATACAAAGGTTTAGACAACAGTTGTTTCCACAGGGAATGTTTCCAACTAAGTCTAGAGGTGCTGTGGTTTGAATCTGAGACCTGTTGCAGAGTTTTTGAATTTCTGGCTAAATTCCTCTAGCTGCACAGCAGAAGTGCAGAGATTCACAGCCCAGAATAGCTTCAAGTTCCTCAGAGTAGTCCACCCATTTTCTCATCAACTGGCACTTACAGTCTTGGTAGCTCACTCTGAGACATTACCTTACTTGCCGTTGTGAACAGATGAAACAAACAGCAAACAGACAAAACATGACTGCTTCTAGCAACAGACTTCAACAGACTCAGGGGAAGGGAAAAGAACACAGCAAAAAGGTGTGTCTGTCTTTGAAAGAGGCAGGGAAGGGAAAGATTGGTTACTGGTGTATAGAACAAACCTTCATCCATTGAGCTAACACCCTTCTTTACTATAAGAATGTCTAAAATAATTATGTCTAAAGTAGCAAAGCCACTGAAGTGCTGAAGTTGTCTAATTCAATGAATAGCTTTCCATGCATTTCAAATGTCTTTGTTAGAGAAAATCGTACAACAGGTACATAGGCACAATGTTGCATCTATTTCTAAGCAATCTGCTGAAGTAAGACAGTAACACAATGTCTCCTTTGTCAACCAGGAAGCTTTCCAAACTCTGTGGGGAACTATTTGTGTCATTGAATGAATGAATGAATCTTTATTTACGGTTGTTAACCAAGACAAGAGATACCAAATAATATCAATTTGCCACAATAGAATGATTTGCCAGAATAAAACATTAAATTTGACAGGATAAAACACCTTAAAACACTTATAAAACATTGTAAAACTTTTGATAAAAGCCACTAAATAGAAACAGGACTGTTATAAAATAGTCAATATCAGAAGGGTGGGTAATGTAGTGTATCAAAATCAGGCCAACATCAAACCCTAAAGTGGAAACCACACTCCATAAGGTGATCAAGAACTAGAATTACTGGCAGTCATAAGCCTACGTACAACTACTGCAGCAGTGCAAAATCTGGCAACACAGTTTGAAATCTGCTGGGACCTGTCAGAGAGAAGTAACTTTGCATAGAAATTGACAGGTCTCCCAGGAAATTTGTCGATAACAGGTTGAATAAGTTCCTTACGTAAGTCACGGTAGAAGGAACAATAAAGAAGGACATGGGTGACTGATTCTACTTGGCTCATTTCGCATGGGCACAAACAATTTGAGAGGGGAATATTTTGGAATTTCCCATCCAAAAGCTTGGAAGGGAGAGCGTTCAGTCTGGCTAGAGTAAAAGCTCTTGTAATCTTTGGAGGCATTAAACCAGTCAGGTATGGGGATATAGTAAATTTGTTGTAGGTGACTAGGCTGTGATTACCCAGAAGGCTCACATGATCTTGGAGTTCTATATCCCAAATCCTTTGTCTAACTGCGGCTTTGGCATTAGCGTAGCCCATCGCTTTTAAGGTACAGTTAGAGAAGCCGATTTGCTGTATTTCTTTGGCTACAAGCTGTTTCCATTTGGACTGGTAGGAATCGGTTAGAACCAAGGGGGCCAACCCTTCTGTAAAGAATATAAGTTTTAGCCAATAGTTAATCATAAGGGCTTTGACCCGTGCTCTTATGGACACTAGACCGGCCTCCAAACGGAGGGCTACATTTGATGTACATGGAGGTACAGCCAGAACTGATCTCAGAAATTTAGTCTGTACTACTTCCAAGGAATTTAAGTTTGTACCTGCAAAAATTTGGGAGCCATACAACATTTGGGAAATAACCTTGCCCTTGAAAACCTGGATAGCAGAAGATACTTGTCGCCCTCCTTTAGAGTAAAAGAATCTGGTTATTGCTGAAGCGCTCTTCTGGGCATTCAGTGATGCATGTTTTAGTTGGGCGACCCAAGAGCCTGTGGAACTGAAAATTATGCCCAGGTATTTGAAGCAGGAAACCTGCTCTATGGGGTGGTTATTTATAACCCATTTGTGTTTGTTTCTTCTTCTACTAGTAATAAGTACTTTGGTTTTTGAGTAGTTTATTACTAGTTGCTCGTGATTGCAATAGGTAGAGAAGGCCCTCAAAAACCTTCTCTGGCCAACACAGGTTAAAGACAATAAAACTACATCATCCGCGAACAGTAACATGGAGAGGGGTCGTGAAAATAGCTTGGGGGGATGAAATTCGGGTTTCGAGAGATTGCTCACAATACCATTTATGTAGAAGTTAAACAAGGTTGGGGCTAGCACACAACCCTGTTTTACCCCATTATGAGCTGGAATTGAGTTTGACAACACTCCTGCTGGATTACAAAGAACTCGTAGACTTGAGTTTTCATAGAGACGTCGCATTAACAGGAGAAGTCTCCTGTCTATGTTTGTCTCTTCAAACTTTGCCCAAAGTTTGTGCCTTGGGATGCGATCAAAAGCCTGTTTAAAGTCAACAAAGGCTGCGTACAGGGCACCACCTTTAGGGGAGGAATATTTATGGGAAAGGTGGTGGAGAATAAGTCCCTGGTCCAAGGTAGATCTTCCCAATCTGAATCCAGCTTGCTCCTCTGCCAACAGGTTCTCTACTTGCAGCCAGTCTGTTAATTTACTCATTGCAGTTGCATTTTATTATCATTGTAGGTTCCATTTTTTTCTACAACTGCCCTGCAGCAGACTTGCATAGGTATGAATTTGCACAAGACTTACAAAGAGAATAGAGTAGAGCATACCCAGGACAGAGTAGCTGAAGGATTATACTTTGCCTCTAGCTAACTGAACTTCAGATGGAAGGCAGGGAAGGCTGTACTTTGACCATCAGGAGGAACTATGAAATTAATAAAGAGAATACACATATGGTCATGTTTTCCCTTAGACTAGAGCCAATGGTTTGTTTGCTCACAAGTTGTAAGGGTCATGGAGATTCCAGACAGGACAACAATTTTGTCCTCTTTTCTACCCTCCATTTGGCATCACTTACACCAGAGGTTCAAATGATATGTTTAAAGAAATCCATTGTTTTTCACATTACTTTGAGGCAATCTAATAGCTATTATCATGACTGTTGCTATGTCTGTGAAAGATGCCATGCTCCCTACTCATAATATAATATACAGTACTTTCCTTACAAACAGGAGAGAAAAGTACCAGTAAATACTGTGCTCTTTGGTCCCTTCTTGTGACCTATTCTGGTTTGTGTGTGTGTGTGTGTGTGTGTGTGTGTGTGTGTGTGTGTGTCTGTGTCTGTGTCTGTGTCTGTGTCTGTGTCTGTGTCTGTGTGTCTGTGTCTGTGTCTGTGTGTCTGTGTGTCTGTGTGTCTGTGTCTGTGTGTGTGTGTGTGAGAGAGAGATTGACAGTGTTTGCCCTTAGCTTCTTTTCCACCTGAAACTGCTGACAGCAAAGCTGAACTGTGTCCCGCAGGATGTTTTTATATCCATTTAGGGTTGGATGACTCTTGTGAATTGCAAAGCCACAGGTCATGTTGCAAAGTAAACACCTTCAAGGTACCAACCCGGAATGTGTCAAACAAACAAGAACACTAATTTGATCATTAAGCACTATAGGCTTTCAAGAGAGTCAACAAGAGCTTGCTGTCCCCACCAATGACCTGGAAACACAAACACCTTGAGGCATGGTGCTTCTCTGATTACAGTGCTCCTGTACCAAGATGATGTCTGGGAACCCATGATGGTGCTTTATATTCCAGTAGACCTAAGTGAAGGACACTAGAATGTAAGATGTGTCTTTGTTTTTGTTGTTATGTGCTGTCAAGTCCCATCGGGCTTAATGACAACCCAAGTGGCCTCCAAAAGGTCATATAAGAGATAGTTCTGCTCAAATCTTGCAGATCTATCTCCATGGCTCAGTCAATCAGTCTCACGTGTGGCCTTCTTTTCTTACTGCCTTCCATTTACCCCCATAGTAGGTATCTGAATAAAACACATAATGATGAAGGGTACAGATGCCACACCAAAATGCCAAAATGCCAAGACCTTCAACATCTGGACCAATGGGAGGACCAGCCCAGTCCCTTCTCCTCTTCACAGATGCCCAGTATCAGAACACTTTCATTCTCAGGGTGTAGTCTGAGGAGTCAGTTCAAAATACAGCTTTCTTCTCAGGGCCCTGTAATAAGGGTAAGAATCTTCTTTCCCTGGGCTTTGTCTGCCTGATCTATTTAGATTACAAGACTTTCTGAGGATAAACTGTCCCCATTTGAGTTTGTATTTGTCTGCGGCCATTGGGCCTTGTCTTACTGCAGGGGCTTTTAAGGGTTACAGATAACATTGGCACTGATAACATAGCTAGGGGTTACTCTCATAAGTTTTTCTTGCTCAAGGAGACAGTGATTTTAGTAGATGCAAAGTCTCCCCTCTGTTCTCTACTCCTACTTATGAGCAGCAAGGCAGCTGGCTGATCTCCCTGCTCCATAAAAAGAAGCAAAGACAAGGTTTACTTCAGAATACTGCATTTAGGAAAAGAGGGGAAAGTAGAATCATGTTATTAAAGCAAAGACACACTAATTGTCTATAGAACAGATAAGAAATCCTTCCAGGATAAGCCCAGCAACCTCACACATGGTTACAAGTTAGCCAAAGGTGACCTATAATTTTTGTGGCTACCTTAAATGGGGCTACCCTAAATCTCCTTTTTTTTAAAAAAAAAAGCAACATTTTAAAACTACAAAAGCAACAGAGCAGACCAAAACTCTCAATCTCATCTATGCTGCCTTGAGGTCATGAGAGGAAAAGCACTGTGTAATTAACATAAAAAATAATAAGCAGCTGTTGGTGGCTTTATCCCCCATTAAGCTGCCCAATTCTCTTTTAAAGCTGTCCAAAGTTGGCAGCCACCTCATGGCCATGAATTCCACAATGATATTATGAGGTGGGGAGAAATACTTGCTTTGATATGTCTCCAATCTTCTACGTTCATCAGATGGTCCAAAGAGTTCCAGCAGTCATGAGCCAAGAGTTGCTAATCTCTGAGGCAGGAGGAGAAATGTGACAGCCTTGTGGCGCAGTGGTTAAGTGCCTCTACTGCAGCTAAAACTGTGCTCACGACCTGGGGTTCAATCCCAGGTAGCAGGCTCATGGTTGACTCAGCCTTCCATCCTTCTGAGGTTGGTAAAATGAGTACCCAGCTTGTTGGGGGAGGCAATGTGTAGCCTGCATACTGTCATTAAACTATTAACCACCCAGAGACCGCTTAAAGTGGTATGGGGCGGTATATAAACAGAACACTTTGCCTTTTTGCTTTGGTTTCCTATCACACTGCACTGCTGGTTTCAGAAACTTCTCTCATGAGCCCTATTATTTGCAGAATCTCACAGCCAGCATAGCTAGGCTGTCCTTGGGAACCCAGATGTTTTACCATGAAGAGTTGCATTTCACATCTTTGGTTTCAGGTGATGAAACTGTGTGGGCCCTCATGCTGGGTTAGTGTGATGTGGGGTTCATGTCCTTCACTGACCCTCATGCTCCATTTTAGCTCGTAGGCACCTGGATGGACCTTGGGTTCCTGTATTACAGGCCTGCTCAACAGGTAGTCTGCGGGCTGAAGGGTTCAAAAGTAGTCCGCCAGTGAGGAAAAGTCCATCACAGGTTACAAACCATGAGGGAGATGTATCATCTCCAGGCTTAAAACCAGGGTACTTCAAGGGCCAGATGCAGGGGAGTGGTATCAGGAGACAGATATCTAGTCTCATGCGCTCCCAAACGCATCTGGTGGGGCCAGTGTGAGATACAGGAAGCTGGACTAGATGGGCCTTTGGCCTGATCCAGCATGGCTCTTCTTATGTTCTTATGTTCATCAAATAAAAAAGTGACGGAATAAGTTCTTCACCCCTCCCTCCACCATCCCAAGCACCACCACTTCCCCAGCAAAGTTCTGGTTCTGCTAACCCACTGTCTCAGCCGAGCAGGGCAGTTCAAGGGCCATGGCACATTGAAATCTGTTCCCTCCAGAACAGGTTAATTGGTTTTCAATGCATTCCTATGGGAAACCGCTGCTGTACTTACAAAAGTTTTTAGTTATGAGCACATGCTCGGAACAGATAAAATTTGTAAGTAGAGGTTTTAGTGTAGTAGCCCTCAGGCACTTTGGGCTGGAAAAAGTAGACCTTGGCCTGTTCGAAGTTGAACAGCCCTGCCGTATTACAAGGCAATAAGAAAAACATCATCCAGTCAACTAGAAGTCATGCAGATAACCTCGCCGGGATGACTGAGAGTCTTCGCAGACATCTTCCAGTCAACTTTCTCCACACCCTCAATCGTATCTGTTTCAGCCTATATTAGAAAAACAAACAAACAAACAAACACAAACAAAAAGCATGGTGGCATTTTGAAACAGATTTCTTTCAATGTGAGTGTTTATGGATTGAAATCCACTTCTTCAGACATATGGAGTACAATATTTAGCCCTCAGATTTATATGGTTGTAGGGGGGTGGAGAATGGGATACAGACACTGGCAATTCAGTTTCAAAGGAACAGGACCATTGTTAACATGTGTAATGATCTTACAAAGTGTTGATTACATAAACTATTGGTGGTAGGCACAGTAACCATCCCTAAGGTAAATCGCTTGTCAGCTGATATGCAATGGTTAAGTATTGTCTTTTAAACTGCCACAGGTTTTCCCACTTTCAGGAAGAAGTTATACTGAGGCCAGAGTTCTCCCAAAGAAAACAAATTTACAGCTAGACTATAGCAACCCAGTTTATTAATATAAATTATGTTAAATCAGGGGTGCCCAAACTTTTTGTAAGGAGGGCCAGATTGGGTGGCTGAGAATGTGTCAGGGGCCGGTTGCTCCCCAACCCTGCCACCCCACTGCAAGCCCCACCCACTTTATTTTTTTAAAAAAAGCATGGGGTGAAGGAGGGGGAGGGAGAGGCAGGCCGGCCAGCCACGGGCCACTCAGAATGGCCTGACGGGCCGGATTTGCCCCCCCTCAGGCCAGACTTTGGGCAGGCCTATGTTAAATGTATGTGACGTAGACCACAAGATGCCATTATTCTGCAACAGGAAATTTAATTTAAATTACTCCTAATCTTTCTATCAGCCCTTACAAGTTCCAAGGCCCTCTTTTCCTTAGGGAAGACTTTCATATTTGGGATGAGAAGCAGAGAGTTGGGGGATCCCCATAAACGGATGGGGGGGGGAATAGGAGACATTCCATCAGTTTGCATTCAATATTCCTATCAAAAGATTATGACATCATTCCGTTTATGCGGTATAAATGTAAGAAAGAGGATTTCAGCCAGTATGTCCCATCATTCCCTGTTTTAACCAGAGCTTGGAAGTGTTACTTTTTGTTAAATACAGTTACGCTGGCTTGGAGATACTGAGAACTTCAGACTTGAAAATTTATAATTTCCAAAGGCGGTTGTTTGCAGGGATTAGTTTTACTTTTCTATCTACTCTGGAAAACTCTCTTTCTGACAGAGGACCAAAATCTGAATATAAGCCAGCATCTGGCTGTTTTAAATCAGTTTGAGTTATTCTACATCTTATATCTCCTTGCACCTACATTCTGTGCCACAGAGTGGGCATCTTTGCCTTCTGTGTTTTTAAGTCTCCACCATCATCATTGTAGAACTGCAGACTTGAAAGGGAACCTATGGATAACTGAGTACAGCGACAACCTAGGACCCAGTGGGGGATCGAGCTCCCCACCTCTGGCTTCACTGCCAGAGACCTGAGCTAGTTCTTTATTTCCAAGCACAAGTGGGCAACATATCACTCTCGGGAGCCCTAACCACTTAGCTATGATGGCTTGAACAGGTGAGAGATGGAGCCCTGCAACATCTGAATGGCCACATGTAGCCCATTCTTGTTTTAAAGAATTGTTACTGATTTTTTTACAGAACATAAAAGAAGATCCTCTTGGTTCTAGCCATTAGAATTCCAATGCCATATCAAAGTGCCCTTTCCCCCCATGAAAGTTCCTGGGTACATCATCATCATCATCATCATCATCTACCTCAAGGGTGCCACATTGTCGTGGCGGGGGGGGGGGGCTTTACTGTTCCAGTGATGTTGAGGGCTGTACTGTTGGTAGTATAAACTGATGAAGCTGTTTGGATGAGCAGCAAAACGTTTCTATCTCTCTCTCAAAAACAAAAGAAGAAGAAGGAGTCCAGTAGCCATGACTCAACTTCCAGATAAACTCACCTGGATGACTGAGAATCTTCACAGACCTACCAGTAGGACCAACCTTACCACAGAGGTCTCGACTGAGGAACAGAACTAAGTGCGCCCAACAACTCATGAATCATGGTGAAATATAATCAAAAGAAGCCTATACCGTCTCGGTCGTTGCCCAGGTTAACAAGGACCGTGACAGGTGTTGATGAACCTGGACATCTGTCGATAAATGGGCTACAGGTCACGGGTCCCATTGCTGAGCAACCAGGGCATGGGCCTGTGGAGTTACTGGAAGCTGAACCATCTCAGAAGTGGCAGAAATATACTTTACCAGAGAATCAGGCAATCATGAAATGCTATTATAGAGCAGAACCAGAAAAATGAGGCTACCAAAAGCGGATGCATCAATTATGGAAACAAGAATATCCAAACTCCAAGATAACTGAATTACGATTAGCTGACCAGCAAAGATATATTATTAGAAACAAGGTGTTTAGTAAAGTTGAACTAGAAGAAATACAGAGGGGTTGTGAAATTGGGGGAGTCAACAAATTATCCAAATAGGACCAGAAAATGGGTTAATAACACCTGGGGACATCAAACAGTCTGAAGTTGAAGAAAATATGGCTGTTGTGCAAAAATTTTGACCACAAGAAGGTTCAGTTAGGGTTAGAACACCAGCAGAGCTCACTGTTAGGCAGCAAGAACTGAAAAATAAAATACTGACACATGCTGCATTAAATGAAGAGTGGGGAAGACTCCCGATTTTGAAGACTGTGCCTAGAAAAAAATTTAGTACCATTGATGAACGACGTAAATTCTGCACTTGCAACAATTCAGATAATGTCAATTGAACAGATAAATCAGCTTGCTTATAGTGCAGCAGTAATAGTAATGGAAGAACTAGGGATTCCGCAATTGAAGATCTCCCCCACCCACCCCAAAAAAGCTCAAGAAACCATGGTGGAAGATCAGGCTGGAGCTTAAAATCAGGACAAATTAAATAATGGTAAGACCAAGAGGTATTTGACTAAAAATACTGGCTAAGTACAAGGAAAATTGGAGAAGCATTGGAAATAGTCAACTGCCCCTACCCTGTCATGTTTCTGATCTCTGGCATTCCACATCAGTGCAATGTTTAAAAGGGAACTCAGCCGTGGAGCCGAGCACTTGGCTCCATGGCCAAAAGCCCTTAAACATTGCTCGCCACTTGCCAGCACCCTGAGGGGGGTGCGAGTGAGTGGCGCATGATCTTTAGAAAGGGCTCTGGCTGCGGAGACAAGCACTTGGCTCCGCCACTGAGAGCCTTTTAAACATCGCACGCCGCTCAGCCACACCCCGAGGGGAGTGCGGGCAAGTGGTGCATGATCTTTAGATAGGGCTCTGTGAGAGAGAGAGGAGGTTGTGGGCTATCCGGAATGCCCACGGTCAAGGAAAGGCAGGGAGGAATGAAGATTAATACGGAAGACGAAGATGGGGGGGGGAAGAAGAGGGGGAAGAAAGGGAAGAATTGGGTGTGCACCGGGGAGAAAAGAAATCAGCAGGGAAAGAAGAAGCAAAGGGACTGTGGGCTGCAATTGGGTGATGATGGCTGGAGGGAGAGTGAGGCAATCAGGCTGGTGCGCGAGGCGGGAGTGCAAACTGAAAAGGAGGTGGTTGGGGCGGTTGGGGCAGACCAGGTGTTCTAATGGATGGTGACCGTGACACCTTCATGGAGTGGAGCCAGCCCAGGGATGCTGAGGGGGAATATCCCTTACCAGGGGATGAGGGAACCTCCCAGCTGGGCGCAGCTGCCATGTTGCAGCACTCCGTGTCATGGGACAGGGAGTTCCCATGATCCCACACCTTTGCCCAGATTTGGGAGACCCCGGGAATTGAAGGGAGTAATGTAAAAACTAGTTCAAAAAGTAAACCTGTTATACTTTATTGGAAAATCCAACATCTCCGTTCATCAATTCAGTCTCAACGGAACATGATCTGAGGGAAGACAATGAACCCACTCACAGGCTCTCGGCCGTGGAGCCAAAAACTTCCCCCTTTCCCTCAAGCCCTTTCGGGGGTACTGCAGTCCCACGATATAGCGGGACCGCAGTATGTGAACCGCGAAAGGGCAGGGGACCACTGTATCAAACATGGGGATGCGAAAAATGTGGTCACTAAAGAATATATCCAAAGGGTTAGAAAAGTATTAAAAAGTAAACTGAATGGTGGAAACAACATCAAGGCCATTAATAGCTGGGCCATACCTTTCATCAGGTATACCGCTGGCATTACAACTGGACTCAGATGGAGCTAGATAGTCTCGATAGGAAAACAAGAAAACTTATGACCATTCACTATGCATTACATACACACAGTGATGTTGTCAGGCTGTATTTACCTAGAAAATTATACAGTAGAGGTCTTTTGCAAGTGAAGCAGACAGTTGGAGAAGAGAAGCGTGTGTTGGCAGATTATGTAAAAAATAGTATAGAGACAGCATTATTGGGGGTTAAGAACAAGGAGGCGTTTAAAGTAAAGCAAACAAAGGGTCAATACAGGAAAACAATGGTGCAAATACGAGCTGTTAGCTGGCATAATAAAGTGCTGCATGGGCAGTTCCTCGAAAAAGTCAAAGGAAAAATAGATGAGGAAAAGACCTGGTTATGGCTCACCAATGGGACACTGAAAAAAGAGACAGAAGCCCTGATTTTTGCAGCTCAAGAACAAGCTATCAGAACAAATGCAGTTAAGGCTAGAATAGATAAATCAGCTGAGTCCCCCACATGTAGACTCTGCAAAGAGGCAGATGAAACTATCGACCATATATTGAGCTGTTGCAAGAAAATTGCTCAGTCTGATTACAAACAGCATCATAATGTAGTTGCTCAAATGGTCCACTGGAATTTGTGTCAGAACTATCATTTGCCTGTAGCAAAGAACTGGTGGGATCATAAGCCTGAAAAAGTGACTGAAAATGAGCATGCAAAATTACTTTGGGACTTCCGAATACAGACAGACAGGGTTTTGGAGCATAATACCCCGGATATTATGATTGTGTAGAAGAAAAAATATAGATCATTGATATTGGTATACCAGGTGATAGTGGAGTCACTGAGAAACAACTTGAAAAAAATTACCCAATATCAGGATCTGAAAATTGAACTTCAGAGATTCTGGCATACACCAATACAGGTGATCCCAGTTGTATTTGGCATGCTGGGTGCGTGCCAAAAGAGCTAAGAAAGTATTTAGAAGAAATTGGATTTGACAAAGTCATCATCAGTCAGCTGCAAAAAGCCACCTTACTGGGATGTGCTCACATAGTCCTAAACAATTGGGAAGCGTTCGACTAGTGATTTGTAATACAAAATCCGGCCAACAGAGAGAAACCTCCACGAAAAGATAAGAGAATGTATTGAAATCGTCAGGCTCTCTGGTTTTCTAAAGGGAGACTACGAAGAGATTTCAAAAAAAAGATGGCAAGAAGTAACAAACTTATTAGTATTGTGATACTATTTGGTGATTTGTTAATATGCTAAATTGTTATTTTTGACCTGATATACTCAATGGAATTTTTATAGTATATTCCCCCCCTCCTCCCCCACATTCCCCCTTCTTTTCCCCAAAAAACCCAATAAAATTACTTAAATAAAAAAAAATGTAATACAAAATCCAGCAAAGTTATCTTGTCTGCTGTGTGATGATGATGATGATGATGATGATGATGATGATGATATTAATAATAATAATAATAATAATAATAATAATAATAATAATAATAATAATAATAATAATAATAATAATAATAATAGTGCCTCTAAGAAGAAAAATGTGTCTTGTATGTGTCTTTAAGAAGAAGCGGGGGGGGGGGGACAGCCAACTTTCATTAGTTCATGGTTCAGGCTATTCTGAGGGTCAGCATGCAAGTGTCTAATTTGGCTACAGACAAATTCTTGTGTAATCCCCAAAGTTAAACAAATCCAAGATGGGCAGATTACATTTATCGCCCACTTAAAAAAAAGAAAGGCCGGAAGACAAACCACAGCTCTGTTTGGTGCCAAAGATTCCTCCCTCTGCCTTTAGCAAGCAGCTTTCCTGGAGACACAATAGAGAGGGGGGGAAAGACCCAAACTGAAAGTGAAGAAGTATGTTTCATGGCTAAAAGCTCCCATTAAGGTGAGAAAAGCTACCCTCACTTTAATGGGGGAATTTCAGGTCCATTTTCTCCCTTTCAAGGCCTCCCTCCTAAAGATGGGCACGAATTGAAAAAATGGCATTTCGTTTTGTTTAGTTAAGGAGTTCGTTTCATTTCGTTTTATTTTTCATGAATTTTCATGAAAAAATCATTTTGTTGTTTATTTGTTTCATTATTCATTTTTACTCGCTCCCCCCCCCCCCAGAGCCCACTGCGCGGCCCCTGGGGCCCAGTTGGAGCTTGGGGGTGGTGCCTACGAATGGGCGTGGGAGAAATAAAGAGGGAGAGAGGCGTCGTTTCGTTTCATTTCATGTTAAATTTGCCCCTAGGGCCGAAACGAATAATGAAACAAAAAATCATTTCACGGCCATTTCTACTCCCTCCTAAATGTTGTAATCCTCATTTATGGTATCCCTGGTTTTGCAGCTACCTTACGCACTTGGAAACATTTGCAGTTCAGTTAAGGATTGGCTTTTTAGTATTATTATTATTTGTCCTCACAACTGGCTCTCATTTCTCCTTTTCTTGTCCGTGTTTCCCTCCCTTTGGCAAAGCTGTGTAATACAATTTCTGAAGAGCCTGAACATGCTCTCATGGTCTGAGCAAAAAGCAATTGAATTTGTTCTCTTAAAGGCAGGCTGTGGCTTCAGGCAAGTCACGTAGGAGTATATATAGCCTTTGTCTGTTTCTTCCTTGTGCAAAGAAGATCCCATTTGCTTTGCTTGTTCAACAGAAGAGAGCATAAGGCACCACACATTCTGTGAGATATCGAACGAGATTCGGTGCATATGTGTTCCTCCTTTGGGCCTTCCTTCTTGGCAGGCAATCCAAGGAAAGCAATGGCCAATGCTTGTTTTCTTGGCTACCTTGTATATGCTGGCTGCAGGATTCTGGGAACTGTAGTCTTCTCATCCCTACCATGCCATGTTTCTGATCTCTGGCATTCCACATCAGCCATCCCTCTTCCTTTTACTAGCCAGCACCTCCAACCCAATTTCTTCCTGTTTGCAACTGCTGTTCTTGTCAGACACCGTGTCTCCTTATGATGCTGTTCATGTCTCACAACATTGCAAGGAAACAAGAACAATGGCTCTGAAGTCCTGATAGAGTGCTAAGAAGTAACTACTATTGCAGAGTTTTGAATTTTTGCTACACAGTAGAGATATAGAGACTCAGAGAGGAGAATAGCTACTAGTTCCCCAGGGTCCACCACTTGCTTATTAACTTGCACTTACAGTCTTAATAGACCACTCTAAGACATATGTAGGAGAATGAATACAACTCTTTTCTTTATTTGCAGTGGTTTGAAAATTACAAGCTTGTGTTTTCTGCTTTAGTTGTTCAGTCATGCACTCATAATTAGCAACCAGCTGAACAGTTCAACAGCAAACAAATAATTGCCACAAATGGATGAAAGAGAGGGAAAAGGCATTCAGCAGAAAGGTGGGGCTGTCTTTGAAAACAAAGGCTGAAGGAACCATTGGTTAGTGCTGGAAATTCACCCCAGCAGATACATTATGAGAGGTTGTAAATAAAGATGCAACAGGAACCGCTTCAGACAGCTGCATGGAAGTTTGGAATTAATCCATGCTCTCCAATGAGAAACATATTGGGGGTGGGGGGGTGGAGAAACAAACTACAAAACAGCTTTATTATAAGGTAATAATATGTTGCCTCTCCTGAAATGCATTCTTAGAAAGCTATCACTCTTTTCACAATCAATATAAGTATACAGTCCGTTATTTACCTCTTAATGATCCACTGCCAAGTGAAAGGAGGACGCTAAATTGCAAATCACTGAGCAGAAAACCTCAGTGGGGGATCGTCAGGGGCCCTTTACAGCTTAAAAAGGCAGCTCAACTCCTAATTCCTTGCTTTTGCTCTCAGGTATGTTACAAACGTAACTTGAGGGGAAATTTTCATTATGTTTGCAGTGTAATGTAACTTTAAGTTACTTTCCTAGCTACAAGCCTATATGGGGAAGGAGGGATATCACCTTGTTAAAGACCTGGCTTGTGCTGAGCCTTCCAGCTTGCATTGTTATGGGTTCTATTTTCTTCACCAAAAAATAAATAAAATAAAAGCGGTAGTTGGTTCTTGAAACCAAGAAAGTGGATACGCTACTTTGAAGTTTCAGAGAGGATAGCCGTGTTAGTCTTTTCAAGAATTTTAGGCAAAAATCAAAGAAAAGCAAAACAAAACAAAACAAAAGAAGAGACACAAACATGTGGCACTTTAAAGACTAACTTTCATATTTTAATGTGACGTTTCATGCACATGTGCACTATGTTTTTGCCTAAAATGCTACTTTGAAAGACCCAATTACGAGGGTGACAAATGACCTTGGATGATCATTGTACTTGGTTGCCTTTTAAAAGTAGCAGTCCATCCTATAAAGAAACATGTTTTTTAAAAAAAACTTTTTGGGTTGGGGAACTGCAGTCTTCTTAGTAAGTACATTTTCCCCAACCTCTGGCAAGTTGCAGTTTCATGGCATCGGTGGAACAGTCCTGAAGATAAGCAAGCCGGACCAGTTTAACTCACACATTCAACTATCATTCATAGGTTTCTACCTTAATGAGTGAAACATCATTAGGGTAGCCCACTCTGACTGGCATCAGTTGGTCCAATATTGGGAGTGTAATGTTTACAGGCAGCTGCTAAGGACCCTGCACCCATCCATCCACCAGTCTTTCTTAATGGCACATCCACCATCAGACTCTAATATCAAGAAATAATGCCTCCTGGGAGTCCCTCGGGCAGGTTGTTTTTGGGAATGAAAACAGCAGCTCTCAGGAAACAGTATGTAGTAACTTTGGCTGCTGTGGCCGTGGCAAGTTACTTTTGCCATAGGAGTCTCCCGAAAGTTATAAAATAAAGCAAACACGGGTAAGGCCAGAGAAATGCACAGATTTTCAGAAGACCAGTTATGGTCACCTGCTAAAGATGCCTATAGCTGAGCAGTAGTAGAGTGTGCTCACCACCGTTCTGATACCGACAGCTTCAAAGATTATTCCTTTGTCATAACTTTTCAGGCTCTGCTGCAGAGCTTGGCTTCAAATATCAAAGAGCTGGCATTTCATTCTGACTAACAGGATTTTGGCCAGGATGTCTTATTACTTGTACTTTGTGTGCCATGTTCATCGGGTCGCCCTGAACATTTCCTTATGCATCTTTTTAA
The DNA here is from genome assembly GCA_023846285.1 of Phrynocephalus versicolor. Taxonomy (NCBI): domain Eukaryota; kingdom Metazoa; phylum Chordata; class Lepidosauria; order Squamata; family Agamidae; genus Phrynocephalus; species Phrynocephalus versicolor. The sequence goes on along the minus strand of JAHTLZ010003526.1, from coordinate 16,306,297 downwards.
GGAACACATATGCAAAATAAACAATAATGCTCTGGAATAGACTCAAAGTATGTCCGGAGGTCATCTGCAAGCTTCATTTGTCATATGCAAATGTATCGCAAGTCAATTGCCTGATGAGATGTGCTTCTTCCTAAATCAAGAGCCCTCATAGGACATGTTCTGGAATTGGGCCTGATATTGGCAAGCATCTTTTAATTTAATTTATTAATTTATTTTTCAGAGGCAGTATTTGACTGTTTGATGCTGACAATCCTCGTCAGTTTAGCTGGCTCCTCCACCCCATCCTTCCTTATCTCACCACTCCACGCTCAGATTTGCATACACTGTTTGCTTTCTGGCATGCTCTGGCATAAAATCAAAAGCATTACAAAATAAAATATTTGTTGTAACTTCGGTGCATAAATAGATTAATCAAATACCACTGAATGCCTTGTTTATGCTGGCACTCCATCAAGAACTGCCTGTCAGAGCATGATTTCAGAAATCAGGGAGCAGCAAGTCATGCAAACAGTAAGAAGTGAGCTCTCCAGGAGTCAAATCTTCCTTCCTTCCTTCCTTCCTTCCTTCTAGTTATGATACAGGACAGGGACAGAAATGTACCTTTATTAAGGTGCAATACTTCCAGGTATCTTGGTGTGTGTGTGTGAAGGTTCGTTAAAAAGCATCAACGGATCTGCCGGGGAAACACTAGAAGACTCCAACGGTTTCTCAAAAATCAATAAACTTTTATTATTTGCCTCTTTTAAACATTCTTCTTTGTTTTTATTCGAAACAATATCAACGGCTGGTAACAATAAACGTTCAGAACTCAATTGCAATGACATGTCATGAGCTAACTGTGCCTCACACAAAAAACGGGTCCGTGCATCTTATTCGCAAATTAGAGAATATTGAATCACCAGAGGTCCTGCATATCGTGTCTGGCGGATTGCTTTTCATGCTCTCCCCACTCCAGGCAGCTATTCCTACTGAAGATGTCAGAAGTGGTAATCCCATTTCTGTCAAAAGGCCCGGTCTCACTACCGTTATCTGTGCATCTTAATATGATTCGTACTATTTTTTCCAGGCGGTCACGTGACGTTTGATGCACAGTTAGCGCCCCGACGACGGGAGTATTTTACTTCTCTACATCCGTCCCGACTTGCTTACTGCGCATCTTTCCCCTTGTGGTAAATTCATGCGTTGCAGCCAAGTAGCAGTCTTTCTTCTTAAAATCAATTATAATTGCCGGCGGAAAGCCAGCAAATATTGTGCCGGCATGCTGGTATGCCACCAGTTCAGTAGCATAAGCGATTAGCAAGGCAGAACTACAGGAAGCGGCAGAAAAAGGCGTACGAATCTAATTGGTGCGAATTTTCTGGGGTCGCACCTTGTTTGAGGTGTTAAAAAGTGTGCATCAATAACAGAAGTATTTTAACACAACCCCTTGTGGTGGTACAAAATGCTGGAGTTAAATTGCGCTTCTGGGGGTGTGGTCGGCTGGGGTACCAAAATACTGCTCTTCGGAGTGAAGGCACGATCTTTTGCTGGGCAGTCTTTCGCAGCAAAAAGAGCAGCAAAATCATCATGAGACCGGGGCCTTAGGGAACTCTAAACCTTCTGTCTGTACTCCTCTTTCTGTCACCCGTAGAGTCTTCCTATATCTCAGATTTCATGTTTGTCTATCTACATCTAGTGTCTCGGGCTTTATCTATCGCCCACCCCCCGGAATTCCCTTTTATAGCCTGTCACTTTCTTCTGGCTCCTCCCCCCCATTCTTCATCTGCCCCTGCCAATCACTTCTCTCCTTTCTACATAGAAACTCTCTACCACCTTTCTCTCCTTCCCTTAATTTCCTTCTGGTCTCTTCTCTGGTCTTATCGCATCTTCCTTTGTTTTTTATTTTGTTTTCCTTTATGTCCAAAGTCTTCAATTTCTCTTCTATTCTTTTAGGTCTCTCTTCTTCCCGCCTTATTCTGCCTTTCGCAGACGGCTCACTCTTCTTCCTCTCACAGTGTGAACAGTTGTTATGCACTGGTATGCCCTTTCCAGCATATGACACCCAGATGAATAAAAGGTTGCCAGAACATCCCACCACTTAAGAGCCCTGCTCTGGCTGTTTTGACTTATATACCGTGGCATCATGCCAAGGTACTCTTTGAGTGGTTTACAACATAATTCTGCAGAGAACAGTCTGCCTCCTAGCAAGTCAGGTACTCATTTTACCCACTTTTGAAAGTTAGCAGGCAGAGTCAACCTTGAGCCAGCTACCTGAGCCTGCTGGGATTGTGAGGAACACAATAAGAGAATTATTTATTTGTTTGTTTGTTTATTTATTAAATTTATATACCTCTCCATCTAGCTACATGGCTACTCTGGGCGGAATTAGATTATAATTCATCATTAAAGATCTCTAAGCTTACTTCATGCTTAACCAGTAACACACATTTCAGACTTTCAGGAAAGGGGCAGAGAACTTGTCTCCTAACTTCCTTGCTTCATACTGTGTCTAAACTCATAAAGAAAAAGGAACTAGTTTTCAAGTGTCCTCTGCAAGATCTTGCACAAGGGTCAAGGTGTCAAGTACAGTGGACCCTTGTATAACAAACAGTTTGTATAACATAAAATCCGTACAACATAAAAAATTCCGGAGATGGGGGAAATTTGTTTAACAGAATTGCCTATGGGGCGAATCTGCACAACATAAAAATGGAATTACTCCATTTTCAATGCATTCCTATGGGAAATTTTTATAAAGGAAAATTTGCTTAACATAATTTCATTTGGAACGAATTAATTCCTTTATACAAGGTACCACTGTAATGGGAATTTGCTTCATATACTCTTTCCTTGCTTGCTTAAGATGGTCATCCTATGCTTGACAGGTAGATGGTATGCAATTGGTGTATCTTGAGTAAGCAAGGTGAAATCATTTTAAATGTTCCAATTTCAGGTGAAATGACGAAGTGTTTACATGTTGCACATGTGCGCATGCCTGTCTTGAAATATGTGACACTGTGGAAATAATGTGATGCATATTGTCTTACTCAAGCTGAAATGTATAAATTGTTTTGTTGGACCTCAGAAAGTGTGCTTCTCTAAAGAGAGAGACCTCAATGCATGGATTCAATTCTTGCAAGAAGAAGCCTTTGTTCTTGGAAGAACCTGGAATTCCAATGCTCTGTTTGTGTTTATGGCAATTTGCCAATCCCAGTGCAGTTAATTACTGTTTGTGAGTCGACAGGATCAAACGCAGGTCATGAGCAGAAGCTTGGCTGCAGTACTGCAGTTTAATCACTGCACCACGGGTCTCACAAGTTAAAGACTGCAGCAGGCTGTGTTGCGTCACTCGCTCCCATCATAGGTCCTCCTCTTTTCTCATGGCTTTCGGGTTTTTGTATGATTGTCTGTTCACGCAAGCAGCATTATGAACAGAAGAGATAGTAGTGGATCTTATCACAGAATGCCAAACAACAGGCCACTGCTTGTAAAAGTTGCCTTTTTATAGATTACAGGTCCTAGAATTTCCAGTATGACCAGTAGTGCTGCCTAGATGCCCTAAGTACATCTGATCCCACCTGATTTCGGAAGCTAAGCAGGGTCGGCCCTGGTTAATACTTGGATGGGAGATACCATGGAATACCATGTACTGTAAATGCCTGGAGTAGGAACTGGCAAGCCACTCTAGTATTCCTGCCAAGAAAACTCCATGGACATGGGGTCACGAAGAGTCAGTCACAACTGTAACAACAACAACAACACACACACACACACACACACACACACACACATGACCAGTAGTATACACACACACACACACACACATGACCAGTAGTATACAGATCAGCCTTAGTTTAAAGGAGTGGTTCTCAACCAGTGGGTCAGGGATGTTCCTGAACTGTGACTCCCAGAAGCCTCCACCACTCACTCTGCTGGAAGGGATTTCTGGGAGTTGCAGTCCAGGAACATCTGGGGGCCCACAGGTTGAGAACCACTGGTTTAAACCATCTGATATTCCTCCCTCCACCATTTTCCGCAGGACACGTTTCCATAACTAAAATAAATAAATAAATAATGTCGTTACTCCACCAAGAGAATGAAGTGATAGCTCAGAAAGTTCCAATCACAAGGCAATGCTGTTATGGGGGAGGGGGCAGGAGAAGAGAGAAGTAATTTCAAGCATCAGTTTATGGGTAACTAGTTACTTCCAAGCCCAGCTCTATGGAAAACCTGTGCTTTGCACATTGTAGCCCGGATGCCCATAGCAGCAGCATCTGTATCATTGTTAAAACGACCCGACAGGATGTCAAAACAAGTAGAGGAAGTGGCGTGGAGGACAGGAAGTTTAACCTTTACGACAGGCCCTGCTGCCTTGTCCTGTCTCTGTGCATTGATAGATTCTGCAGAGAGAAGCCAGTGGGTGAAAATGGGTCCATGGAGTGGGGGTTTGCTGCTGTAAGACTCTTACTTGGCAAGTATTAGATATATTTTGCTGGGCATGTGCAGAGGGCTGCCTATAAGAGTAGATCTGCCTCTGTCAAATCCTGGAAGCCCTTGGTCTGTTTTTTCCTTGATTTCTTTACCTGTTAACTTGTCCTCTGTGAGTAAACTGTGCAAGGAGTTAGAAAAACCCTAATACTGGACCGCAGCTCCCCTTTCCTTGGTCTGTGTGCAGCTTCTGGTGAAAAGGATTATACTTCTGGATTTTGTATACTCTACAGCAGCGACACAAAGTATGAGGAATGTTGTTTATACTTTGGCACTGTGATTTTTCTAGTGTTCTTTTTTCAGTTTTGCTTTAATGTTGGATACTAGCAAGTTCCTCGTCAGTACCACAACCCACCCCTGGTCTTGTTTTGTCAGAGGGAATATAACTTCTCCATCTCCTGCTTCCAATTATATAATCTATTTTATATCTTTTTATGCCATCCCAAATCTGCAGCCTCAGTTTGCCTAAGGGCAGGCTCGGAGCCATCAGGGAACCCATAAGCTATTTGCTTGGGTGTATGCAAATGAGTTTACGTCAGCAGTTTCCACGTTTGGTCTGAGTTTCTGAAGAAGCATCGCTTGGATTTAGAGTTGTACCTACAACACTTTAAAAAGAAACTGCTTTCTCCAACATAACAGAATTTGATCTGCCATCTTTCCTCACTTTCTGCTAACTTCCTCCTTTGTTTTTAACAATATAGCACCATCATCCAAAGCTCATTGGCAGTGCTGGTCCTTTAAAGTTATTTAAGGTCTTGGCCCAGACACAGGCCTATGATGAGTATTTTTTCACAGCACCATGACAACCTGGGTCAAACTGACACTGCCAAACCCGTTTCCTTGTACTTTAGTCAAGAAAACAGTGATATATCAGTACACTTTTGAGTATGGCCAAGAACAAATTGGCTCAGATGGTAACGTCAGCCCAGGCATTTAATAATTACAGCCCTCGAACTATGGAGCTGGAAGTTACTCTTTGATTCATTGAGTCCAGCTGAAAATCAAGGAGACACAGAGGGGAACTGGACACCCAAAGTGTTCCACTGAACTGAGCTACCTGACTGTCGCTTGACTTCTCCCCCCCCCCCCCCGCCAAGACTGCCTCCAACAGTGATTATTGCACCTGATCATTATACGTACAGGGTTTTGGTTCTGTGAAGATTCTCAGTCATCCAGGTGAGTTTATCTGGAAGTTGAGTCATGGCAACTGGACTTCTTTTTCTTGAGAGATTGAAAGATTTCGCTGCTCATCCAAACAGCTTCCTCAGTCTGAAAACAGAGTCCTCCATCTTATAGTCAGCTTTGACCTCTTGTCACCCTGGTCTGAAATAGGCGCATAAGATGAACAATGGCCTGAATAGGTTTGTTAGGTAGACAATAGTATCCATAGCCTTAAGGTGAACAATGGCCTAAGGTGCTGAAACCTATAAAGTATGGGTCATATTAGCTATGGCCTTGGTGGTGAAGGCTTTTTGATTTGTCTGGGTGTTGTTGAAAGCACACCCTGATAAGTAACGGATAGACTAGGGCTGAGGCCCCCACCTCTGTTAAGGGAGGGGGTTTCAATGCTGACATGAATGGCTTCCCTGATTCCTCTCTCAAACCACCTATCTTCTCTGTCTAATATGTGTACATCCTCATCTTTGACTTTTGGTTTTGGTTCCTAATTCAAAGAATAAGGTGTCTTCTGTCATATACAGAAGACAAGTGGCCTGGCAGTGGACAGTTAACTCATGGCAGTGGAACAGCTTCCCCCACCCTGACTGAGAAAAACAAGCTATTTTGAGGATTGAGGCAAAGCCAGGTGACACTTATCCCTTTGTCAATACTAGCATAAACCTGGAGAACAGCCACTGGTACCTACAGCACTCACAATCTGAGGTGGTTGCCTCGTTTTGCCCAATGACAGAGCTGGTCCTGTCACTGGTCATATTTGAAACGTTATGTGTGAAGTTGATCTGTCTGCCTATTCCTCTTCTTACCCAATTCTTGGTCCTGCAGAATGGTGTTGTAGAATCATTCTAGATAACATGTGGCCTACCAGAGGCTCTTGCACTGCAGCTTCATTAGAAGAGCCATGCTGGATCAGGCCAAAGGCCCATCTAGTCCAGTTTCCTGTATCTCACAGTGGCCCCACCAAATGCGTCCGGGAGCGCACGAGACTAGATACCTGTCTCCTGATACCACCCCCCTGCATCTGCAACTTCCATCATGCCTAGCCAGCAAAACCAATAGTGAGGAATGATGGGAGCTGTGGTCCAGCGTCATCTGGGAGGCCACCCATTGCTCTCCCCAGTAACAAACCTAACTGAAAGCCACCTTGAGTTGGTGGTGCATATGTTATCAGTGAGAAAGTGGTCAAGCATGCAAACCCAAGCAACTGTGATTTCCTTACAGAAAATGAGCAAAATCCTGGCAGTTGCGCCAATGCCGGATTCTCTCCCATTCTCACTCGATAACCATGACTGCTGATCCACAGAAAGAATCAACGAAAGACCAGTTGCAAAAGACAACCATTTTACCAACTGAGGTCAACATCAGGTTGCAGAAATGACCAACTGGAACTACTGGAAACAGACTTTGCACCACTAGAGCGAACGTACAGTATTTTCCACTCTCGGAAGCAACTGCGTCGGCAGCCAGGAACCTGCTTCTTTTGCACCATATTGCAACATTAAAACAACCATGGAAAGTACAGTACTTAATATCCTCAGCAGCACCCTTAATGTCAGGTGTTATTTCTTTGGATCCAGAAATGATTCTTCAATATGTTCCACCCTGCGCAGCCTGTGTGTGTGTGGTTGTGTGTGTGTGTGTGTGTTGGGGGGGGGAGGGGGATTAATTCTGTCCTGCATTGATGCCAGCCCATCAGATATCACTACAATAGGGCAAGTCACTTTGTTGGGTCTGTTAACAGTTGACGTTCACAAAAGTTTAAAGGGCACAAATGCGTAGGGAGGTATGCCACCCTCACAGGAGACAATGAACATTGTTTTCACAGTTGTCACTAAACCTGTGACAACTGTGACACACTTTGACGATAAGGGTTTAAATCCAGTACTAAGCTGCAACTAGCCAAGGCCAATTGAATGAATGGAATTTAAGGCAAGGTAGTGATTCAATGGGACTACTCTAGTTGCGGTTTAATACTGGATTGTAGCCGAGGTGTTTGCATTTATGCTCTTGTGACATACAGAGTTTCCTAAGCAGTGGTTCAGTGCGCTCCTTGGGACTCCCTTTGCAGACAGTGACCTCTTTACTTTCCTGCCCCTTCCAACCTTTATGACAGTTGTTATGAGTTTTTCGGGCTGTTTGGCCGTGTTCTGGAAGTTTTCCTTCCTGACGTTTTGCCAGACTCTGTGGCTAGCATTTTCAGAGGGCAAGGAGCTCAGGGAACTGAGCACAGAGAGAATTCTTAGCTCCCTGAACTCCTTGTCCTCTGAAGATGACAGCCTCAGAATCTGGCGAAACGTCAGGGAGAAAAACTTCCAGAACATGGCCAAACAGCCCGAAAAACTCACAACGATCAGATCCCGGCCATAAAAGCCTTCGAGAATACTTTAGGACACTCCTCACAGAAACAGTTGAGCATGCTGATCTTCTGTTACAAGTCACCCAAGGTGGCTTGGTTTTGAATGGGCTGTTGAGACATGCACAACAGGCTGGTACCTGCAGGAACTGGTGTGGGGTGTGTGTATGTGTTTTATACAGTTGAATACATTTACCTGCATTTTGGGATTCTTTCCGAGGGTGTAGCTCACAGGGTGATAATGAGCACCCGAACGATAACATTTAACCAAAATATTGGAAAGAAAATTCATTGAGGAATTTCTTTTTCCTTCTTTCAGCCACTTCCGACATCACCCTAGAAGTCTCTCTGGGGAGCCTGTTCAAGGTCCCTGCCATGCAGAGCCTGGGTAGGCCTGATACGTTGAGGACATTGATGGTGGTACTCTTGAGGGTGGGGGATGAAATGGGCAGAACTTTAAGTTGTATTTAAGGGTTTCAACTGCTTTGTATTGTTCATTGATATTTTAATGTTTTAATTGTTTGACTGTTCATTTTAACTTTGAATTGTAAGCCGCCCAGAGATCTTTGAGTGGTGAGCAGCATATAAGTTGTATGTATGTATGTATGTATGTATGTATGTATGTATGTATGTATGT
>JAHTLZ010003526.1:16235783-16278214 GCA_023846285.1 Phrynocephalus versicolor | reverse complement strand
AAGACACACCTCTGCCTCTTCAGGCTTTAATAATGTGTGTGTGTGTGTGTGTGTGCGCACGCATGTGTGTGTGTGCCTCCAGTCTGTTGCAAAATATATAACAAACAAGGGACACATTCAATGCCATCTTTCACCACTGAATTCAACAGTAGGCAATAAGTGTTGCACTTTAGCCTGATACTACTGGCCATGCCTGCAAGGCTTATGATGGGAGCTGTAATCCAAAAGACACAGAGGGCACTGGGTTCCCTACCTCTGGAGGCCATGGGTTCTGCTAAGTTTAGAATTGGAATTTCTATCCTGGTGCACCTGGTTTTGACCTTGCGAAGTACGGCAAGGGAAGAAAAGAGAAAGAGGCACATTTTGCTTCCTACCTAGAATCCCTCCGACATCATACCAAATGGAGAGGTTGTCTGCTTCCGTCTCCTTCCAATTAAAGCTTGTGGTGAGGTAGAAGGGTAGCCAGAAGAAGAAGGAGTAGTTCACTAGCTTCAAGCAGGCATAGGCCAGGGAATACTGAAAGAGATCCCGGGGAAAGCAGTTAGAATGGACGCACCCTGCAAACTGAGCCTGAGTGGTGTCGTAGGGAAACAGAAAGGGCAGGGTACCCCTTTCAGCCTGAAGGCCCAACTCTGCTGCCCAGAAGACCTCAGGGGCCTTATTCCAGTAGACCAGGCTTGTCCAAACTTCAGCCCTCCAGATGTTTTGGACCACAAGCCCTACAGTCCTTTGCCATTGGAAATAACAGGCTTGGAATTCTGGGAGTTGTGGTCCATAACATCTGGAGGGCTGAAGTTTGGACATGCCTGCAGTAGGCCAAAACCCATAGGATGAGGTCCCAAATGCCGGCTTACTACTCTGTCTGGTTATAAAAGTATCTGAAGAGAGGTATCTCGAGAGTATTTCATTTAAGAATGAAAACAATGGGGCCCCAAAGAGAAGGAGGCAATCTTCTGTGGATTTCCAGAGTGTTGGATGGCGGTCTCAGGAGAATCAGGCTCATCCCCCAGGGCTTCAGCACCCCACGCCTGCACAGCGTGTCCACCGTGAAGCAGGACGGGCTGAATTCAAATCCCTCCCTGAACCCCATCGATTGCAGGGCGGGTTGGAACGCATTGCCATCTCTCATCTACGCCTCCTCCCTTATTGCATGATAAAAATGAGAAGCACTGGGCAAGCAGCCTCCTCGCCCTTCCGACCCAATTCTGGTTGATCAGAGATGCCCGCAAAGCAAACAGTCCTGGCTAAGGTCACCAAAGAACTTATCTAGTGAAAAGCGTCGCAAAAACCAACCAACAACAAAAAAAAAAAAAAACAGGAGTCCTCACCAATATCACACCAGGTAGGCAGCAAGCCTGGAAGAACCCAATGGCTTCTGGTTGGGAGCGGCTGCTGCTGCTACTCAGATCAGTCGCCTGAATGGAATAATTGGGGTCCACGTCGTCATCCTCTTCCCTGACGTCGCTGCCAATCAAGGGCTCACGAGCATCTTCATCGGCAACCGGACCATCATCTCCGTCCTCACCAACGTCTGGGAGGCCTGGCAGGAGACACAGAGCCAGGCATTCAGAACAAAGGAGACGAGCTTGCCCTCCTCCATGGCTTTCTTTCCTTCCTCCCATCTGATTAGCTTGCTGGCTCCCTCCATACCTCACGTGCCTCCACCTTTGCTTGGAAACCCTTCTAGTCGATGTGCCATCTGCGTTTCTACCCCTGGCCTTCTAGCGCTCTTGAAAGTATCCTGCCTGATCCTGGAGCTGGGCTCTGCCTGGTTTGAGTGACTGGCCGCTAGTTGGAAGACACAATACATCAGTGCATTCCCTCATTTAAGTGGGAGCAAACTTTTTTCCAAGAGCAAGATTCTACAGTAGGGATCTCTCTAGTACTGAAAACTAGGATACCTAAATCTACCACCAGTGGTTCGGCAGACCACCTGGATGGAAAGTTCCCTGTGGGGTATAGCTGTTAACCCCCCCCCTCTGAACAAGAAAACATCTCATTTCAATATTTCTGCCAGTTACCTCTTCTGTGCCAACTCTTCCTATTTCCTTTGTAGGCTCTGCTGTATGTCTGAGCTATATGCATCCCGGATTGACGGAAGCACTGTAATTGCCAGATCTAAATAAATGCTCGGGCTGCTGACTTCAACAAAAAACAGCAGAAAAGAGCACAATCTTTTGCAGTGTTCAGGTTCTGCACTCCCCTGCCCTGAGATCCACATCACCTTTTCCCTGATGGACCTGGGCCTCAAACCAAAGGTTTACCCCATCATGAAAACCTTCTGCTATTTGTGATTTCACTGAATCATAACCTGGTTATTCAAGCAGGCACTTCCTCAGATAAAACATAAATCTAGTGTCCACTCACTAAAACATGATTTTAGCTGATCTGCTCGCCAATAACAAAGGTTTGGAAATCATGTCATTTTATGTCATTTTAAATTTATTTTCATTATATTTACTGTATTTTTAGGTTTATTTTATTTTATTGTATGAATTATGTGTGTTTTCCTTGTATTGTATTGTATTGTATTGTATTGTATTGTATTGTATTGACTAATTATTGTTAACTCTCCAGAGTGGCACGGTGCCAGATGGACAGTATAAAAATTCAATAAATAAATAAATAAGTTGTTGTTGTTTTTTGCTGTTCCCTTCATTTTAGTTTCCTGCATTTTGCAGCTCTGTGTCTTCTTCTAAGCGCAGTGGTGGTGAACCTTTGGCATTCCAGATGTTTTGGAGCACAACTCCCACAGTCCTTTGTCATTGACAATACAGGCTTGGAATTGTGGTGCAAAGCATCCGGAGAGCCGAAGGTTCACTGCCACTGTTCTAAGGTATGGCACCTGTTATTTTGTCTCATCAGTTGTTGTTTTGTTTTGTTTTCTTTGTCAGTTACCTTGAAGCCTCTCTCTCTCTCTCTCTCTCTCTCTCTCGTGTGTGTGTGTGTGTGTGTGATTTAAGGTTTAAGGCAGACTTAAGCTGCAGTCCATCCACATTTGGAGAGCCATGGGTTGCCCATCCTTGTTTTAAACAGCTTACCAGGCAGCACTGTGCAGATTCACCATGGACTTTTACGCAAATGAGCACTGTGCTAGTGGGATACTGAGAGCCAGTGATTTTAATCCAGTAATAGGGGAATTGACTTGCAGGCTGGGCAGTCAAAGGAGGTGTGCGACGCCACCTCTACTCACCCACTTCTTTGGGAGAAATCACGAGGCCAAAGAAGACAATGACTCCTCCCGCAAACTGTACCGACGCTGTCACCAAGAAGGCATACTGGAAGGGAGAAAACCAAACCAGATCGTGTTACATGGCTCTTTCATTGCATCAGATAAAGCAACATGTGCTTCCTTCTTAAAGCACTTGATGCCTTCTCAGGGGCATTTGTACCAGCTAAAGCAATGACTTACAAATCCCTTAAGAATGGCCAAATATGAGCAACCACAATGCTTGGAAAGAGCATAAGCATGCCGGATGTAATCTTTGTTGCATAACTGGAGTTCAGACACGTTTTTCCTTAGGAAGAAACCATATATTCTATTTCCTGTTAATTTATTTGGGATTTTTAAGCTTCTCTTCAATATTTGAAAGCAAGCAATAACATCTGATCTAGCTCAAGCACAATGCCTAGATTCTAATTCTTAGTGGCCACCGCCAGAAACATTTACTAAGATGCAATAAATGATGGGCTAATCAGAAAGGTCTCGTTCTGAAATCCTGGATCTAAATGTTTGGAATGTTCGGCTTTAAAAACGCAGAAATAAGGGGAGGCATGAGGGACATTATGTACGTTGTGGATAACGTGGAGAGAGAACAGCTCTTCCTTATTCGTAATACTAGAACTCAGGAACATCAACCAAAGTTGCAAGTTTAGGAGAGAGAACAGGAAGGACTTTGTAGAGCAGGTAGTTAATCTGTGGCATTCACTGCCACAAGGTGTAATGATGTCTGCCAACTCACACAACTTTAACAGGAGAATGAATATTTATGGCTGCCAAGTCCATTAGTAGCTACTGGTCAGAATGGCTTTCTATCATGTCTAGTATCAGAAGCAACATTCATCTGCATCTCAGTTAGTGGAGACCATGAGAGGGAGGCTGCACCTGCAATCATACCCTGCTAGTGGATTTCCCCTAGGCAACTTGTGGGCCGCTGTGCACCACAGTGTCGAGAGACATCTTCTCCAGAAAATATATAACTGTAGAATTAGCCAAAGGTATCAAAAGTCTTCTTAGATGCAGCTCCAAATGGAATCTCCATAAGGAGTCTAGCAACCAACGTCACTCCTCAGCAATGGCCTTTGGCAGTTTATGTGCCTCTGACTACGGCAGCCATTGCCATGCCTCCAGAAGGATGAGGACAACCCCACCGTTGGCTGTTATCTTCACCCATTCTGCTCCAAGCCAGGAAAAAGACCTCCAGGGGTTCCATACAGATGTTAAGCAGTGGAGACAATGCCCCGAAGGATCCCACAAGCAAGGCCTTAAAACACCAGAAGGGTTTCCTACAAAACACGACAAACAATCCGCCTGAAAGGGAAACAGCAGATGATTCTACTCACCTCATAGCCATACTGCAGAACAGAGGAGGCCAGGAAGGCACCAATAATGTTGCCCATGGATGCACAAGCACTCCAGAATCCAAAGACAAGCCCTCTCCTAAACATGACAAAGTTTTTAAAAAGATCAGAAGAAAAGTAAGTTGAGCAAGGGCTGACAATGCAAGTCAAGGGACACTTTATATTATTTCAATTTTTTTATTTATTTTCTACACAAAACAAAATAGAGTGGACCCTTGAATAACAAACGGTTTATATAACATAAAATCTGTAAAAAAATTCTATAAAATTCCAGAGATAGGGGAAATTTGCTTAACAGAATTGCCTATGGGGTGAATCCGTACAACATAAAAATGGTGATTAGGGATCACTCTGTTTTCAATGCATTCCTATGGGAAATTTGTATAAAGGAAAAATTGCTTAACATAATTTCATTTGGAATGAATTAATTCCTTTATATAAGGTACCACTGTAAAATACATATATTGCTTATCACCTGTCATGTTACATGAGTCAATCACAATTATTTCCCAACATTTCAGCCCAATGTTATTCATATCTCTTTTCCCATCTTAGAAGAACATATTTTCATACTTTCATAATTAATTTCCTTTTTATCCCATCAATATTCTATCTATCTTTACTTATATCTACTTTCATCTAATAAAGAAGACAGAAATAACAAAATACAATATTGAAATAGCTATCTGATCTTAGCAGTACTGTATATTCAATCCTAGTATTTTAATTTTTCAGTTAGCTAAACAGCTTAAAATGCATTTTAACTAACTTAATATATAATAGGTGTCATTAGCAGAGCATGTTTACCTATCCTTCTAAGAATTACCTAAGAAAACCTTCTATAACTAGACTTGGTGCTTTATGGGTAATTATAAAGATGTTACATCTTGGTCTATAGATTTTTCCTTTAAGTATAAAAGTTCCTATCTATGCCTAAGTACAGCAGTAAAAATCTCTCTAAAAGAAAGCACAGTGGGCTGAGCATAAATACAATTGGCCACAACGAATCATAAGGCAGAGTAATAAAATACAGGTGGCCAAAAGAAGGTGAAGCCATAACATAATTTTAATGTGTTGGGAAAAGAATGAATGGAATTGACTTGATGGCAAACTTTTTATTATTATTATTATTATTATTATTATTATTATTATTATTATTATTATTATTATTATTATTATTATTATTATTATTGGTGGTGGTGGTGGTGGTGGTGGTGGTGGTGGTGGTGGTAGTAGTAGTAGTAGTAGTAGTAGTAGTAATAGTAGGCCGACTTTTTAAAAAATAGACAAATATTTTGATCACTCTGATCAGTTTTTGATGTGGAATGTTTCTCATCCCAAGGCCAGGAAGGCGAGTCATCAGATGACTGGATGCACCAAACAGTTAAATGGGGAAGTTAAGTGAAACAAACCAAAAAATGTAGCCACTCCGGCCATACTTGCCTAGTGACAAGGGGAGAATTGCAAAGCCTTCACGCAAGGGAGCAACGAGGCAGCAATGAAAATATGAGGCACAAATTTAGGGTTAGGACCTAGATACCAGAAGGATTGCCTTTTCCCATACGAACCTACCCGGCAATTAAGATCGAGCCAGGAGTCCCTTTTGAAGCCATCAAGGAGGTGAGAGGGATGGCTTGTAGACCCAGGGCCTTCTCGGCAGCTGCCCCCAGGCTACGGAATGCCCTCCCGAGTGAGATCCGCCTGGCGCCAACATTGATGACATTTCGGCACCAGGTAAAAACCTTCCTGTTAAAAGTTTTTTTTTTCAATTGACATAATATAGATTGTGGGTCCTAATAGCAATTTTTAGTGTAATGTTTTTATTGTTGTTTTAATGATTTATTGACATTTTGATGTCTTAACTGCTTTAATTCTTTTGAGTGTAAGCCTCCTGGAGACCTTTGGGTAGTGGGCGGCATATAAGCTGTAAAAATAAATAAATAAATAAACACACCCGTTTTTGCCAAACCAGTTTCCCATGACTGCGACCACGCAGGGCCAGCCGGTGGACTGCAGCAAGCCATTCACAATCCACATGGTGCAGTAGAACCACTTGTTGTAGAAATGGAGCCATTCAGTGAGTGTGCCAAACACAAACACCTGGGAGGAAACAAGAAGACAACACTGTAAAGGCAAGGGCAAGGGCAAGTCGGCCCACAACAGTTACTAGCCCAGTATTGGCCAACCTATGGCATGGGTGCCAAAGGTGGCACTCGGAGCCCTTTCTGTGGGCACCCAACATTGCCCCTTCACAGCCACCTATATTCAGGTTAAACTGCTG
Source organism: Phrynocephalus versicolor (assembly GCA_023846285.1). Lineage (NCBI taxonomy): Eukaryota > Metazoa > Chordata > Lepidosauria > Squamata > Agamidae > Phrynocephalus > Phrynocephalus versicolor. Next base: position 16,271,352 of record JAHTLZ010003526.1, on the reverse strand, counting down.
TATTGGCACTTTGCAAAGAATTAGTGGGTTCTGAATCGCAATTTGGGCCCTCGGTCTCTAAAAAGTTCACCATCACAGCACTAGCCCGTGCTCTTAGTTACTTGTGGAATGGCAGGGTACTGTATAAATGTATTCTTGAAGGCTTTCACGGCTGGGATCTGAGTTTTTTGGGCTGTTTGGCCAAAGATGCCGGCCACAGAGTCTGGTGAAACATCAGGAAGAAAAACTTCCAGAACATGGCCAAACAGCCCGAAAAAACTCACAATAGCTACTGTATAAATCTCCCTACCAAGAAGGATTCTTCCTCGTCCCAAGAGATCAAGCCATAAGTCATTAACCAAGATGGGTGCAAGGACAACTAGATGGGTTCTGGTAATTGAGAGTGTGGAGGGCAGGGTGGGAGAATTCACAGTTCAAGTAGGAACAGGCACAAAGAGCAGGAGGGATTTGGGTGACCCTCCTCAGAAAATAATGGTCTCTCTTTTGTTGGACTTTCTGAACCACAGCCTAGCCGTGACCAACTGCAAGAATGCTTCAACGGTAGATTCCCACAATGACAGTGGACTTTTATATAAAGGAATCCCAGTTGAGGAACGGAAATGTGTTTTCGGCTGTAACCAGATTGAGGATCTAATTCATTACTTGTCCTCTTTATAAAAATCCTAGAGAAAGATTTTTGTCGTCCATTATTCAGCTGTTTTCTAATTGCACCACCATGGAAACTGTAACAGGTTTGCTTGCTCACACGCAGATGTATATTACATACGCGGTAGCACAATTTGCACTGGCAGCTAAGAAACTGAGCTCTCAGTTTGTCAAGAACCTTACTGCCACATAAATGTTGTATATAGTTGACTGTGACATTACATTATTATTCTTGGATTGGATTTTACTGGGTTCATGGTAATCACCTGTTTTAACTGAATTTTATCTGCTGGTTTGTATATTGTAAAGGCCTATGGTCAAAAACAATAAAGTTTGTGCGTGACAGTGGACTTGTGTAGATTACAGCTGTCTCCTTTCCAACCCCACAAATCAGTAAATTCTGAGGAGAAGGGGTGTCACAGAAGTGATGGTACTTCCTAGAAGCCTAGCGTTTGGGCTACCAGTCAGGACGGCCTTCAGAGGAAACACAATTGCTTTTTGTTGTTGTTCTTCAGTCGCTCAGTCGTGTCCGACTCTTCGTGACCCCATGGACCAGAGCTCGCCAGGCCTTCCTATCCCCCACTCCCTCCCGGAGATTTGTCAAATTCATTTTGGTTGCATCGATGACACCGTCCAACTATCTCATTCTCTGCCATCCTCTTTTCCTTTTGCCTTCAATCTTTTCCAACATCAGGGACTTTTCCAAGGATTCCTCTCTCCTCATGAGGTGGCCAAAGTACTGGAGCCTCAGCTTCAAAATCTGTCCTTCCAGTGAGCATTTGGGGTTATTTTCTTTCAGAATGGATAGGTTTGATCTCTTTGCAGTCCAGGGGACTCTCAAGACTCTCCTCCAGCACCACAGCTCAAAAGCATCAATTCTGCGGCAATCAGCCTTCTTTATAGTCCAGCTCTCACTTCCACACATCACTACTGGAAAAACCATAGCTTTGACTATTCTGACCTTAGTTGGCAAATTGATGTCTCCTCTCTTTAGGATGCTATCTAGGTTTGCCATTGCTTTCCTCCCAAGAAGCAGGCGTCTTTTTATTTTATATAATATTACATATATATTTTAATTATATTACACAATTGCTAGGACTTAATAATAAATAAACAGCGCAATGCATTCCCCCCCCCCCGTGCCCAACGGAGTCCCAGAAGCTTGACTTTCCCAATCCTGTGCCCATCCAAAATCGGAACAAATTATGAGCTAAGAGTGACAGTAAATAGAAGCCTGCCAGTTGAAGCAGCTGGAACTAGAGGATACTAGGGGCGTTTATACACGACCCCTAAACTCCGGGGCAAATGGCTCTCAGCTCTGGAGCTTAAAAATGTTTCCCCACCAGCTCTGGAGTTTACAGGAAATTAAGTGCGACCACGCCCACTTTAGCGCGTCCCAGCGCACCTTTCAAGTACCTGCTCTCTGGAGGTGGAAATTCCTTGATGCGGTGTAACGATAGTGAGTGCGGGGCTCTCCTCGCTTCTTTTTGTTGTTTTTTTGGCTCCCACCCCTTTAAGAGCTACTTAAGAGACTGGAATGTTGCCGCAGCAAGAGCAAGAGCAGAACGGAGGTGAGCCACGTTCTTTCTTCCTTTTTTTCCTCCCTCCCCTCACGCAGACAGGAGCAAGGAAGTGCGGAGGGGTGGGGACACAGGAAGAGCGACAAGCCCCTAAGATCTCTGGTCCGAATTTAAGTGGCCAGTGGATCTTAGGGGTCGTGTAAAAGCGCCCTTGAACGATTGCACTGCAGAGGGAAGCAGTGCAGAATATCTACAGCAGATCTTTCTTTTTTTAAATCAGTTTGAACAAGAACACTAGACTCAATTACCTGCCTTGCTTCTACAATGCACTTTGTAAACAGATAAAATCTTATCAGAATCCATTTATTACTGAGGACACATTTAGCCGAGAGGAAACCATTCTTTTTGGCAATAAAATGGAGCTGGAAAGCTGAATATACCAGCAAGTCTCTCTGGTGGGAATCGATGTGTTCTTTGACTGAAAGATGCAGCTTTTGCTTTTTTAAACCACTCACGCTGACCCTTTGCAGCTTCAGATCTACGTCCAGTCCAAAGCTAAAGGGATTAACCAAATCAAAACCAAGGGCTACTGGAGTAACATCCTTCTCAATACAGACGGTGCCCAGATTCCCCAAACTCACCACTAACGCAGAAGAGCACATGCCAAACGACAGGACGTAGCGCATGTCCAGGCGATCCCCAACAATGCCACTGATAAAAAGGCCCTAAAATCAGAAGAGTTCCATTCAATAAGCACTCCACCATCTCCCCGGTCAGTCTGCAAAACTCAACATTGCATCCCTGCTCCAGATCCCAGGGACACTTGGTTGCTCTTATTCTGCAAGAGGCTTTCAAGACAACATCATAAGAACACAAGAACAGCCTTGCTGGAACAGGCCACAGCCCATTCAGTCCAGCATTCTATCTCACACAGCGGCTCACCAGTTGCTTCAGGGTATTCCCAAGCAGATGTCTTCACCTGCGTAGGATTCCCAGCAAATGGCATTGAGAAATATCAATGTCTAGGTTGGGGCAACCCCTGTTTTTTAACTCCTTGTGAGCGATCAGGCACACCAGGTAGCCTGCCTGCTGTCTCATGGAGAAGGAACAGAAAAAAAAAATAAGAAAATCCTTTGCATGGGGGCAGGGCTCTCAAAAACATTTCTTTGCAGAATGAGCAAAGCCCCCCCTTTTTTTGAGAAAAAGCTCCCAGCATTCAAAATGTTTATATTTATGTCAGACCATTTCCAGCATTAGAATATGATCATTCCCATGGATATTACAGATGAGGAATGCTGATTTTGTAGCCTTCCAGATACTGTCAAAGCACAACCCCCTTGATCTTTCGCCACTGATGGAGATGCAAAATTTCTGGAAACTTTTCAAAAGCAAAGCAGAGTGCTGCTTGTATACTGCCCCATAGTGCTTTAAGCACTCTCTGGGGGGTTTATAACTTATTTATGCAGGCCACACATTGCCGCCCCCCCCCTCCCCAGGGCACCAACCTCAGAAGGATGGAAGGCTGAGTGAACCTTGAGTCCGCTGCCTGGAATTGAACCCCAGGTCGTGCACACAGTTAATGACTGCAGTACAGCAGTTTAACCACTGGGCCACGAGGCTCAACAATAACGACAGGTTTCCCCCCAGGTTTTCCAATTCTTTCCAAAGTTTTTTTTCCCCCATGGCTTCAAATTTTTGAGAAATTATACATCTCTTTTGTGCTATAGATACATAAAACAATGTTCTTAAGATTCAAATTCTGGGCTATTTCTTGCTTCTCCTTCCTCTATTCATTGCCATATTAAATATCTCTCCTTTCTAAAACATTAGGCTTTATCGATATGAAGCACTGAAGTTTTCCAGCCAATGCATAAATAATATTTAATATCTGCCACATCTAATAATGATATATATAACTTGGTCAGACTTCAAAATATCTCACTAATAATCAGTTATTTATCACTTATGCTGCAGCCCAATTTCCTCTGGTGGCCAATAAGATGTGCTCTTTTTTAAGGATCCTAATACTTACAGATGCCATAAACATGTGCTGCAAATTTGGTCATTTTGAAGGATACTATGATCAGACTGCTGACAAGCATCCTAATGAGCTATTAAAATTACCTATATTTAAACTGGGAATATATATATATATATATTTCTTTTTTAATGTATCATATATTGCAAAAGTCTTCAGTCAAAAACAATAAAGTATGTATAGTCAATGATTTAAAATCAAGCTGATTTAAATTTCATGAAATAAATGTTAAAAATTAGGGTTTTTTTGGCAATTTAAATTTTAAAATGAGAGGTTTTTATTGAAATCAATTTGATTTTTAAATAATCAATAATTTTTATCCCCTCTGGTTCAAAACCATTCAAAGGCAACCAACACTGAAAAGGCAACAAAAAAAGCAAACTACATTCCGAGGAATTGTCTTCCACCTTTAAAGATTTTTTATTTCTCAGCATAGAGCAGTGGTGGCAAACCTTTGGCACTCCACATGTTTTGGACCACAGTTCCCAGAATTCCATGCCTGTATTGCCAATGACAAAGGAATGTGGGAGTTGTGGTCCAAAACATCTGGAGTGCCGAAGGTTCACCACCACTGGCATAGAGGGTACCAGATGGAGTCCATCACATCTCTAAGCAAGCCTGGGGTAGACTTCTCCCTATATTGCTGCTGCCAATCAGTGTGGACAATACTGAGCAATATGCACCAACAGATTGCCCCGCCATAAGGCAGCAGCAACTAAGAGCACCTGTTATGTTTCAGCATGTTTCTTACTGCATACACTTGCTTAGATGCTCTTCACAAGAGTTTATGCAAGAAAATTGGTTAGGCTTTAAGATGCCGTAACACTTTTCACTGCTTCCGATGGAAGAATTTCTCCTCTAGAAAGAATAAGCCAGTTTGAGACATCCTGAGAACCTGCTAATGTGTACGTCAGCTTGAATGGGAGGAAGTTGCACAGAAAAAACGATTTCACCCACCACCGCATAAGAGAACAGGAAGATGGTGTCCAGCGTCCCAAGGAAGAACGTGGCTTCGTCGATGCTAGGAAACAAATGACTGCTGTTCCAGAGCTGCAGAGAAACACAAGATCAATGTAAGAGCAGTGGTCTCAATTGTTCTGGTGGAACATCACTACCCTAGAGCACCATAAGTGCTGGACATTACCTATAAAGACCTGTATGGGCGTCTCACAACAATAAAACCAGGGGCAAGATGGCGGCAAGACCCATGCATAATAAAGCAAGGGAAAAGAAAAGAAAAACTAATTAAGAAGGTCGCCAAACGCCTCCCTGAAGAGGTGGGTCTTCAGGGCCTTCTTAAAGGCAGGCAGGGACTCTGTCAGGCGCAGCTCACTGGGGAGATGATTCCAAAGCATGGGGCCCACCACAGAGAAGGCGCGGTCTCACGTACGCGATTTCCGCACCTCTCTGGGTATGGCCACCCTCAATGAGCGCGCCTGCGTCAGTCTCGTGGGTCTGGACCCGGTTGACCTTTGAGAGATACACTCTGCCAGGTACTCTGGTCCCAGGCCGTGGAGGGCTTTGAAAGTCAAAACCAAGACCTTGAACCTGATCCGGAGGACAACAAGGAGCCAATGCAAGCAAGCCAGGACTGAGGTGATGTGCTCGTATCTACAGGCACCCACCACCAGCCTGGCCACCGCATTTTGCACTGGCTGTAACCTCCGGACCAGGGCCAAGGGCAACCCCACGTAGAGGGCATTGCAGTAGTCGATCCTTGAGATCACCAGGGCCTGCACTACTGTCCTCAGGGAGGACTCATCGAGGTACTGGCAGATCTGGGCGATCCTGCGGAGGTGGATAAAAGCGGCCCTGGAAGCAGCCATCACCTGGGCTTCCAGGGAGAGGGCTGAGTCCAGGACCATGCCCAGATTCCTGGCCCTGTCCATAGGCTGGAGGGAAACACCCCCCAGCATAGGGAGGGGGCCATTGTACCCAGACGAGAGCGCCCCGAAGAACAGAACCTCCGTCTTCTCTGGATTCAGCTTGAGCCGGTTATCTCTGGTCCATTCCAGAACGGCCTCCAGACACAGATCAAGGGAGCGAACTGCCTCCACTGCAGACGACGAAAAGGAGAGATAGAGCTGCGTGTCATCAGCGTACTGATGACAGCGAACTCCAAATCTCCTGATGATCTCCCCCAGCAGCCTCATGTAAACATTGAACAGCATGGGAGAGATTGCCGACCCCTGGGGCACCCCACAAGGGAGCGTCCAAGGGGCCAACAAATCATCACCCAGCTGAACCCGCTGAGTCTGACCGCCAAGGAAGGAACGGAGCCAGGCCAAGGCCCTACCACAAATTCCCGCCTCCGTAAGCCGGACCAGTAGGTTACCGTGGTTGACGGTATCAAAGGCAGCTGACAGATCAAAGAGAACCAACAGGGAGGAGCACCCCCTGTCGGCCTCCCTGAGGAGGTCATCCTGCAGAGCGACCAGGGCAGTCTCGGTTCTGCGAAGAGGTCTGAATCTGGACTGGAAGGGGTCCAGGATATGATTTTCCTCCAGATATGACTGAAGCCTGACAGCAGTCACCCTCTCGACAACCTTGCCCAGGAAGGGAACAATGGCAATCAGGCGAAAGATGGATAAATCGTCCGATGACATGCCATGTTTTTTAAGAATGGGTTTCACCACGGTCTCCTTTAGACGGGCAGGGAAGCATCCCTCCCTAAAGGAGGCCGAGGCAATAGCGGAAACCCACTCAGGCATGTTCCCTTCGGCGGATTTAATAAGCCAGGCTGGGCAAGGGTCAAAGGGAGTGGCCGCCGGCCGGCAACAAGCCATGGCTCTGGAGGCCTCCGCCGGAGACACCGGCCCAAACTCATCCAAGAGGGGAGAACGGAGGGGTGAGGCCACAGAGATCTCAGAGGGTGGACTAGGGCAACTGGGGGGCAAGTCGGATCAGATTGGGGTGTCAGCCTAGTGATAGGCTGACTCTGGAGTGGAGCAAAGAGCTGCTGGTCACCCACAGAGGAGAACAAGACGCCCCCACACGCAGGTCCCTTGCATTGCATCCAGGATCTGTGGATTTTGGAAATAAAAGATACAGTACCCAACTATTTGAAAGGAGGGAAGTGAACATTGAAAAGACTGAGTGGCTCATACCGACAGAGAAGCCAACTGACAATTGAATCCCCCAATAAAGTCCAAGCTCTTCCCTGAATACACCAACCACAGAGGCACAAGGGAGGGATCAAACTGAGGTCACAGCACACTATATATCCTCTTGCAGCATCTCTGCCACCCCTTTGACAAAGGCATTGGGTCAATGAAAGACTTGAATCAGCATTGATTCAGCTAGGATTTGCATCCTAGGTGCTACTTTTTTATTTCTTATCTAGCTTAGCTAATTTATTATACAGTTTAGGAAAATAATTAAATGTGCATGAGAGATGGTGGATGATCACCTGCATTCTTCTTGTATGGGCTTTGATTAGCTAGGTAAAATTAGTGCAATAGGGTCTTTCTTTTCTATTTGCCTCTTTCACCTCTCTCTCCCTCTCTCTCTCTTTGCGGTGGTGCAAATCACACTGTCTGCTGGTCTTTGTGAAATTACTAAACACACACCTGTGGGCAGAACTAAAATCCTATCTATCAGATTCTTGAAACTGATGGTCCTGTATAACCATTGCCCCTATTCTGGGTCACAACATTTGTGTTTTCCCCACTCACAGGGATCTGGAAGTTGAGTCATGGCAACTGGACTTCTTTTCTTGAGAGACTGAAACGTTTCGCTGCTCATCCAAACAGCTCCATCAGCCTGAGGAAAGCTAGTTGTGAGTACTCTAAAAACTTTTCAGAGGAAAGCAACTAGCATCCTTTAGACTAACAAAAGTGTTTAGAAAAGCAGCAAAACGTTTCAGTCTCTCAAGAAAAGAAATCCAGTTGCCATGACTCAACTTCCAGATAAACTCATCTGGATGACTGAGAATCTTCACAGACACTCATAGGTATTGATTTCGGTGATCCAGATATGGACAAGAATCACCATAGACCAAGGCAAGGATCAGGCGAGTTTGTTCCCAAAAGCACACAGATAAGGGCAGGCATCTCTGGGGAATAATTGCACAGCACATCTTCAAAAATTTGAGAAGCAACTGCCAGTAGTGTCATACTGATCACTGCCACTAGAGGGCCACTGATGTTACAGGTCGCTTTATTCGTAAGAGGGCCACATGTTGCCAAATTGCAACCCTCCTCGCCTCTGTCTTTTGTTGTTTAGAGTTGATGGGGGCTGCGATCTGAGGACATTCAGAGAACCACACATACCGCACCCCTGTTTGTCCCCGAACCCTCCACTAAAGAGGCTCTCCTTATTTTGCTGTTATATGTCATCAAGCTAGAACCGACTTATACTGAACCCAATGGGGTTCTCAATGTAAGTGAGGCATTTAAGGAGGATTTTATCAGGTTGGTCCCCAATTAGTTTTCATAGCAGAACCAGGTTCTGCAACCTGCTGAATAAAAATTCAGTTCCCGTTAAGACAGGCATGTCCAAACTTCAGCCCTCCTGATGTTTTGGACCATAACTCCCATAATTCTAAGCGTGTTTTTTCCAATGGCAAAGGACTGTGGGAGTTGTGGTCCAAAACATCTGGAGGGCCGAAGTTTGGACATGCCTGCGTTAAGAGCTATGCACAATAACTAGAAAGCACATGATTCGAGTAAAAAGGACTGTCGAACAGGATGCTTTCTTCCACCTTTCAACTGTTTAGCTGTACTAAACACATCAGTCTTCACCAGAGTAAATATTTAACTGGGCCCAAGGCTACTTCCAGGTGACTGACGGTGACAAAAATGTGTATAATCCCTAGTTCAAAGACAAGATACAAGATGCAAGGCAAGGCATGACCTCCACTGGCCTTCTTTTACATCACTCGTTCTTCATCCTTGTTGCACAGACCACAGTACACTGGAGTCAGCCACGTGGAAGCAGCCACGGACACACAGTAAATCATGCACTAAGTGTAACAGTGTCACCATGACTGCTGGACAGGGTCCAAAGAGAGGGCAAAAGATTTCCTTCGACTATCTAAGGTTGTAGACTAGACAGAATAGCTTAACTTCGTACTTTACTCTCTTCACTTCTTGTATTAGACAAAAATAGATGTAAGCATATACCTACTATATACTGAGTTGCTCAAATATAACCTTTCTAGGCTGTTCAGTTAAATGAAGAATTGAGTTTTAGGATCGAGAATATTGCTGAGACTAAACTAGCTAATACGATATTGTAATCTATGATCTGTATTTTTGTACTAGATGAAGACAGAGGTAACAAAAGACGAACATAACATTGATGGGAAAATATGAGAACAACATTAATGGAAAAAATACTTAGTAAATATGGAAATATGAAAATAATCTTATTTATTTATTTATTTATTTATTTATTTATTTATATACTGCCCGTCTTCCCAAAGGAACTCCGGGCGGTTAACAATAAGGGTAACACAAACCCAATAAAAAAGAAAAACCCAGTGCAGCAATCAACACAAAATGAAGAAAGAAGTTAAAAAAGAAAAGAAAGCAAAATGTCAAGATAGTTGAGAAGATCATCAGCAGGACGGCGACCCTGGAGGAAAAAAAAAATATGAGAAGACAAATATGAAACAACTAGGCCAATCTATTGGGAAAAACTCCTGATATATGTAACGAGGCAGGAGATAAACAAAGTATCTGTTTTTAACTTTGTTAGTTTTAAAAATAAAAAAATAAAAAAAAAGATTTCCTTCGACTTGTCCGTAAAGAGAGGAGTGAACGGCATGGAGATATGAGGTTCTGTTTCTCATATGAGCTGGAGCCAGAGCTTGGAAAAATTACTTTTATTTATATCAGAGTTCCCAATATCATTCAGTCACCATGATGGTAGCTACTTTGGCTAAAGGATTCTTGAACAAATAATTCAAACAAGTAACTTTTCCAACTTATGAAGACTTACACCCCTGCCCACAAATCGTCAGCATGATGGCACTCATTTGCTGGACTGTATGACACCAAACTGCGTATAGGATCTGATCTCTTTTGAAGCTGTCCCCCTTTTGTTACGTCATTGCCAAAACCTGACTTACAAGCACATTTCCGTATGCTGGCCTTCTCCCTGGCATGCTAGTTTCCTATACTCATGGCATTTCTTCACTTAAAAAACATTTAAAGGTGTGCTTCTCAACCTGCAGGTTAATGTGCGCGTAGCCCACCATGCATGGTTTTGCAGTGCATGAGACCTTTGCTGTCCCTAGTGATGATTTCTCTTACATTATCACAGTTGGATTTATCTGAGAAGAAGACTCTCTTCAATACCATCTTGATGTTACTTTTTAACATATGGGGGAATACTTTTATTGCCCCCCACCCCATTTTCTAAGGCCACCTATAGGACTAATGAAGAAAATCCCAACCCCAGCAGCTCAACCTCCAGGGCCAAGATGAGAAACCATGTTTGGGGCTGAAGGGTAGATACTCCTCCACCAGTGGATCTGTCTTCCCTATACCCCTGGGACCGGGGGGTGGGGGGGTTCCTTGTAGAAATGCCAGGAAAATGCCTCCACTTTGCACTTTGGTTGGAAACTCTTTCCCCATGACTCCCTTCCATCTTCTTCTAAGAAGGGAAGAAAGAGAGGGGGTGAAGTAATTGTAGGCAACGGCTTAAAACGCTGGCGGTGCAAGGCTCATTTAGCATCTCTACTCGCTATTCCATTTACGGTAACCCTGAAAGCTACAGCCAAGCACTGCTGAGAGGGAACAGCAAGAAGTTCCCACAGACACAACTAATGGTTTGATTCCTTTGATGTATCGTGCTGGGAGAGAGCTTTGCAGAGGCTCTACATCAGGGGTCCCCAATCCCTGGACCGCGGACTGGTACTGGACTGCAGCTTTCTAGGGACCAGGCTGCAGAGTGCTTCAGTGGCCAGCAAGGTTCCCTAAGGTGCCTGCCTGAGCAGGCATGCACAATTCTCTTTTCCCACCCACCCACCCCAGGTTTTTTTTTTCCCTGTGCACCTGTCGAAACTGTTTTTGCTTGGGTCATGACAGAACCAGAGCAAGGGAGGCATTGTGCAGGTGAGTACACACACAAGCACACGGTCATTGGCCTCAAAAAGGTGGGCAACCACTGCTCTAGACTACCAGACAGAGGAACAAGTGGCTCCTAGAACAACCTAAGCCTGAACTATCTCTGGAGGCAAAAATGTTGCAATGGAGGTTGTCCTCCTTTTGGCACATCCTAAGAAGGCAGGATGATCTGGAAAAAACCCGACACCACCGGGAAAGGTTAATGGCAGCAGGAACAGAGGAAGACCAAATGTGAGATGCTTCAGTTCCTTAAAGCAGGCATGTCTAAACCTTGGCCCTCCAGATGTTTTGGACCACAACTCCCACAGTCCTTTGCCATTGGCAAACTAAGCTTACAATTCTGGGAGTTGTGGCCCAAAATATCAAGAGGGATGAAGTTTGGACATGCCTGCCTTAAAGGAAGCCCCAGGCTTCAGTTTAATGGGGTTGTTGAGGCCAGGACATGTTGGACATTGCTCAGAGGTGACCTGATGGCACGTAACAACAACAACCTAAAGAGGCCCTGTCATGGAGAAAGTGAAGGGCCTGGGGCCTAAAGAAAACCACATAGCTGCTTCAAAGAGTGTGAAAAGACTGGTCCACATAGTTCTTCCCGCCTTTACCTGAAGATGGCAGAAAGAGCATATCTGGTTGAAGGTCAGCCCAAAAGTACCCAGGGTGAAGGTGGAACAATTCATTTTAACTTGTAATAACCATCACAGATAGGCCAAGGCCAGGGACAAGAATGGTTTTGTATGCTGGAATTGTGTACAGCTGGTTTTCAAGGCTGACCAGCTTGCAAGGAAAGGGGAGGCCACCCCCCACAGCTGAAGTAGGCCAGAACATTGAATATACTCACGTCGTACGGCTGAAAACTGAGGGCGGTGTCGTTGAAGGAGGAAGGGGTCCACTGCCTGGAGATGCTGACCTTGACATTGCTGAATGTCTTCCTTGACGCATGGAGCAGAGAGTAACTGGGAGTTTGAGGGAGTGAGGGAGAAAAAGGAGGAAGACCACACGTGGGTTATTAATTCAGGATCGTACCAGATGTTCCGCAGAGACAGACTTGGTTTCTGGCTCTGCCATCGGCGATTTTGACAAGAACAGGGCAGACCTTAAACGAAATAAGCCACCCTGAAGTGGCCCTACAGATTGGGGAGATCAACTTCCATCATGCCTTATGTGACAATTTGTACTTGTACTCATCACAATTATACCAAAGTAAGGCTTGACATATCTTGCTTTGCATGTAATGAGTCTATCTCATATATTAGTTTCACCTTTTGAATTGGCTTACTGAAATACATGAGCATTTGCACAATATTCCAATCTTTCGAGTTTCACCTGTATTAGGAGGTGGTAATGTTTTGAGTAGCATCCTCTGTAGCAACCAACCATTCTCAACAAGGACTGGAAGTGGGGCCATAGACTGGAAATCATTCTTCAAAAACCACACACACAGCATAACTGTGCTCACAACCTGGGGCTCAATTCCAGGTAGCAGGCTCAAGGTTCACTTATCCTTCCATCCTTCTGAAATTGGTAAAATGAGAGCCCAGCTTGCTGGGGAGAATGGCAATGTGTAGCCTGCATAATTACTTGTAAGCCACCCAGAGAGTGCTTTAAGTGCACATACTGTAAATAAGAAGCATGCTTTTTTCATATTGTGTTTAAGGCTACTGTCAAAGAAGGGTTGAAGATGGCTGCTCTATCGGAGAAAATAAACAGAGAAACTACCATCTCCTAATTCTTTGCTGTTTCCATAGAGCTTAGAAAGTTCCACCCCCAGGTCCTTGGCATCTCCAGAGATTGTCTTACTGAGAAACAGGAAGCATTGGCCCAAGCCAGTGCCAAGAAACTGACTGGCGCTGGCTGGGGGAGGAGTGCCTGCAGCAAGTGGTGGTGGCAGATCAGATCATCCACTTCTGTTCCAAGTTCTTCCTTCGAGAATTTGAATTTTTTTTTTTGGCTAAAATTCCTAAAGTTCTAGCTGGAGGGCTTCCTTCTGAATACTGGTAGTTGTAGTGAAATAAAAGCTGAAAATACCATGACTAATGACAGGCAGCCCTTCGTGAACTTTTTTCTCTACGAATTCCTTTGGGGGGGGGAGCTTGAATGGTCATGCAGGTTAGAATCACCAGGGACAATAATGACCGTCAAAAAACAGATTGTTACTTCTACAACTTCTTGCAATTCATTACAGTGGCTATGACTTCTGGGAATCAAAGCCCAAAACTTCGGAAGCCCTGTCGCAACGAATGTCTGTTCTGAATAAGAACACCTGAAACACACCAAAACTGGATGCCAAGCAGAAGTCATTATCTGGACACTATTACAGCAGTTTTTCCCCAACTTTGAGTTCGCAGATGTTCTTGAACTAAAACTCCCAGAAGCCTTCACCACTAGCTGTGCTGGCCTGGATTTCTGGAAGATACAGTGATAAGAACATAAGGAGAGCCCTGCTGGATCAGGACAAGGGCCCATCTATTCCAGCTTCCTGTAATCTCACAGTGGCCCAACCAGATGCCTCCGGGAGCACATGGGCCAACTAGATACCTGTCTCCTGATGCCAGTTTCCTGCATCTGGCATTTTGAGGTACAGTAACCCTCCACTTATTGCGGGGGTTAGAGACCCACCAGACCCGCAATGACTGAAAATCTGCTATATGTGAATGCAGGTTGGTTGGGGCGTGGGGGGGGGTGGCGCACCACCGCTGCTTCCCCGGGCTGCTGGGAGACTTTTTTTAAAAGCCTTCCAGCAGCCCATGCAAGCAGAGGTGGATGATCTGATCCGCCACCACTGCTTTCTGCAGGTGCTCCTCCCCCAGCCAGCGCCAATCAGCTGATTGGCGCTAGCTTGGGGCCAGCACTACCCACAATCGCCATTGAAATGCATTGGCTCAATGCATTTCAATGGATACATTTTTCCCCATTGGAATGCATTGGCTCAATGCATTCCAATGGGAAAAAATTCTCCATTGAAATGGATTGAGCCAATACATTTCAGTGGAGGTGGCCTGGGACTGGAAGGGAGTTAAAAAGTGGCGCGTTGCTTCTCCCGAGCCCCGGGGGGAGTGGGGAGTGGTGCGCCACTTTTTAAATCCCTTCTTCCCGTCGCGGAGGCAGGTCTTCCTCTGTGACTGGAAGGGATTTAAAAAGTGGCGCACCACTCCCCACTCCCCCCGGGGCTCGGGAGAAGCAGCATGCTACTTTTTCCCTTCCCCACAGCCCGGCTCCAGCTGATTGGCGCTGAGGTTTATTATTTATTTATTTATTTATTGGACTTATATCCCGCCCATCTTCCCGGAGGAACTCTGGGCGGCTTCCAGTGGACAGACCAAACGGTGGTCGTCAGTACAAAATACAATAGGCAGATACACTAAGCAATGAATACAATAACAATCAAACAACGTTAAAAAACACTTCTGGCACCCTTAGCATTCTAGCGAAAAAGACTCGATAGCCATACAACTAACTTTCCAAAGTAAGCAGAGATGGCGAATGACGGGAACAAACAAACAAAAGAAATTGACTAACTGCATAAATTAAACTTGGTCACCAAAGGCCTCTCAAAAGAGCAAGGTTTTAAGAGCTCTACGAAAGGCCAGCAGGGGCCAGCGCTCCCCCCCCCCGCTCTGCAGAGCGCACATCACTCGGAAGGGTGTTCCACAACGAAGGGGCCTCCACCGAGAAGGCCCAATTATGGGCGATGGTTTTCCGGGCCTCTCTTGGGGTGGCGACCTGGAGCGAGTGCGCTCACGCCTTCCGGACCAGTCGGGCCAAGATTGATCGCTGGGCGATCCACTCTGCCAGGTAGTCCGGGCCCAAGCCATGGAGGGTTTTATAAACTAAAACCAGCACCTTGAATCTGATCCGGTGTGCAACGGGCAACCAATGCAAGCGAGCCAGGACTGGGGTGATGTGGTCATAGCGACGCACTCCAGCCACCAGCCTGGCTGCTGCATTTTGTACCCGCTAAAAACGCCGGAGGAGAGTCAAGGGCAACCCCATGTAAAGAGCGTTACAGTAGTCCAACCTCGAGATCACCAGTGCCTGCACTACTGTTCTCAGGGAGTCACAGTCCAGGTATGGGCGGATCTGGGCTATTTGACGCAGGTGGAAGAAAGTGGATCTGGTCACAGCAGCCACCTGGGCATCCAAGGATAGCGCCGGATCCAGAACCACACCCAGATTCCTAACCCTATCCGCCAGCTGGAGGGAAACACCCTCCAAACGGGGAGAGGACCTTCATAACCGGATGGGGAACTCCCGAAGAACATAACCTCAGTCTTTTCGGGGTTGAGCTTAAGCCTGTTTGCCCTGGTCCATGCCATGACCGCCCCCAGACACCAGTCAAGGGTCGCGACAGCTTCCACTGCAGAGGTGGAAAAGGAGAGATAGAGTTGTGTGTCATCAGCGTACTGATGACAGCAGACTCCAAAACTCCGGATGACCCCAGCCAGCGGTCTTACATAGATGTTGAACAGCATGGGGTAGAGAGACAAGCCCTGCGGCACACCACAAGGGAGTGTCCACGGGGCTGACAACTCTCCACCATGCTGCACATACTGGGGACGAGCCTCCAGGAAGGACCGGAGCCAACTGCGAACAGTGCCTCCAATACCCACCTCGGAGAGCCGATCCAGTAAGATACCATGGTCGACGGTATCGAAGGCCGCTGACAGATCCAGGAGAACCAACAGGGTAGAGCTACCCCTGTTGGCTGCCCAGATTAGGTCATCTTGCAGTGTGACCAGAGCTGTCTCGGTCCCCCGGCCGGGCCTGAAGCCGGACTGGCATGGGTCAAGGCAATGCTGTTCCTCTAGATGTGATTGTATCCGGATCGCGGCCACCCCCTCGATGACCTTGCCTAGAAAGGGGACATTGGCGATCGGACGGTAGCTTGCCAATTGGTCCGTCGCCAAGCCTGGTTTTCAAAGGATGGGCTTAATTACCATCTTGTTCAGATGGGATGGAAAAAAACCCTCGCTGAAGGATGTGGTGGCGATGATGGCGACCCATTCAGGCATGGTCCCCCCGGCCGCTTTTATGAGCCAACCTGGGCAGGGATCAAAGGGGGTGGACGCAGAACGGCAGTGGGCAATTGCCCTGGAGGCCTCCAAAGTGGAGACAGGCCCAAACTCAACCAATCGAGGAGAGCGAGGGGGTGCCGCAACTGGGGGTGGTGAGGGAGGGCTAGTGCAACCGGAATCTAAGCCGGTCCGGATGGCCTCTATTTTCGATCTAAAAAAGACTGTGAAGTGCTCACTACTGAACTCAGTAGGAGGAGGCCCAGTCAGACTCGGATTGGTGAGGTTCCGAACCACCCGGAAGAGTTCTGCCTGGCGATTTGAGGCCTCACCAATTCTCAGGGAGTAATAAGATGTTTTAGCCTCCCTGATTGCCCGAGAATAGCGCCTAGTCTGGATGACAACCGCAGTCTTATTAAATGCCATCCAGCTTGTCCTCCAGCTGCTCTCCAGCCTCCTTCGTTCCTGCTTCATTGCTCTTAACTCCGCCGTGAACCACGGCGAAGGTCGAGCTCTGCGTCGGAGGAGACGCTTGGGGGTGATCCGGTCGATGACGCGGGAAGTTGTTTCAAACCATCGGTCAACCGCGGTCTCGGCCAGATCGTCAGCCAGCCCACCAGGAAACTCCCCGAAGGCCTCACAGAACCGAGCAGAGTCCATCAGCCTCCAGGGGCGAGCCCAGACAAGGGGCTGGTGGTCCCCACGGGGAGGAGCTGTGACTGACAGGGAAAAAGACAACAGGTGGTGGTCTGACCATGACACAGGTAGGGAGACTAGGTCCCCCACCTCCAGAGAAGAATCCCCCGACATGGAGGTAAATACCAGGTCAAGGGTGTGCCCAGACCTGTGGGTGGGGCATAAAACATGTTGAGACAGGCTCATGGAGGTCATGGACTCCATGAATTCCAGAGCAGCACCAGACAGTCCACCACCAGCCTGCACGCTGAAGTCCCCAATGATCAGAAGGTGAGGGGACCTCAACAGCGCCGCAGCGATGAACTCTGAGAGCTCTGGTAGGGGTTGAGCTGGGTTGCGGGGAGCGCAGTAGCCCAGTACAATGCCAAACCTGTCCCACTGACCCACTAACAGGTGAAGGCATTCTAATCCTGGCCTAATCAATGTCGAGGCCCTGTTGACAGAAAGAGATTCCCTGTATACAATGGCAACCCCTCCCCCCTTCTGACCCTCCAACCTGCCTACTCCCTGGACCGTAAACCCAGGCGGGCACAGCTGGGCGAGCGAAGCCCCCCCACCTCTGCACCCACCCAGGTCTCGGTGATGCAGGCCAGGTCAGCCCTCCCATCAAAGATGGTATCATAAACGATAGGGATCTTATTGTGGACCGACCTGGCACTCATAAGGAGGCAGGACAGGTTGGAGGCGCTGGCAGGATGGCTCCTGGACACGTGGCGGTGAGTCGGGGGGTCAGAACGTGGGACAGGCATGAGATGCCTGACCCGAGTTCTTCTTATCTGACTTACCCAACGACTCTGAGCATACCGTCCACGGCCAGAGACGGTCGGAATAGGAGTCCCCGTTAACATGGTGACCAAGGGGAAAGGGGGGGGAAAAGGAAAGAAAAGAAAATTAGGTAAATTACGAAATTAAAATAAACATAAATAACACAAATAAATAGTACAATATGGCCAATACAATATAAAATAATATAATATAAAGTAAAGAACAGGTAAATACGAAGAACAAAATAAAACAATGAAAAAAATCTAATGAGGGCACATAAACCAGGGGACAGATGGAAAGTCGAGGGGAAGGGGGGGAAGGAGGGCAGATAAAAGCTTGGTGGAAATAAAAGAGCCCAGTGATTAACAACGATGAAGGGTCTGAGTTGGACCGCTCCTGGTGTAAATGAGCAGGTCCACTTAGGCTTGTCGGCATAGAGTGGGCTTTATAAAAAGGGGGGAAACAAGGTGGGGGAAATGAATCCGCTCGGCCAGGCTACCCCCCCCGGTGGAAAAACCGGCGAATCCTCCCCTACTCCAAATCCCCCCCGAGACCAAGGGGGAAAGAGATGGAAATGCCGGCAGCAGAGCTGATATCCAAGGTCCAGAGAGGGGCCAGCAAACAGTCCACAGTCAGAGTTTTGAGGCCGATGGGCGGCCAAACCCGGCAGCCAGTCCACCGCCCGAGACCCAAATCCAGCCCGGCGAGGATGATCATTAGGCGGACAGCCGGTGGGCGAAATTGTCTGGCTAGGAGGAGGGAAAGGATGCTGGCAGCCGAAATGCCGCCCGAACCCCGACGTCGAGGTGGTCACAAAGGAGCGCCGGCCAGGCGCCAGAGAAGACAATAGCACTGGCGGCCGACATGCCGCCCAACAACCCCCAGCTCCAAACCAGGCACCAGTGCGCTTGGGAGAACCATCCGAGGCCATCGATGGAGCAAAGTCCCCAGCAAGTGGTCGATGGAGGTCCAGTGCTCGAATCCCCGGCTCAGGCTCAAGCTCGCTCCAGCCCAGGGAGAGCCAAGATAGCAACTGTGGCCATCGGAGCCCCGAGTCCTCAAGGACGGACGGCGACAGACGATCCGCGTCAGTGGCTGGGTCCTCGCCGCAACAAGGGGCCGAAGATGGATCAACAGCCAAGCGAGGGGGCTCCGCAAAGGTAGGCATGACGGAGGGAGGGGGAGGGCGCACTCAGCTAGATGTCGTACCATTCGGCGTCTTCAAGTACGGCGGCTCCGCGAGGAGATATCGGGCACCCAACAAGCCCCGACTACAGGCTCAAACGCCGAAACTGAGCCCCCTTAAAGCCCCCCACAGTTCCCGATGACGTCCCCCGACTGGCCCATAAAAAAAAGGTGGGGTAATAAAGGTTTTTCTCCCTCATCCCAGTGCTAATCAGCTGGATCCCTGGCATGTACTGCAGTCTCGCGATATAGCAGGACCGCAGTACATAAATTGCAAAATGGTGGGGGTTAGTGTACCCTCCTTTTAAGCCTGGAGATAACATGCATCCCCATCATCGCTTGCAACCTGCGATGATCCGAGAGCATCTGGGGACCCAAGTGGAAACCACTGCACTACAGCTCAGCTCCCTGTACTCCGGCACCCAACTTGACAAAAACACTCAACTGGTTCTCACACACATTCAAGTGCAACCACATACCTGAAGAAAGTGAGCAGGAACACAGCTGCATGATGATGAGTGTACTGCGACAAGCAGGCCTTCTTGGTAGACTGTCTCCTCAAAACTCCAGGCATTGCTCTCTTCTCCTTGCCCCAGTCCCCACCCCCAACCCCCTTGGGCCCTTGAAGGTGGAAATGTAGATCAAGTCATTTCTCTTCTCCCTTAAAATAAAAGAGAGAGAGAGAGAAGGAGTGGTATGACCAAGAGAGACAATTTCCACACAATGTTAAGCATGCCCAAGCCTAAAATGGTTTAAGGACAATTCTGACCCAACAAATTTGAGATGATGCTCTGTCCTTACACAAGGGTAAGGAAGAAATCTCATACACAGTCTTTCAAGGACTCTCTGCCAAGCCATTTCTGATCCTACGCTTATTTCAAAACTCCTTCACCGACACTGAACCTTTATCACTGCCATGCCTTCTGTTATCCCTTCCCATCTTTTGGCTTTAACGGGAGGGAGGAGAGGGGGGGAAAAGACACCCAAAAAACAAAAACCCGACAAGAGTGCTTCCGGGAGCAGCACAAAGTACACCAAGCCCTGTGTTATCAGACTAAAGGTTGATTGAATCCAGTGAGGTTTCTCATAGCAGCCAAAGCCGAAGCGACAGCAAAAAAGAGAAACAGCCTTCTACCACCATTGCTCTCCAGCAACTAGTATTCAAAGGCACACAGCTGGAATCTGTATCTAGATAGGAAGATGTGCAGCCATTGGTTGCTCTGCTATTGTCATCGGGTTGTTTCTGACTTACTGTCGCTCTATTAATTAGTAATCATCAAAGGCTCTGATAATTAACAACCCTGGTCAGATGTTCCAAACTCAAAGCCATGGCTTTTTAATTGACTTAATTTACCTCATACTAGCTCTCAGGGCCTCGCGATATGGTTTTATCAGAGTGGACTATATAGGGTCAGGTAAGGTCGGGCTGATGTCCAGTAATCCGTGTGGTGCAATCTTTGCATCCACAAAGCATATGCATTTCAAGTGATCCTATTGAGTCCACCTCCCTTAAGAAAATAAAAACAGTTATCCCATCTTGTCTCCTGCTTCAGTGAGGAAGTATTCATTTTAATGATTTTTTCCTAAAAAGGTATATTGTATCAGTGCTACTCTAACTGGCTTTTTAAAAAAAAAAAATGTGTCCTCCCTCTGCTTTACTGAAGGAAAATGTTTTGATCCCCTAATAAATTTATAAATATAAATTTACAAATATTAAATAAATAAATAAATAAATAAAATATTGTTAAGTGGCTGAGCAGTCTATTTTAGTTGAATATTTATTTAATAAATAAATGAACTTTTATTAAATGAATATTTATTTAATAAATTAATGAACTTCAGGCGCCTGAACAACTGTCACAGAGAAGAAGAAAGCTTATGTTCCGTAGCTTTAGGAGATTAGACCTGAATAGATGGATTCTAATAGTAAGAAAATGAGACTCTAGCTAGATTTTAGGAAGATCTTCCTTGCAATAGAAAAGAAAAAGGTTCAACTGTAGGGCAATTATTTTAGAGGGTAGAAAAAAAACCCCATCCTTGTTTTAGAAGAGGTAGTCTTTGTGCAAGCAAAATCTAAAGAAACAGAAAAAATAGAACAAAAAAAAACATGTGGCATCTGAAAGACTATTACTGTATATTTAAATGTGAGCCACTTTGTCAGACATCTAGGGAAAAATGAATTACTGGACTGAGAGTGGACAGCCAGATACTGGAGATACTTTGGCTGCAAGACCTTCAGCGCTGTTGGGAAAATTCACAGCTTTTTATGTTATTTTATTTTATTTGTTTTGAGTATTTCTTTCTACCCCGTCTTTCTCTTTGCAAAAGGGCCCAAGGCGGCTTACAGTAAGGAGGGAGAATATACAGTCCAGTACAATTAAGACATATTTGAGTTTGGGAACAGGGAATTAGGGGCATCTTACAGCATTAAAAAGCTTCAGTTGCTTGGAGTCTCATTCCACTCCTCCACCACACGATGCTCTGAATGTGCATCCCTCCAGATGTTGCAGGTCTTCGAGCCCTAGAATTCCTCACCACTAGCTACGCTGCTAGAGCATATTATTTATTTATTTATTTATTTATTTATTTATTTATTTATTTATTTATTTATTTATTTATTTCTATACTGCCCGTCTTCCAAGGGAACTCCAGGCGGTTAACAATCAGGAGCAATTAAAGAAACAACAACAACAATATAATTAGGGGGGAAAAGGTGTATATAAAATGAGTTGACTTTTCTAAGCCAATAAACGATGAAAGACTCACTCCAACAACAAATCTAGAGGCCTGCACTTTGCCCACCCCTGCTGAAGCAGAGACCTCTTTATGGCTTTTCTTCTCACTGTCGGCCTGGCCCCGGTGTATCCTATCTAAGCAGATAATCCCACCCTGGACTTGAGAAACAGAGGGGAAGAAAAAGGTGCATTTAAGGTAGAAGATCAGGCAAAAACAAGATAAGCAACATACTGAGAAAATGAGCCCCTAGTCAGCCATTCTTCCTCTACTACCATCCTGTTTTTTCTATTATTTCCAGATGGTCTGGGCTTTGGGCAAAAGAGCTTTTAGAATGCTCAGCATATGTGATAGTATGGTACAGTCGTTATCGCGTGGTGAAAGGTAATACGCCGGGTAGAAAAAGAGAAGGGGAGATCAACTTCCCACCCTTGCATGCACTCAATCTTTACTGATTTATTATTTAGATTATTTTTATATCATCTCACACTGCAGGCACTAATCCGGTCAGTTCACAGGTTAAAATGTTATGTAAAAGCATACAGACACATAACAATAGAAAAGGCTATAATTTGTTTAAAAAATCAGAATCAGCACATCGGGCTCCCAGAAGAATTTGTCACTAACTCAAGACCGGAAGAAAAGGACTTCAAAGACAGATTTGAAATAGCTGATACTGTCTGGTTGAATAGAAGAAGCTAGGCAGGAAAAGACAACTCTACTTGTGCATTCATAGCTACTTTCTTTGAAAAATAGACCAGTACAAATCTAACATCAAAAATACCTTTCTCATTCACACCCACCCACCCACCCCAAATTATCAGTGGAGAAACACCATAGTCCTCCAGGGAACTCTGACACTGACCTTAAAGTAACCATTGTAGAACAAAAGAGTTAAGGTGGAAAAGCGTCAATAAGAAGTTCAGTTCTATCTTCTATGGCCTGAATGCAAACAAGGGCTTTTTTCTAGTTGCTGTGAATTTTTCAGGATGTTTTGCTGTGTTCTGGAACTTTAAATTCCTGACGTTTTGCCAGACCCTGTAGCTGGAATCTTCAGAGGGCAAGAAGCTCAGGTAACTAGGAGTTCTCTCTGTGCTCTGGGGTATAGAGTGAGTGAGACTGGGGTCTTTTAAGTTGTGTGAAAGAGAAAACTTGTCCTATGCAGGAGAATAGGTGTTACTCATTGTATTGTGATGAAGGGATTAAGAAGTTTCAATGTAATCAGGGGTAGCAACAATCCTTCTGTGTAGTTGATGGGTGTCAGGCGTCGTTAGCTGTTCTATTGTGTGAACTGATCACTGGTGCTTGTAGCTGGGTGGGAATCATTGAGTTTTGACCTTTTGCACTCTGCAACTCTTAGTACTGGAAGCCAGGCTTTGTTGATTTTTAGACATTCTTCTTTTTTGTTGAAACTGTGCTTATGTTTGTGGATTTCAATGGCTTCCCTGTGTAGTCTGACATAGTGATTGGTAGTGTTGTCCAGTACCTTTTTATCTCACTGCATGTGCTGATCTCTTTATCTATGCCAGAATGTCTTTGTCAAAGTGAGGGGCCAGCACTCTAAGCAAGCCACTGGCCCTCACTGAACCCCCTTTAAGAGGGGGCCAAAAGGTAGACAACTCATGGGCCCCAGGAGGGCATGGTGGTGGAAGGAGAGCTGACAGTTGCTGAGAGACCATAACAAGGTTGAACTGGGAGAACAGGTTGAGGAGGGAATAAAAAGAAAAGAAAAAACAAGAACTCAGAGCAAGGAAGGGGCAGGAAAGGATCGCTTCCTTGGAATTCCTTAGAATCGAAGAGCTGGGAGAGACTTCAAGGGCCATCCAGTCCAACCCCCCACCATGCAGGAACCCCCATCACAGTATTCCAATAGATGGCCATACAGCCTCTGCTTAAAAACCTCCAAAGAAGGAGACTCCACCACCTTCCGTGGCAGCATATTCCACTGCTGGACCGCTGTAACTGTCAGGAAGTTCTTCCTAATGTTCAGATGGAATCTCATTTCCTGTACAGTAGTTTGAAACCCCAGCTTCTTGGGCTGAATCAGGGCCCTCTCCTTTCTCCAATGGACTCAACAAGGGAACTGGCTAGAGAGAGTGCTGGAAACCAAGCCCCCACCCCACCCTGGGGACTACTCACCCAGGAGGAGTGTATCATAACCTCTACTTCTGCACTTCTCGTGAACACCCATAGATGAGGTCATTATTAATGGCTGGAGTCCTGTCTGTGTTCACACAAAGTTTGTGTAAGATGTAGTTAATAATAACTACAGTATAGCTATTCATGGAACAGCCAGGGCACATCTCTGTTGTGGAATCAGGAACATGGCCTCACATGCAACCAAGATACATTCTGGCTATACTTAAGCACTCATGAAATAGCCAAGGCACATGACACACAACTGGCCATTTTTTGTACTACAGTACAGTGGTACCTTGTATAAAGAAATTAATTCATTCCAAATGAAATTATGTTAAGCAAATTTTCCTTTATACAAATTTCCCATAGGAATGCATTGAAAATGGAGTGATCCCATTTTATGTTGTACAGATTTCCCCCATAGGCAATTCTGTTAAGCAAATTTCCCCTATCTCTGGAATTTTTTATGTTGTACAAATTTTGTTATACAAAAGGGTCCATGTTTGTTATACAAGGATGATGAAGCTGTTTGGATGAGCAGCGAAACATTTCTATCTCTCAAAAATAAGTCCAGTAGCCATGACTCAACTTCCAGACAAGGATCCACTGTACCTGTATTTCAATTCCTTCTCCTCCTGTTTACAACCTCACTCCGAAAGAGGGTTTCACCTTTTCAACTACTTGTTTGAACAGGGACAAAGGCTTTCACTTCGTTATGTGCTGATTATTTCATCAATGTAATGATACAGTAGGGCCCCTGTATCCGCTGGGGATTGGTTCCAGGTTTTCCTGTGGATAATGAAAACCGTGGATAAGAGAGAATGCCTGCCCACCCAGCTCCAAACTGCTGTTGCATGACAGTAGCTTGCTTTATGACTGCTATTTTGACACAGTAGCTTGCTTTACAAATGCTATTTGTGACAAAAGCTTGCTTTGTGGCTGCTGAATTATTTATTTATTTTCCCTCTGCCAGCCATGGCTAACTGAATCAGTGGATAATGAATCAGTGGATACGGAGGTCATACTGTACTTGTATTTAGCAAATGCTTTGTAAATGGTCACTATTAAGGTCATTATAACTGGTTATAGCCTTTGTTCTGATTTCATTCCCCACTTACCAATATAAAGCAGTTCTCCTACTAAAGCACTGCTTCCTGTCTCTGATGAGATGGACTGCTGTCCATGAATGCTGACACCAAGCAAAGTATTCTTGGAGATGAGACTAGACTTTATGTTGATCTGGCCAAACAAGGTTCTTAATAACTTGAGATGCCTTAAGGACGCATAAAAGTATGCACGCATGGCCTTTTGCTGAACACACAGATTATGGGCATGGGACAAGGTTACAGGGGCAATCCCACTATCTTCAGTGAGGACATTAGGAGATTAGTGTAATCTTAGAATAATCCGGCATGGAGCCATTTGCGCCCATCTCTGATTCTAAACAACATAGAAGGCTTCCAAGAGAGACTACAGATTTGTTTCAAAAGAACAAAACTATCAGAGGTTTGTCACTGAGAAGCAAGTTTAAGGAAAACAGCAAAAGTATTGCAATACTCGATCAGGAATGTTACCCCCTAAATGGCATCATCCATGTGGGCACTGCACCTACTGTAAATAAACATGCTCTTCCTCAAAGTGACAGGAAGTATAATTTAAAAGAATTTCCCACCCACAACACAAGTGAAGTGCTGCATTCTAACTTTGACATATTGATGCAGTGCTCCAGACCAGTGGTTCTCAACCTGTGGGTCCCCAGACGTTCCTGGACTGCAACTCCCAGAAATCCTGGCCAGATCAGCTAGTGATGAAGACTTCTGGGAGCTGCACTCCAGGAACATCGGAGGACCCACAGATTAAGAACCAATGCTCTAGACAATAATATTACTGATAACCTAAGAATATAGTAAAAATGTTATGGATGTGCTGTGAAACCATGGATATATCAATTTATTTATATGATTCTGTACCCAGTGTGTTACAATGATGTAACTGCAATTATTTTTATGTTATATAGCCCTTGAAGAAGGTATATAGGCTCAAATGCACCAAGATTTATTTATTTATTTTCTGAAATAAAGAGAGTTACTGTATATTTTTTGCATCCTGGAAATGCAGTCCCTTTTAAACCTAATATTTAAGTGGATGCAACAGTTCCTTTCATTATTTATGGCATGCATCCTAGTCACAATTTGAAAAGAGCAAAAAAGTGCAACTGAAAATGCTGCTCTATTTTAGCTGAAAGCTCCTAGTGACAGTAATTAAAGCAAAAAGCAAAATGTTCTGCTTATATACCTCACCATACCATTTCAAGTAGTCTTTGGGTGGTTTACAGTTGAATTACAGTATGCAGGCTACACATTGCCCCCACCAGCAAGCTGGGTACTCAGTTTACCGACCTTGGAAGGATGGAAGGCTGAGTGAACCTTGAGACGGCTACCTAGGAGTGAACCCCAGACTGTGAGCACAGTTTTAGCTGCACTACAGGCATTTAACCACTGCACCACGAGATGCCTTCTAAATCAGGAAAAATTCTATACAAAAAATTCTATACAAACTGGGAAATCCACCAAATTATTAAAACTAACAGACTAGATGCCCCTTTCTACTTCTGTCATGGGGTGGGTGGGTGGGGAGAAAAGGAGTAATGTAACCCACCGGTAGAAACAAAGTTCTCAGTAGAGTAACACTTTTATTGGGTGACAAGAAGCATTCTGAAAAGTTCATGACTTCCCCTTCTAAAAGCTAACTTTGTTAAAGCAATCCCAAAATAGTGTGACTCAAAGCAGAAGCCTTTTGGAGATTACAAATTGATGGCACAAAGTTCAAAGGGTCTGAAGTTGATCACTCAGACTCAACCACTCCATTGTAAAAGTCAGAATGACAACATGGTCTTGCTCAAACAGCAAGTCACGAAGATCCCAGTTCACAAGTCAGCTCAACATATAGGTATCTAGTGGCCAACAGAGATGGCCAAACACAGGTGTTCCGTGATCCAATGGCCCATCCCCTTTGGTAGGCATCCCCTCGGAGGCAGTACCTGGATGAGCTGGGGCAGACATTTGACACTGCTTTACTCACTGGACAGGGTAGGGCTGTTCACCCATCTGCCAAACCAGCTTGTGCTCATCTCTAGTAACCATACACAAAAGGACTATTCTGTCATACTATTGAGCCCCTTCCCACGTTTTGAAGGGAGATAACACAATCATAAGAACATAAGAAGAGCCATGCTGGATCAAGCCAAAGGCCCATCTAGTCTAGCTTCCTGTATCTCACAGTGGCCCCACCAAATGTGTCTGGGAGTGCACGAGACTAGATATCTGTCTCTTAATACCACTCCCCTGCATCTGGTCCCTGCCACAGCATGTGGTGATGGCATCTGGCCTGGATGCCTTCAAAGGGGGATTGGACAGATTCCTGGAGGAAAAGTCCATCACAGGTTACAAGCCATGATGGGGATGTGTAATCTCCAGGCTTAAAAATTCAGGGTACTTCAAAGGCCAGATGGAGGGGAGTGATATCAGGAGACAGATACTGTATCTAGTCTTGTGTGCGCCCAGAGGCATTTGGCGGGGCCACTGTGAGATATAGGAAAATGGACTAGATGGGCCCTTGGCCAGATCCAGCATGGCTCTTCTTATGTTCTTATATTCTTATCCCTTGATAACCTTAGCACAGAGAAAATTCTCATTATTTTCTGATCATCGTTAGGGATGGTTTAGTTGACCATTAATGAAAATGGGGGGGGGGAGAATGAACACAAAGAGAGAACAAAGAGCAGGAAAAAATACACAAACACTTGTGTGTATCCAATTCATACTTGTTAGGATTCGTTTCAGGTCCTGAGTCTACATATGTTAGTGAAAAGAAGCACATAACCATTTCCTGGACCTGCCCTGAAACATAGATCAGAGCAACAACAACATTCTTTGTTTCCCTTTTAATCCATCTACGGTACAATGTTTACCAGGAAACCCATAGTAATGGTGAGTCTGCCAAGAAGCCTCTTGTTTTCTACCAGGCTGCGACATTCTAAAATCAAAGCACTCCCTCACGATAAAAATAATAATTACTGCTAGTACCAGACAAACACAATGGGGCAGCTGAGGGGAAGCCCTTTTGTTTGTTTGTTTTACAGTCCAGCTTCAAACTCCTTTTCCAAGGAGAAAGGCGGGGCAAAAATACTCTAAAATTTTAAAAAAACCGTAATAAATAAATAAAATCCTCTTCCATGTCTACTTGGAGAATCAACACGGATCCCCCAGAGATTTTAACCCGGGTGCCTTTTAACAGCGACCCGAGGAAGGCAACGAAGGGAGGAAGGCAAAACGGGAGGACACCACCTGCTCGGCTACTACGTGGCAGAAGGCGCAGGAGTGAGGCTCGGAAAAAAACCCCCAGCAGAATCCGGCATGGATTCAGTGCCGTCCCAAAAACGCATAGGATCGGACCTGCACGTCTGAATCCTGGATATTCAGAAGGCAAAAAGCAGAAGCGATTCTAATCTGGGTGGATCAAATTGATTACTTCGGTCCAACAACGCCTCCAATTAAACAGTGCACGATCCCGACAGCGCATCATCCTATGCATAATCATCACTCCGGGCATGCCCCCCGCCTTCGATCTCATCTAATCCCGCAACCCCCAAAAGGCTGCCCTGACAGCCCGTCTCCCCACCGCGACCCAGGTGCACCCTCCCAGCAAATGCCGCTCACCTGCCTGCATTTCCAAGGCAACTTCCAGGAAGTCATATGACCGCCTCCTCTTCCGAGCCGCAGACGCCTCCCCAGGCCATCTCCTTTTTTCCCCTCCTCTCGCCATTTCTCTCTCTCTCTTCGCAGTGCATCTTGGGAGTTGTAGTTTTCACGCTTTCTCCTCCTTACATCTCAGCTCCGGGCAGCATACACAAGCAACTACTGTACCTGGCATTTTCCCCATCTTGCCAAGAAGTTTACATCTAAGAACTTATTCCTGACATCTCCATCTTTTGTCATGTTTAAACTTTAGTTCAGCTTTGAGGAAGAGGGTATTGCCCTCGAAGTATTAGCAACCTTTTTTTTGCTATTTTACTGGTAGCCTCACGCAAGGTATCACCTGGTCTATTTTTGTATTTAATTTTTGTGATGGCTACACGGCTCCTGAACTTGTTTTGATTCAATTGGAAATACTTAGCTTTCGGAATCAACCCTGAATGTTCACTGGAAGGACAGATTTTGAAGCTGAGGCTGCAATACTTTGGCCGCCTCATGAGGAGAGAGGACTCCTTGGAAAAGTCCCTGATGTTGGGAAAGATTGAAGGCAAAAGGAAAAAGGGGGAGGCAGAGAATGAGATGGTTGGAAGGTGTCATCAATGCAACCAACATGGATTTGACCAATCTCTGGGAGGTAGTGAAAGACAGGAGGGCCTGACATGCTTTGGTCCATGGGGTCTCAAAGAGTCAGACACGACTGAATGACTGAACAAGTTTTCAGAATATTGTACTTCACTATTGGTCTCTCCGTAAGGTAGAAGGACTAAGGTTTGCACTGAAGGAAGAAAGCCATTGCTGCCGAGAAGTTTTGGGGCTCATGCGTAGGGTGTCAGACCACATACATACTACTACCCCGACTACTGGTGGTTCCTATTTATTTCAAACATACTGTACAAGTATTACTATCTTGGTCGTGGCAACAGCTGCATGCCAGCCAGAAATCCTGAAGTCTCCTTTTCTTGATCATGGCCTTTCTCTATTCATCTCTACCCATTGAATGCAAGCCTGGTATACTACTCAGAAAGGGATGGAAGAACGGCAAACCTTTGAATCGAAATGATCCAGTTCATCTCTACCCATTCAAGAAAGTGGATTTCTAGCTGCACAGAATGCTGATGAAAAAAATATATAAATGCATGGCTAGAGGTCACTGTGCTACATGCAATAGAAATTTACCATGCATGGTTTAAAACTAAAACCTTTAAAATGTGGCCTTATTTTTTTCCTAGCATGGCTTCTATGCTTTAAAAAGTAGAAGTTCACAAATGGGTTTTTGCTGACATGGAAATGCATTGAACCTGATTCCTGTGTTGAACTTATTACAGTCAGAATAAAATTCATGTTATTATTATTATTTGTCTTCCTTTCTGTACCTGTACCTTGTACACATATGAAAACATGTTTCTCCTATCATAGTTTCCACATTTTCAAATACAGTCTCATTTGTGCTTTAAACAACTACATAGACATAACAAGAAGAAAACCAACAAGTTCAAGTTAACCTTCCCTGTTATCTAAAAGCAGGACTAAGTAATGTCACAACTATTCATTTTCTCCCTTTCAATTTGTTTTTAAAAAACATGTGTGTTGTATCATTACAGTCGTGACCAACTCTTCGTGACCCCATGTCCATGGAGTTTTCTTGGCAGGAATATTGGAGTGGCTTGCCAGTTCCTACTCCAGGCACCTACAGTGCCTGGTATTCCCTGGTGGTCTCCCATCCAAGTACTAACCAGGGCCGACCCTGCTTAACTTCCGAAATCGGGCGAGATCGGATTTGCTTAGGACATCTAGGCTGCTTAAAAAACACAGTTCCAACATATTTTAAAAAAAAAACGGACAAACTGGCAACCTCAGCAGTTGGCAACAAGACATCAGCCCTTGGATATGGAAAATGAGAAAAATGCAAGGATAACAAATGGATAATTAATTATTTCTATTAGTAATTTTGAATAATAGCTCTTTCCTGGAATCCATAGGCTCTCCTGCACTCTGGTGAACCTTACTTCACTCCGGTGATATGGAAGGACTTACTAGAGTGGATCATAGGCTTTTTTTTTTTTTTTGGTTCACCTGTTTTAAAGAGTTTATCGTAAATTGGCTGGCTGGTTCCGTGCTTTAGGTGGGAGTTCAATTCCCCAGGTAGAGCCAGCCTGTATGGATTTGGGCAAGCTACACAGAAGCAGGACTCCCCCCAGAAGGAGGGAACATTAAACCACATTTGAGTACTCTCTACCTGGAAAAGACTACCATAAGTCAAAACTGACTTGGTGGCACATTTATTATTATTATTAAATTATCACACAGCAGACAAGATAACGACGCTGGATTTTGTATTACAAATCACTAGTTGAACGCTTCCCAAGCGTTTAGGACTACGTGATGTATCGGTGAATTATGCGAGCAGATCCCAGTAAGGCAGCTTTCTGCATCTGACTGATGGTCACTTTGTCAACTCCAATTTCTTCTAAATACTTGCTCAGCTCTTTAGGCACTGCACCCAGCGTGCCGATTACCACTGGGAACACCTGTACTGGTTTATGCCAGAGTCCCTGAAGTTCAATTTTCAAATTCTGAAATTGGGTAATTTTTTCAAGTTGTTTCTTGGTGACTCTACAATCACCTGGTATAGCAACATCAATGATCCACACTTTTTCTTCTTCTCCACAATCACAATATCTAGGGTATTTTTGTTGTTGTTGTTGTTGTTGTTGTCGTCGTCATCATCGTCATCATCAATCATCATCATCAAATTGTCACACAGCAGACAACTACGCTGGATTTAGTATTACAAATCACTAGTTGAACACTTCCCAAGCGTTTAGGACTACATGATGCACTGGCGAATTATGCGAGCAGATCCCAGTAAGGTGGATTTCTGCAGCTGACTGATGGTGACTTTGTCAACTCCAATTTCTTCTAAATACTTGCTTAGCTCTTTAGGAACTGCAGAGTCTCTGAATTATTGCTATTATTATTATTATTATTATTATTATTATTATTATTATTATTATTATTATTATTATTATTATTATTATTATTACGACGACGACGACGATGACATTACACCACAGACGTAGGTGATGTCCCTGAAGTTGTCTGCTGTTCCTGCAGCATTCTAACCAAATTAAAGTTGCAAACCCATCTACAATATGGACTGTATTTGGAGTCACATTCCATTGCTGGATGTATGGGTGTTGTGCTGGATCATGGACAAGCTTAATATTTTATTTTATTGCTTTTAAGGTAGTCTTTCTAGGACTCGCCACATCGTTGGACAGTGAGGGGACTGCCTCAAGCAGCATTTCTATGAAATGGAAGCCATTTTGTTATGTAATTTTATTTTATTTTTGCTGTATTTTTGTGCCAGGGTAGTGAAGGGTGTTGGTGGCAATTTGATACCTGAGGTGCTAAAATGGCTGGTTTTACATAATCAGCTGCTTGACTTGGGTGAAGCCATTTTCACCTTATCCTCAGGCAGCAAAATTCCTGGACACAGGGCTGAACAAATTCATGGACTGGTTTGCTTCAGAGACACTTTAATTATTCTTCTTCAAGTGCCATGTTGGTGATCAGTAGCATGATCTTTAAAAAAAAAAACTAAATATATTCTAAATAGAAAAGCTACGCCCACTGGGAGCCATTGGCTTAAATTCTTAAGCCAGAATGTTCTTCAATGCCCCAGGCCATACTTCCCATCTATTTTGCCTTGAAGAATAACCTGCAGCAGATGGTATTTGTTACTGTGCATTAAGAGATGGAAATATTGCAATTTTTTTCTCTTTACGGTATTGAGAATGTGTAGCTTTTTATTCATACATTGTAACGCAGCCACATTAGTCCAAAGTATCTTCAGAATTTGTTTGTATGCCCACATTTCAAATGCTTCCTGCTTCCTGCATAATGCATCTATAAGGGTCAAAGTTTCAACTTTAATTCCCTATCACTCTCTCTTTAACTGCTTGCATCCTCTTGTAGCTTCAACGTAATGTTGTCTTTTAATGCTGTGTGTAAGATATCCCTGGATTCCCTGCTCTCAATACATTACTTGAATATGTCTTAATTATGTGTGTGTGTGTGTGTTGTGTCGTTACAGTCGCGACCGACTCTACGTGACACCATGTCCATGGAGTTTTCTTGGCAGGAGTACTGGAGTGGCTTGCCAATTCCTACTCCAGGTGCCTACAGCACTTGATATTCCCTGGTGGTCGCCCATCCAAGTACTAACCAGGGCCGACGCTGCTTAGCTTCCGAAATCAAGCGAGATCGGATGTGCTTAGGGCATCTAGGCAGCTCTGTCTTAATTGTACTGGACTGTATATTGTCCCTCATTACTGTAAGCCACCTTGAGTCCTTTTCCAAGGAGAAAGGCGGGGTAAAAAATACTAGAAAATAAAATAAATAAATAAGCAATATCTGAGGTTTTCTTGGAACAAGTAAAAGAAAGGTAGGATCCTCCAGATTTTGCCTGTGTCTTTGAGCTTTCTTTCGCCATGGTGTGTGAGTGCTGCCCTAGCCCACATATATTAAGTCAGCACTTGAAAAAGTTACTTTTTCAAATTACAGCTCCCCAAATCTCTTGCCTATCTGGGCCAATGCCTTGGCTAATTGGGAGATGTCGTCTAAAATATAACGTTCCCAAACTTAGCATTTGCCCGGAAATAAGCCCGCCTGAAATCTATGGGTTTTACATCTGCAAGAGATCCTGTATATAAAAGTTCTCCTTGTCCAGTGTCTTTCTAACCCTCCAGTTTGTGTTGTCAGGCGCGGTTGGGGGAAAACCTCCTTACGTTTCTTTTTGCAAGCAGCCTGCAAGGCCTACTTAGGAAGTGGTTTGGGTTTGTTTTTTTCCCCACCTTCAGTTATCAGAGAAGTAAAATCCGCCACGGCTTGGCCCTCCGCTTTGTCTGTATTTTCCGACCAAACAAATGACTTGGGCCGGCTTCTGAGCCAGGGGTGGGGTCGGGAGGCGAAGACGCTGCCCTTGTGAAAAACTCCATTTCCCATCAGGCGGTAAGAAAGGCGAAAGGGAAAAAAAAACAAAACAAAACCACCCAACGGTGGGAGGAGAAGACGACGCGAGCTGTACCTGTCCGCGCAGGTAAGAGGAGAAAAGGATGAATAATAACAGGTGGATTAAGCGATAACTCTCTCGGGGCTCCTTGCGAGACGTGTGCTTTGCGTGGAGGCGTCTTAATGTTTTACAGCATTGATCAGTGACTGCCTCTTTTGAAGTGCCTCGAAAAGAGAAACTTTGACCGAAGAGCGGGAAGCTGAAAACCAGGAATTGCTCAGAGGGAGAAGCGAAGGTGGCTTTCTCTTTCTTCTGTTAGTAACGAGAAAGCCCTTCTTCTTTTTGCGTAGTTGACTTGTTGGAGCGAGTTTGAAGGCTGGGAAGATGGGGGACTCTTGGATAAAAACACAAGGATGGGACGAAGGAGTGAATGCACTTTCTGTCTTTCTAACCCCCACCCACCCCAATTCTCCTCCTACTGAGGACGGGCAGCTCCTCTTTCTGCTTTTTCTTACTTTAAAAAGAAATGTAGTCATGGAATCCTAGTTTGGGAAGGAAAACCTGGCTCCCTAGTCTAAACGTTTCCTTCAACAGAGGTCTGTGCCCCATATTCTAAATGGACAGGATAAAATATTGTAGGGATATAATGTCTGTCTGTTTTATTTATTCATAGGCTGTCTTTCTCCTGATAATGTATAATTAATACCTACTGGGTGTCATTTTATGAATGTAAAGGTGTGACTATATTGCAATAAATCCCTCCAGTTACTCCAGGATGAGCACCATGCAAAGTGATCCAACATTTTCCAAATACAAAAGTGAAACAGGTGGATACCTTTAGGCTACTAGAAAATTCACAAAAAATGTTGCTAATATTTCGAGGGTGAAACCCTCTTCCTCAGAGCAGTACCAATAAGTCATAACATGGCAAAAGATGGATTTGCCAGGAGTTATTTATTTATTTATTTATTTATTTATTTTTACAACTTATATGCCGCCCGCTACCCAAAGGTCTCTGGGCAGCTTCCAATCAAGGAATTAAAACAGCTAAAAACATCAAACAACAATAAATAATTAAAACAACAATAAAAACCTTATACTAAAATCATCATTTCTTAGATGTAAGGTCCTTGGCAAGATGGGGGGGGGAAAGCCAGGCAGTTTTCTTAGTTGAGGCTCGGAGCTTGGATGTTCTTAGGCTGCATCCAAATACATGAAGTTACTTTTATTGGAACCAGAGGAGAAATAAGCTGCAACATTGCCTAACCAAAGCCTCTAGATTTGTTGTCCCCCTTGCAGGGCAATGCCCTGAAAATTCATCTAGCAATGGGCAACCCGGATAAGATGTTGAAAACCCCAAAGAGTTGACAGGGTTGTGTTTTTAACTGCTCTTTGTGTGAGAGGTTACCTTTGTTGACCTGCTGATTGCGTGTTGGCTGCCGCAGCTGTCCTTAAATGGTTGTTTGCCCCCCCCCACACACACATGCAATGATTGTTGTTGACATCTTGGTTTGTTTCTTTTTTATTACTAGTTTATGATTAGTTGAGTTTATTACTATTCTTGCGTTATTGTTAGCTGTTTTGCCGCTTTTTTAAAAAAGCAGGATTAAAAACACACACTAGTTAGACTATATTGTGTGTTGCGTTGGTTATAGTCGTGACCAACTCTTTGTGACCCCATGTCCATGGAGTTTTCTTGGCAAGAATACTGGAGTGGCTTGCCAATTCCTACTCCAGGCGCGTACAGCATGGGGTATTGCCTGGTGGTCTCCCGTCCAAGTACTAACCAGGGCTGACCCTGCTTAGCTTCCAAAACCAGATAAGATCGGATATGCTTAGGCCATCTAGGCAGCTCTAAGACTATAGGTGATAACTTTATAGGACCCCTTTTTTACACTAGTATGTGAGTGTGTTTTGGTAGTAGTAGAACATAATGCTAGTGTAAGTTTTCATTCATTATT
The DNA here is from genome assembly GCA_023846285.1 of Phrynocephalus versicolor. Classification (NCBI taxonomy): domain Eukaryota; kingdom Metazoa; phylum Chordata; class Lepidosauria; order Squamata; family Agamidae; genus Phrynocephalus; species Phrynocephalus versicolor. The sequence goes on along the minus strand of JAHTLZ010003526.1, from coordinate 16,235,820 downwards.
TGCTGCAGGTTTTTATGCACACATTGGTGTTTGTTTT
>JAHTLZ010003526.1:16166187-16235773 GCA_023846285.1 Phrynocephalus versicolor | reverse complement strand
ACACACACACACACACACACACACACACACACACACACACACACACAAACCCTTTACCAAAGTACTTATTAATTAAATAATCTGTTTCTCTTAAGCTGTTTGGTCACTTTGTCAGCTCATTCTTTCTTGTACTTCACTTAGGGGCAACTCAGAAAGTTACCCAGGAAGGGGCAGGCAAATCATGGCATTTGCTACTTCTGAGATGGACGAGGCCTTTGACTATCTGTTCAAAATTATTTTGATTGGAGACTCGAATGTGGGGAAGACGTGCGTGGTCCACCGCTTCAAATCAGGGCACTACAGTGCAAAGCAGCAAAACACCATTGGAGTGGACTTCACGGTCCGTTCCCTGGAAATTGACGGCAAGACGGTGAAGGTGAGTGGTCCAGCTTTTTTGCAGAACTGTAGGCAACCCTCTGACTGGATCTACGGGGAAGAAAAGAAATGGACAGTGTTTTTGTAACACCCCCTAGTTCTCATTCTAGCTGAATGGATAGCTCAGAGGCTTAGGCATCTGCCTGCGGAGCCATGTTAAGCCCTTGCTTACCTACTAATGACCCATCCCAAAACCAAGGCTTGGAACGTTGCTACAGAAGGCATTTGGAATTTGTTAAGATTCCAGTTAGAGGACACAAAAACCTGATTTAGTTTAAATTAAAATTAACAGATGACATTTTAATGCATTAAGCTAAACATGAAATTTAAATATGATGGCCTGTATCCTGTTGGGAGTGGGTGTGATGGCTCACGGACTAAGGCTGCAAAGTCAGCAGCTCGGCGGTTCGAATCCTGGATGCCACGCAGAGGCGCGAGCTCCCGCTGATAACCGCAGCTCCTGCCAACCTAGCCGTTCAAAAGCATGTAAATGCAAGTAGATAAATAGGCACCACTGTAAAAACGGTGTTTCCTTGCAGCCATGCCGGCCACATGGCCATGGACTTGCACAACATTGGCTCTTCTGGCTTGAATACGGAGATGAGCACCACCCCTAGAGTCGCACATGACTAGCACACATGTGCGGGGGGAACCATTACCTTTTTATCCTGTTTTTTTTTGGGAGGGGGGCTACGTAGCATGTAATGTCTCATAGGTGTAGCACTCTTCATGAACTCTGGCTTGTAACTGTCTGAACTGGAGCTTGTCCCATTGAAAGCAATGGGGCTTTTGCATCCACCAGCCAATCATGAATACCTTCAGGCCAAATTCTAGAAAAAGAACAACTGCATGTATAATGGACAGTTGCCCACAAAAGAAAAATGAAAGGGTTTCCGGCCTAAGTTGTTAGTTCTGACAAATCATGGGAGAAGTTAGCATACGCTACTGTTTTTGATGGTATTCCCCCGAGCTACATTTGGTTGTCGACATTTTTCAGATTAGTACTTTTTTTGTTAGTTTTGTTTCAGCTGGCTTCTACAACTGGGTACTTTCCTGATGATTTGGACTACAAATGCCACAATCCAGTTGTTCCCTGGGAATGATGGACTTTGTTGTACAACACATCTACAAAGTGCTTGGTTAGAAAATACAGATGCGTTTGGACCTTGGTTCAGGGGTTTGTGCCGGTTTGTTCCCTTCTCCTTCCTGGATTTCCCCACTCGCCAGCCAGAGCGTGCTCCTCGACTCTTCCTTTGACCAATCCCCAACAGGAGCACAGGCTTCTCTGCCCCACTTCCTTGGCAGATCACCTGCAACGTTAAGGTGCTGGCCCCTGGCCGTTTCACAGGCTATCGACAAACAACGCTTCTGATTTTCCTATACCGCTGCCAGCAACTAGCTTAGCTAGTAAATTAAAGCCTTCGGATTGTTTTTAAGTTGAATAAAAACAAAAGTTTATTGATTACAAAGCAAAATCCAAAATCATCAATGGTTCTGTGTTGAAGGATAAACAAAAAAATTATGAATCTTGCTCTAACCTACTTAAGTTTGATTACTAATAAAGGTGAATAAATGCATACCCTGTTCCTAAGTTTCCAAACTTTAGACAGTTAATTTTCCTTACAGACACTGTAAAATAATATCTCTTCTTTAGCCCTCTCTGATTCTCAGATGGTGCCAGACTTGGGATGGGCAATTCGTTTCGGAAGCAGTGAGCTCAGGTGGTGTTTGGAAGCCTCCAACACACAAGCTGCCAATCACTTAATTTGTTCTGCACCTGCCCGGAGCTGAGCTCCAATAAGGGAGCAGGCTCCAACATCATATTTGCTCCTCCATGGTGCTGGCCAATCAGACAGGGAGGTGGGATGATGTCTGTCCCTGCACAGCTCCTGATTGGCCAGCACCACAGGGGAGCAAAGATGACATTGCAGCCTGCATCCTTTTTGGAGCTCAGCTCCGTGCAGGAGCCGAACAAGGTAAGCAATTGGCTGCTTGAGTGTCCGAGGCTTCCAAACACTACCTGGGCTCACGTGGGTCATTTTGGAACCAGTAGGTTCCGAAACAAATTGCCCATCCCTATGCCAGACCCTATCTCTCTGGACTTTTCTTCAGAAAGTATAGGTCTTTCACTCAGCCCCTGTCTGACTAAAACAATGTTGAACAGTGCTTTAAATCCTCTCAGACCACTCCCTAGACCCTCTCATTGGTCCACCAACCCACCAATCAGTACAAACCCCTCTCATACATTATACATCACACAGGTAAATGCCACATCACCCACTCAGACCCTTCTCCTGCCAGGTACAAGCCAAACAGCTGAGGAAGAAAGGACTGAGTGGGAGACTCCAGCTGAGGAGGTAGAGGAAGGCAACACGTGGTACCCATGGTGCCACACACACAAACCAGCATGAACCTCCATCCAGACTATAATTCATCCCCATCTCCATTAGAGAGTGCTGCTCTAGGGCATGCATTTAACACCCTCTCCAATTAAGCTTTGACCATGATCTCCATCTTTCCTTCTCCTGACAACCACTAGAAAATATATATTCACTCAGCCTTCAAACACTGGTTTGAGGGCGGGGGAGAGTAAAGAACCACACATTCATTTCAGTTGCAAGGCACTGAACCACTGCCCTGCTGAAGTGCAGGAATAACCGCCCATAAAGATCCATCAGTAGATAAGGGGAAGAATCTGAAACATTCTGTGCAGCTCTAAGCAAATAAAGAACATTTTCCCCTCAGTATTTATTGGATAGTTTTCATCCTTTGACTCCTACCCCCAGTAGTGTCAAGTTTGTAATTTAGTATAATCATCCGGGGAGCGGGATGTCCCTTGCATCAGCAAAACTTGAACAAGCAATATGTGGACTTCTTTAAATCCTCCAACTCACCTTTTTTTCTGACTGATATTGCTGATTGTCCTCTGCTTCTTCCTTTCCACAGTTATCTCTGTAAAAGCAGACCCATGGTGAAACACCACCTCACAGTCTCTGCTCACTTCATTTTGTCTCTGGCCATCACCAAGCAGCTGTTGTCCACCCTCTCCTATTTCAGCTTGCTGGTTGTAGCCATGATCGGGTTCCCCCTTCCCCTTCTTCTTGGTCATGGCTCAGACTCTGCCCAATTCCTGATAGGCTTTATGGATTAAAAATTAGAGTTCTCCATAGTTTCCCTTAATGAGAATATTAAAAGAAAATAGCCCAGAAAAATATTTAGTCATGTGTTACCTGGACTGGCCATTAGAGGGGGCCAGAGACCCTGCTATGAATTCTTGCTGGTGGTGAAGAATGCACAGCATGGTTTCTGGCACCCCATAGTGGCCCGTTTTGGTAATGCATGTGAAAATATTTTTTTCTTTTATTTTCTTTTTACTATGCTATATATGGTGTTCACTATTATCTGGGCTTTTCATTATGTGGGGAGAGGGAAGAGGCTTGGATCTAATCTCCTGCAGGTATGAGAGTGATAGTATAGTTTGTTCCAGGTTTTGTAGCTGAGGAAACTGGAATATATGTAGGTACCTGAAAGCAAATGCTATAAGAAACAGATCTTTCAGCATCTATGGAAAGTGTACATATAGCTATTATTTAGTAAACAAGGGGTTAAAGTAACAAGGTGCTACCAGAGGGCATCTGGTAAATAGGGACATCTGGGATGTATTTTTTTTTGCTATTTCCATTCTAAAGAATTTGTATCTTGCTTTCTACACGACTATACATTTACTATACATTATTTTAAACTATAAGATTAAATTTTAGAAACCCACCGATGTAAAACCAGAAGTTTCCAGGTGACAGGTACTGATGTGTTCTGATACTGTACCTTGCAGAGATTTAAAATATTGTACCAGAGTAACATATGTTACTTTGTTCATGAATTTTAAGTTACTTAATTTGTTGCTATTGGATTGGTGCCAAAATTGGGAGAAGAATATTTTCTATACAGCAAAATATCTTGAGTTGCTGTGTGTGTGTGTTCAAAGCTACATCAAAGCTTGTTCTGATAGGAAAATGTTAAATTTAGTTTCTCCTTTTAAAACATTTCAGATACAGGTGTGGGATACTGCAGGTCAAGAACGCTTCCGGACAATAACCCAGAGTTACTACCGCAGTGCACATGGTGCTATCCTTGCCTATGATATGACCAGGAGGTCGACTTTTGAGTCTATTCCTCATTGGATTCATGAGATAGAAAAATATGGTGCAGCTAATCTAGTCTTGATGTTAATAGGTAAGTTTTTCTCTGCAGGGCATTCTTTTCACCTTCCCTGCCTCATCTTAGTCCTCAATGCTGTATCCTTTTTTATTTTGAGCTATGAAAAGAAAACCCGGATATGCTGCCCTCAGCTGGCACAGAGGAGGCACAGTCTTATCAACAGCAGGGTTCGTCCATTATTATCATTGGGCAGAAGGAGAACACATTGAAGAAGGGACTGGTTTGTTTTCCATGGCTTCAGAGACTAGGACTCGGGGCAATGGTTTAAAACTACAGGAAAAGAGATTCAATTTAAACATTAGGAATAATTTCATGACAGTTAGAGCTGTTCCGCAATGGAATATGCTGCCACGGAATGCGGTGGAGTCTCCTTCTTTTGAGGTTTTTAAGCAGAGGCTGGATGGCCATCTGTCAGGAGTCCTGTGATGGGGGTTCCTGTATGGCATGACTAGATGGCCCTTGAGGTCTCTTCCAAGTCTATGATTCTATGAGAACATGTCCATATTATTGCTCCTCATACTGGCAATTAGAAGGCATTGTGCAGCTATCCCATATTTTCTCATTGATTAGATTTCCTGCAGTAAGGATAAAAGTAGAGCAACCAGTGGGGAAATGGAGGCAGATTGTGAGTGGAAGATGACAAGATGGCAGCTAACTTTCCAATTCTTTATTATTAATTTAGCTGTTATTAAATTTGTAACTACAGTAATATCTCTTAAGATGAATTGAATTCATTCTACAAGTCATTTCGTTTTACAAAAAATTCTTGTGAAATGCGGTTTCCCATAGGATTTTTTAAAAAATTTCATAATGGTTTTTCATCTTGCAAGGCATCCCATAGGGAATTTTCATTATGCGAAGCAATTAAATTTTTTTTTTTGGTCATATGAATTTTTTTGTCTTACTGGGCATTTGTCTTAAGAGAAATAAGAGGAATGTAATTCCTTCCTTGTCCAGTTTCATTGGTCACACTCAGATATTGATATACCATATATACTCGAGTATAAGTCGACCCGAGTATAAGCCGGGGCCCCTAATTTAAACCCCCAAAACTGGGAAAATTTATTGACTCAAGTATAAGCCTAGGGTGGGAAATACAGCAGGGCCTGGCAACTCCTCCTTTGTGAGCTGTGTGTGTGTGATGTTTAAAATGACTTTTAGCCGCCAAGGTCATTTTAAACATGGGGGGGGGTCAGGAGAAGTAGCGCACAATGTTTAAAATGACTTTTAGCCACTGACCCAAACTTGCTTCAGTGGCTAAAAGTATTGACCCGTATATAAGCCGAGGACCCCTTTTTCAGCCCAAAATTAGGGCTGAAAAACTAGGCTTATACTGTATGTGCTATTTTTAGGACATATTCTTGAATATAGCTTCAAAATTTCACTTACCTCATTAAAAACCAACTACCAACACCATTAATATTAAGATTCCATGCTCCTCACTCACCCGCTTTCCTGCCCCATCACCTAGTTATCAAACCTTGTAAATGTAACCGGTTGTCATTGGAGTCTGCCTTGTTTTTTTAAAACCCAATTTAAAGGGAACAAGTCGGATGAAGCAGAGAAGCGTCAAGTCCTCTTTGAAGATGCGTGCACGCTAGCCGAGAAGTATGGTCTTCTGGCTGTCCTGGAAACGTCCGCCAAAGAGGCACAAAATGTCGACGAGGTCTTCATTTTGATGGCTAAGGAGCTGATAGCGCGGAATACTTTGCAGCTTTATGGGGAGAGCGGCCCTTCAAATAGCATTCATCTCGACAGCAGGCCAGTGATTGCCACTCGGACTGAGAACTCCAATTGCTCCTGTTGATGAGACCTGGATCCTGAGGCCTTGTCCATGACAAGAAAAGCCGCCAATCTATCCTTGTGTAGATTTCAGCCGTGCAGTTTTGGCTCAGTCATCATCATCCTGAAACATACGTTTCTCTTTCTTTTGATGGTCTAAGCACATTGAAGTGGCCTGCACTAGTTTTTGACTGCAGAACACGTCTCTTGGAAAACGTGTGTTTAATTGGAAAGAGGACTGTGCATACTTTTGACAGAAGATAGTAGCTATCTTTGTGGATATATTAAGAGCTACCAAATCAGTTTTCCATTGGTTTCCACCAGTGACTTGTGGAAAAGAACCAGGGTTTGTCTGTCAGTGACTAATTGCTACTTTTCCTGCATATATTCATTACAGAGTTAGTGGGGTTACTGATGACAATTCAGCCACAGTAGGGTAGCTAAATTTTTAAATAGTGCTTTTGAATGTTTACACCCAAGTTGACTCTCTAGCAAAGCAAGTCCAGTACATTTGTAGCAGTCTAAGCTTACAACTGACTTCCCCCTTCTTCCTACCTCCCACTGCCTTCAGCAACTCATGCTAAGCGAGATGTTTAATGAGGGATCTCTAATTATTGTGATATTTGGTTCCTTTGCTGCTCTTGTTTTGTGCAATCCTTGCACAAGTACTGAGTGGTTATGATTGTGAGAAACTGTAACTACAAGATTGTAAGGAATGGGCTGCCTGTTTGGAATTAAACCTTGACTGAAGTTAATGCACTTGAATTTTTGACCACTTCATGACTTCTCAGATTCTGTTAGTCTGTCATCAAGACTGTAGCAAACTTCATCAGAAGGGAATAATAAATAAGCTGGAGCAATCTTGCATCACCTGCTTTTAGTCTGGTATGCTGGTCCCTGAGTCTTGCTTAAACATAATCTATACTGACATTCAGCACGTTGGCAAGAGGCATCAACATTTTTAACACAGAAAGGGAGTTTTCAACAGTAATCAGAAGAATATAATGGTACCAAGTCAACATCACTCCCTGGATTAAGGAGTTAAGGGTGATCATTGCCTATGCCAGTGGTGGCGAACCTTTGACGCTCCAGATGTTCTGGACCACAACTCCCAGAATTCTGAGCCTAGATTGCCAGTGACAAAGGACTATGGGAATTGTGGTCCAAAACATCTGGAATGCCGAAAGTTCACCACTGGCCTATACTACTAATGCCTTTCATTTTGGATTTCCACTCTCCATGCAACAATGAATCCATAAACTCATATATTTCTTACCAGTCCTTCTCTATATACACTTTTTGTTCACATTACATAAGCTAAATCCATCCCAATCAGAGGAATGTCAGATCTAGAATTCTGCATCAACTGATCAAGAACCACATGCCATAGTGCTATCAACTGCAGCTACTAAACAAAACTAAAGCTCTCATGTTACACTTATCAGTTTGCATTGGAAGAGGGAGGAGTGCATTCAGAAGTCACCCTCAAGATTTCTCCCTCAACAACACAGTCCTCTATTCTCCATAACACTGCAGTTAAACTAGAGCAGGCATGTCCAAAGTCAGCCTGGGGGGCCAAATGCAGCCCGTTTTCAAATTTCGAGTGGCCCACGGCCTCTTCTCCCCACCGGCTTAGCCTGTCATGCATCCCCGCCAGCTGGCCCCTCCCCATACCGGATGGAGATGTCAGCTTGCAGGTTTACAGTTTGCCTGCCCTCCCTCCCTCTGCCCCTCCCCCCCCCCCGCCCAGCCACCGGCCCAGCCTACCTGCCCCTGGCTCCACTGCTGCAGCATCCTCCCCACCTCCTTGCATGTTACAGAGACTTGTCCAAAATCTGGCCTGGGGCCCAAATGCGACTGAATGGTCGGCCCCCACACATTTTCACCTCACCAAATCTGGTCCTCCTTGCAAAAACTTTGGACACCCCTGAACATGGATGGATTAATACATAACAGGAAGCCAGGTTTCAGTTTCCAGAATGTTAGTTTGTTGGACCCAAGTCCCTTTCATCATACAAACCATGGTTAGGCAGTTGCAAATCTTAATTTGAAGCCAAGTCACTCCTTTTGCAGGATAAAAGTGGAACTTTTTGGTTACTATTACAATCAAGATAAATGTGGTCATAAATTAGGGGTAGCAAAATACATCCCATCAGCCACATAAAGCCCCCAAAGATGATTTCTTTTAAAACGGGGGAAAGAGGATTTTCTGATCCCACAGGCATTCAGGTATTTTTATATGGGACGCTCAAAGAACACGACCCCTGCTTTAGAAGCCCACAACATTCATCCGAGAATCAAATATGAATAGGGCTATTTGAAACAGAGGATGATCTTCAGAATATTTGGGTGAAAATTTGGCCCCAATTCCTCCTCCATCAAATGAAGGAACCAAGGTCCAAGTACTTGCTCGGGCTGTGTCAGTTGCTACTGGATTTGGGTGCTTTTAAACCTTTATTTTGCTCATTTGTGTAAATATAGCAACCTTTATTATAAATATTTTGATAACTGACAAATGCCCCCCCCCAATCCCATCAGTAATTTATTCCTTTTACAAGTACCTTTTCAAGCTCTGGTCTTGCCCTGGCTTGGCTTTTCTTAGCTCCCATTGTGAACTCGGCCATGATAGAGGATGTGGGAACAGAGCAGAAACAAGGCAAACTAGGGGTGGTTTGGTTGCCTAAAACACTTTTAGCAGCTAGAAGAGCAAACCATGGCTTGACATAATCCATGAACAAATCTACTGTGTTGATACTAACCATGAGGGCTGCAAACATTCAGAGGGTCCATAAGCTGCTACACAGCCTAACGAACGGAAATCAGGACGAGCATCTGAGTTGCTACACTCACTTGTTGAGAGTGTAGAAAATCAACCAACCAAGAGCACCCCGGTACATCTTCAAAGTTCAAACTGGAAAACAAATGTGCTTTTTCTGCTTTTTTTTTATTTGGGAAAAGTGCTTCTTACAAAAAGGCAGCTGCAAAGTAACACAGACTTCAGAACAAATTTCTGATTCATTTAAAAGTGAAAGGAGACGCAATCTAAAGGAAAGAAGCAGAAGAGTTCAAAGAGAGTCCCAGCAGCATTAAATGTAATGGGAAGTTAAAATTGCACTAAGGAAGAGGGGAAGAAAGAGGGAAATGGGGAGGCTTTGGTGACATCTGGACCTCTCTAGAGCCTAATTAGTTGCTTGGCTGCTTATGCTAAGGATGAAATAGTAACATGCATGTTGTATAGCAACACCCGCCCAACTTTGCAAGTTAACCAAGGTTGTCTTAATCAAGAAAGAGGTGAGACCTTATGGATAAAACCCTGCTTGGCGGGTTCCTGATGAGCTACAACTTTTTCAAGATGAAGTGAACACAAGGATCCCAATACACCATGGTCCCTCCACTGGTAATGGTTTGGTCCAAACCCTCTTTGGCTAACCATGTTCCCACATGCCTGCACAAGTCAAATACATCCACGTGTAGAGGAACGGTGTCTAGAAAGGAAGAAAGGGGAAGAGTGCTCGTGTCCAAAAGGGAGTGCCAACTCACAAGTCCTATTAGCTGGTTTAAAGACCATTTGCACAGAATCGGTTGAGATCCACAACATTTACTTCAAAATCCAGTTAGATGTCAAGACAATAGTGCACCAAAAGAAAGATGGGCATGTGGTGAGGAGGGGTGGGTGGGCGGGTGGGGGGTAGTGGTGGTGAGAGAAGAGGAGAATGGAAACTTTTAATATACACATATACCAAGTTGCCCAGCCCTTGGAATACATTTCTGCATTTTTATTTGTATGTACATACATAGAAAGTTCTCCTTTCACACACAAAACACATTTGCCTTTCATGCCAAAACAGTAAAAACCCGGAACATTCGCGCCTGGTTCTGGTTACACAGTAGTAAATCGTCATGTGCAAGTAAACAAGAGGCCAAAACCACAAATGAACACACGTGTACATGAGGAGAGGTTGGAATGGAGCTGAAGCCAGCCAAGAGAATACACCACTAGCCTGGTATCTGAAGTAGGGGTGGGGGGGGGAACGTGTTTCCAAAGTCCAGAGTGGAAAGATGCCAGTGGCCAACTTCTGCCGGTCCCTCCCCTCGCCCGATGCACAGCCGCGGCTCTTATGTTTGTATCTGGGCTCTTCAAGATGAGTGCGGAGTCCTGTAAACACTTGAACCCTGGAACTGGGTGAATCCTGTCAGGAACACAGATATGAAGGAACAAGTCTAATCTAACTGTCTGACAGTTAAATTCATTTGTAAAAAAAAAAAAAACCCTAACATTTTAAAGGTTTATTTAATGTCATTTGTTTTAACAGAGAAGAAAACCCACACACTCTCTCAGCCCGGGGGCGGGGGGGGTGGGTGGGGGGGGGGGGGGGTGGGGGAGGATGAGAAGGGGGGGGCGTTGGAGGTCAAGTTTAGGGGAGGGGAGACAGACACCCTGGGTGAAACGTTATTATAACAGCAGCACCTGGAATGGATAGGCCTGCCTAAAAGGGGGTGGGGAGGGAAAAAAAACGAAACGAAACACAGGCACTGCCACAACACCACAGGAAAAAAGAGCTCCTGCCTGAACATCAAGCAGGCAGTTCAAACTCCACAAAGAGGTGCTATAGATCCAAGTCGTAATAGTCTTCCAGCTCATCGTGAAACAAGTCCCACTCGTCCTCGGAGTCTGTCAGGTCGTCGTCGCCTCCCGCCGCCAACAACATGAGGAGCATCTCGCCCAGCTCAAAGGTCACCACCTCATCCTCGTCGTTCTCAAAGGGATCGCCGCCTTCCCGCTCCTCGATGAATTCCCAAAACCGGTTCCTCCGCTGGGACTGCAAAGGGAAGCACAGTTAGTGGCCTCAGGGGAGCGGCGTTTCCGGAAGCAAACCCTCTTCCCTCGGCCAAAACAAAAAGCTCTGCTGCCCATTTCTTGCCCCTCGGCCGAACGAACAGACACTCAAGTGATGAGTTTCAAGGGTGCCAATAAGGTCTTCGAGACATAGTGCAGCTTAGTAGATACTCAGGCTGATCCCAGCCAGTATACGATGGCCGTACAGGCAAGTAAATAGACCATGCAGGGTTGCCCAAGGGTCACATAACTCAGTGTTGGCAAACCCATGGCACGAGTGCCAAAAGTGGCACTCGGAGCCCTTTTTGTGGGCACCTGACATCAACCCTTCACAGCCACCTGTATTCAGATTAAATTGCTGTATGGGCCCTTTGCAAAAAATTAGTGGGTTCTGAATCGCAGTTTGGGCACTCAGTCTCTAAAAGGTTTGCCATCACTGATGTAACTTAATACCCCATCTCTTCCTTATGGGCAGTTCTTGCAGCTTTGAATCTGCATCTCATTCTGCAACCAGCACGGGCAGTAGCAGCCTGAAAGCAGGGGCAAAAAAAACCTACCTAGTATTACACCTATTTTGGCAGTCCAGTAAAATGTTGGTACAGATGTAAAGTCTGGTAGACATCTATACATGACTAATAGGAGGCAGCTGTCTTACAAGGCTGCAGTAATCCAGGACTGCATTATGCACTTCTGACTGCAGGATTTCCAATACGTTATTCATGTTAGTTGGCTGCAGCAACTGACATGAGATCCTTGTGTTCACTAAAATGACCCCCGGTTGCCTGGAATCACCTCAAGGAGGCCTCCTAGAAACTGACTGAGGGAAACAGGATCTAACAGCACGTAAAAAATAACAGAAATCTTTAGCCACCTTAACAAGAATGGCCAGGCTACTATGGATTTTAGGGTTAAGAAATGTCAAAAGAACACTTAGTCCCCATATACCCGTAGCACCTCAAGTACAGGGTTGGAAAACCCCTCTTGAGTTTTGAGGGCCACAGAGAGCTGAGTTGTGAGGAAGAGGAAAGTGTCTCACTGCTGAAGTATGTGGAGTTATGTGAGTTGGGGGAAATTCCCTCCTTCAAGAAATAGTGATAGGCTCCTTCCACTGGCACAGGGAGCCCAAAGGATCCTGGCAATAATCAGTACATTATTAGAGCAGAGATCATAAAAACTTGTGGTACAATAAACACACTCATTTTTTTAAGATGCTAAACAATTTCCTGTTCTGAATGAAGAATGAACTCGGCATTACTCAATAAATGAGGAGGATGTGTAGTCTCTTCCTATTCACGTGGTATTTATTATTCAAGAAATAAAAAGTGCCATGTTCATTCTGAGAGCAAATGAGGAATAATCTGTCCTCACATGAAGTACACATGAATAATTTTACCTGCACCCACCACCCCCATTTAAAACAGCAACTCTGTCTTAGGATTCATAGGGTAAAGGAAATATGAAAGGCTATTTTGGCTAGGACTGATCTGCACTTGGGGTTGGGATAAGATAGCATGTTCCATAAAACCTATTACCACCTCCAAAAAGCACTCATGTCCATGTTTCAGAGTGTTCATAACAGGCTTCATATACTCAACAGCAAAGCCAGGATATTCCCTTTCCTTTGGTTTTGAGATTTTAAACAGCTAGGGTCGATTGGTTACATGACAGAATGGTGGCATTAGATTCTCTACGTGCTTCCTGACTGGCTAGGATCGCGTTGGAAAGGAGCCCATCAAAATAGTTCATATTTTGTCAACTGGAGGAAGCAGCATCTAACACCAAACAAAAGCAACCTAACTTCATGCATCCTACCTTTGTTTACAAAAACAAACCAACAAAAGCTGTGGGACTTACTCGGTATCTACTTGAAGTTCCCACTTTCTGCCTCTGGGGCTCTTCACGGCGGCCATCGGGATATGCGTGTTTGTAAAAACAGTTCCCTCCAAATGGGCAGCTCCCACGGCCTTCATCAAAATACCTGCATGGCTTGTTGCTGGAAAGGAAAATACCGCAACCCTTACTCACAGCATAGCCAATCAGCATTCAGTACTGCATTTGCTTTATAATCCCGGTGATTTCCTTTTTAAAAAGAGGTACCGCCGGCCGTTGAAGCCATTTTACAACCAGTCAACACAGATACACAATGGATTATGTGGACGTACATTACTCAAAAGGTGTGCACATGGGTAGGTACATGCAGAGGAGAAAAAAAAAATCTGTGCTAGCATGTCATATACCAAGTTAGGGCCAGGTTGTGATCGGGTGGGCAAGGAAACCGTGAGTTTGTCTGGCAAAAAAAGGAGTGACGCCGTAACAGGTGGTCCGCATGCATCTGCTGGTGTTTAAAGATGCATTTTGTGGAGGGGGAGAGGGTAGGAAGGAGGTATGAGAGGGCTTCAGGTAACACCTTGCTTTTCTCCGAGTATGCCCTTAAATGTCTGCAGTCACACTTGCTCCGAGGCTGCAGGGCTCATACCTCATTGCCTCCTTGTATTTCTGAATGAGTTTCTGCTTCTCTTCCTTCTCTTCCACCCAGTACTCACTTGGAATGACAAAGTTAGATGTGATCCGACATTCTGGGCAGGACCTGGGGAACGAACAGACTGTACTGCAAAATTCCACATGACAGGGGCATCATCTCGAGCTACAGAAACACCAAAGCACATGCCCACCTTCTAAAGCAGCCTATCATAAGGAGTCTATTGCATCTCAGAGGTTTGCCCCTAAGTTTCTTTCACAAACTAATGTTTAGCCAAGCCACAATTCCCACCATTTTCTGACGTTCTCAACTCTGTCGCTTCTCCATTACTTAAGAGCATAAGGGGAAAAAACACTTCACACACAGACTCATTTTGCTTTAGATATAAATAAATTTATTTTTTTCTCGTAACTTTGCTTTCTTGAATGTCCATATTGGTTTGGGGTGTTTTTTTTTCCAGGCAGACTTTAAAGAGGAATAGATCACTGGCTCAGTAATGAACTAGAAGAGTGAAGGCATATGCAACACACATATGAATCTGTCTCTTTCAACATCTGAACCCAAGTGCGTTTGCCATTTTAAACCAATAGGACAGCACGTTGCTACCATTGAACAAAAAGGAAAAGGAAAAGATGACTTAACATTCAAACAAAATGGAACTCACTGACCTATCAAGAGTACCAAGGTCAGAAGGCATACCCAAATAAACCTCAATTCTGAATGGTAACTTCCCTTATTAACCACAGTCTTGGGAATGAAAAAGGAGTGATGTTCCAAGTTCACATAACATACTCATTTCTTCCCAAGAAACAAAGCACAACGGGCATGGGGAAGTGCCTCACTTTATGATCTTGCTCTCAAATTGTTTGGCGCTCCTCCACTTGCGGATGCACTTGAGACAGTAAGTGTGGTTGCAGTTGGAGAGGATCCCAAAGCGACGTTCACTGGGGTTGGCCTTCTCGTACACCACCTCCATGCAGATCCCGCACACCATGTCTTTGCTACGCTGGACGGCAAACGAGAGCTCCATGTCCTTCTCGTGAGCCTCAATGCAAGACTGCAAAGGAGAGAGGAAGACCATGACAGACAGCCTCCAAGCACAAGGATAAACATGGAGAACGAGCCCCATAAAACGTTCTTGCCTGAAGCGGTGCACAAATGTACTGGTGCTCCTTCTGTCCTGAAGGTAAGAGTAAGAAGCTAATTCCCTTTGAACTGTGGTTAAAACCAAGTACTTAACAATCAAATGTCTCCCTTGGGAGTGGCAGGGAGAATCCATGGTGCAGGCGCTGCAAAAACCAGAACCCTCCGGGGTTGCATAAGTTAAAAAAAAGTAGGCTAGTGTGTCCTGGAAGAGGCTTTCGACGCCCACCTCTCTGTCTGTTCTGTGTTTCTTTGTTTCTTGTCTCTGCTCCGGGTTCCAGTGGGAATGAAAACTAGCATGCTAGCCTCAAGAGTAGTGCATTTCTTGCCCTCCTTCCAGGGGCAGGGAATAAGGCAGCAGGGAAGGGGTCAGGCTTTCGATCTCAGCGATCCAAAACCTTCTCCAACAGAGCCCTCCCTTTTTTGTCCTCCCTGCCAGGGCACAGATGCAAGAGAACTCTTTTGCCACCAGGACCGTTCCTCTGCATCTTTTGGAAAGGGAGATCAGCTGCTTCCCATGGTTCTTGGAATGCCTTCCCAGGGACTACATGATTTTCTACAGGCTTTTAAAAACCGCAATAATACTGTATCTTGTATTCCTTTCTTTCTCTTTTTCTATTTTAAAGTCTGGTTCTAATTTTATACAGTACTGCACTGTTTTATCTTAAACTGCCTCAAATACATCAAGAGAAATGAGATTAATTTAAAAGAAATAAAACTACAATCAAGATAGAAGTTTCGTTCTCCTACCATCTCTTGCATGTCTGTACATGGTGACGTTTTACTGAGTCGACTGAGATTCACTCACTGATTATGTCTATGTGCAATTCTCAAAAGTGGCAACAAATGGCAAAATCAAATTAGACTATCTTCTAAATGCATTAATTACTAAAACATTCCCCACTCCCACCCCGCTGGTGGGAACCAAAAACCACCACCTCTGTATATTTAAAAGGATTGAGAGGTGTATACATGACACAAGAATTCTGTATTTCCCTTTTGAGACATGTCTTTTAGACTGCAGCCCCAGGATACTGTCTTGAGAATACTCAATTAATGGCCACTCTGGGAGGGTTTCCCCCAACCCTGAAGGAGCAGAATGAAAATGTTTTGATGTCAGAAATAAGAACAGATTTCATCCCTCACGACTTTCAGAGATAAAGGTTCTCTTTACATGGAACACCAGCTTAATACTCTGTGATGTGATGATACAAGCCAAGGAGATACTGTATTCATCAGGATTCATAAAAGTCAAACACTCCTGATCTTTTTTCACTCGTGACCAGCTTTGCTCCACATTCTATATGTAAAGTTAACGCACACACCCCTTTGTTTGTGGTGAAGGCTCTCTGATGCTTCAGACATCTATACAAAATAAAGAGGTCTCTGACACCACATCAACTGGGAAAGACTTGACTCGTTAAAACACATCAAGGGAGTGATTGGACACTTGGTGGGACTATAAAAGAAACACTAGCATTTTATATTTTGATGAGCGAGCAACGGGCAAGCCCCAGCATTATTTTGGCCTACAACTTCCCATGAGCCCTACTTAGCATGGACAAATGTCAAAGATCATGGGAATTCTAGTCCAAAATATCTAGAGGGTATCAACCTCATGATAAGCAACTGCTGCTGAGTACCAAGCGTCAAGAGAAGCTGCCCTTAACAAAGAAAGATTTCAGCTGCTTCTGCTTTTAGTAACCACTGTAGCTATTTGTGGCATTTCAGTAATAATCGATCTGAGTAGCTCTGTCAGTAAAGCCCCACACTCAACTTAAAAAGAATGCTATCTCAAAACAGCTTCCTTTGGAAAGTTCATTACTTAATGCAAAAATTGCAAGGACGTATTTTTCTAATGTTCCTTTCCTGGTTTCCCTCTTAATGAGCTAGAATTCTTACTGACCCAGAAAACAGGCACAATCTCAATAGCTAACTGAGCACATTGCAGACATCTCTAGAGGGGTCACCATGTTCATCTGTTGAAGCAAAACCAACAAAAAGACTTGGGACACTTTAAAGACCAACACATTTTATTGGGCATAAGCTTCTGTGGGTTTTAGTCCACCTTGCCTGGAGCAAGGAAAGCTTGTGTCCTATTAAACCTGTTCATTTTGCAAGTTGCAGTAAAACTGTTGTGGTAACCCTGCAAGCTGTCCTTCTGCTCAATGTGGGTTGTTTTCAGGCCATGTATTTTTGAGTCTTGCAGTCACCCACAAGACTCAGAAATAGGGTGGCCACCAGATTCCCCTCTATCCTTGTCCTTAATTTTCTTTAATCTTAAGAATGTTTGAAGCAACTGTCTACTGGTGTGTCTCTGGGTCTCACCCTGGCCAGCACATTGACTGGAGGGATTAAAGAAAGAGGGCAGGGTAGCTGCAGGGCAGCAATGGGAGAGGCCTGGGCATGCTGGAAGTATTTTGCCTACGTAGGTCTACTTTTATGCCTGTGTTTGTTTTGCTGTGAAATAATAGTTTTTCTGTTTGGTTTTGAGAGCAAGTAATTTTGCAATACATAGTTGAGGAAGGCATTGTCTGTGTCTTCTTGGATTCTTTTTTCAGGAATTGCATTGGCTGTTTTTGTTTGCTTGCCTGTTTTGTGTGGGAAAGCTATCCCTTTTGTTACTTCTTCAAGCCTCATTCCTTTGTTTTTATACAGGCATTGCTTTGCATGTCTAGGAGCTCTGCTTGTATTGTAGTGAATAGTTAGTTTTGTCTGCCTGTCTAGATTTTTTTTTTAAATGGGGCAATTTTATTTGCTAATTTTGAAATGAAATGATTACTGGTGAAGTGTCTTCTCAAAACAGTATCAATTTTCCCTTTGGAGGTTATTTTTCTTGTGCTTTGTTGGGACAAATAAAGGGTTCAGAACTCAAACTTTACAACAGCTCTGTATTCCGTTTCTCCAGAAGGTGCTTGTCTTTTGAGACTAGACAGACATTGATCACCATTTATTTGTGGTGATGACCATGAAAGATCCTCCACATTTTCCAGTGTGCCCATCATCCCCAGGAGGCTGAAGACCCCTTTCTTAGATTTACTCTACCCACTCCTTTCCTATCTGATACAACTATTCTACTTGCTTTGCAAAAGTGCTGTAAAACTTGAATGGCTTAAAAAACGAAACCATGGTCCTCACAGCTAAAGGTTAATCTCCCCGAAGAACTGTGGACACGTTTTGGGGAGAAAACTCAAACATCTAGCAAGTATCCTTTGTTGAGCCAGAAAGACCGTTCCACTTGCGTCCTGGGAACCACATATGTCCAAGCATTTCGATAAATACAGAGCTATCTAAAGGGATGAAACCGGTACGGTGAAGCAGATAGAAAGGTGGTCTAGGACTAAGGAAGTCTGTATTCTATCCCCTGCTCAGACATGGCAAGTCAGGAGGTGTGGAACTGGTAAAATCACTCCTTAAGTATCTCACTTACCTCAGAAGCCCTATTAAAGTCACCATAAGCCAGTTCCAACTTGGCAGCGCATAACAAGAACAGAAAACCACTGGCTACTTTCACATTCTCTAGAGATCCTGCTGCAGGTGACAGCACCTTTGGCCTCCTAAAGAAGGTGTGAATGGCTATGAATCCCAAAATACAGTAATCCAAGTATTAACCGTTACAACACCCTGCATAAGTTTATTACAGTGGTACCTTGTATAAAGGAATTAATTTGTTCCAAATAAAATTATGTTAAGCAAATTTTCCTTTATACAAATTCCCATAGGAATGCATTGAAAACAGAGTGATCCCATTTTTATGTTGTACGGATTCTCCCCATAGGCAATTAGGTTAAGCAAATTTTCCCTATCTCCGGAATTTTTTATGTTGTACAAATTTTATGTTATACAAGCTGTTTGTTATACAAGGGTCCACTGTAGTTTACAATTGTACTAGGAACTATTCAAAGCACCTATGAGGTCTGCAAGTTTGCAAAAGTCACAACACTTTAGAATTCCTGCTGGCCAACTGATTAGTTCTTACCTTTATATGCAAGGATCGCTGCCCAGCATCAGCAGGATGGAGGACCTGCAAGCCACACATGTCACACACATCTCCATGGATATATACACAGTTCTCCCCGTAACGGCATTCTCCGACTGCAGCATAAGGACAAAGCTGTTTCTTCATCTCCAGATTTGCTTGCTGTTTTTCATATTCTTCTTCAATGACCATTCCCTGCAACGGTGTTTCGGTGCAGGAAGGAGCAGCTGGTAAAAATCAGAAGGAAGAGAGAGACTGTATTATTCTTAAATCGTTAGGATGTCAGCTTTTAAAACTGCAGTGAACAGTTAGTTTATCTAAGAAAGACAGCCTTTGGGGTGGATAAAATAATTTTAAAAATGAAATTTAAATTTAAAAAGCACACTTCTGATTTTCAAAAAAATATTTTATACCAATTTTTAAAAATTTAAATGTAATTTTAAAAATTTCAACGGGAGTTTTTAAATTATTTTTTTATTAAAACACCAGAAGTGTGTGACAGCTGTTACATATACAGGCAGCTATGATATTGCTCTCGGAGGCTGGCACGTTCTCACTACTCCTGCAACATTTCAGCCAACTACAACTATAACTGAAGTTGCTGCTTAACTCCTATATGTGACTATGTAGCTAAAAGTAGAAAGGGGGGAGGTGATGTACATTCCTTACTTGCAAGTTTTGCTGAAAATGCTCTCATAAGGGCCAGTTTATGCTTTATGGATTTGCAAATTTGATTGTGTGGAATAATTAATAGTGGGAAGCACCCTGTATTCTTTAAGGGGATATGGGTGGTGTCACCACAAGGAAAGGCAGAGAGTCAAAATTAAAAGTTAGGAAAAGACTGACTTTACCTAGAATTAGTTCTTCTCCCCTCCCTGCGCTCCCCCATTTCTTTTTCTATTGCATATTTTACATTTACGCCTTTTCTTGCAAAATTGTTTTGAAAGAAAAACAACAAAAGTTCAAAGGTTAAACAAGCATGTAGTAATTTATATGCAGCCTGCAAGAAAAGATGGCTACATTATAAATATCTCCAATGTGATACATTTGAATGATTAAAATTATTCATGAACTTCAAACTACTGAGTAATAGTGGGTTAACATTTGCCTCTTCAGTGCTCTAATACTAGCTTTTCAGCCACTGAAAAGGCACAGAGAAAACATTCCTGCTATCTCAAAGTTGATCTCTAAGATATCTTGGAAAGATAAATGGGTTGCTGAGCTCTTTCTAGAAGCAAAAGTGACTCAACTGAGGTTACTGTACTTGAGGTGTATCAGGAAATGATAAGACCCACTGGAAAAGACAGTCATGTTAGGAAAAGTTAAAGGCCACAGGAAAAGAGGAAGACCCACATGTAAGATGGGTCAACTCCATAAATGAAGCCACCGATTTCGGTTGGCAAAACTTAAGCAAGGTTGCCAACAACAGGACCTTTTAAAGGTCATTGATTCATAGTGTCAGCAAAGTCAGAAGTAACCTTAATGATGCATAAAAACAACAAAAGGAGGATGCTTTGTCTATCAGATGTTTTGCACTACAGTTCCCATAATGCCTTATTCCATGCCATGCTAATGGACCATCTGGAATCGAGAGTCCAAAACATAATGAGAAGGCAAATGTTCCTCAACTCTGAATTGCAGGGTTCCATGCCTGCAAACAATACACCCAGAGTATTCTTTGCAGACATATACTCAGGATATTGTTAGATAATCTGTTCTAATGACTATTAACCCCTACTTCAAATTCATTCGCTTCGTAACAAGCTGTCAAGTTACTAAACAAGAGCTCAGACCAGATGATATTCACACAAAAAAAATAAAGCAAGATTTACAAAGAAAGGATAAGCAAGCAAATGAAGGAAAAGTATAGTTACAATGGGCAGCATTTGAACAATTCTGTGGTCATCTGCAAAACCAAGTAAGTTAACTAAAAGAGTCAAGACAAGTTGTACAGCAATAAAAGTAGTTGTATCCTTCCCTGTGATTTGAATACATCCCACCTGCCATATAGGGCAACATAATGCCTGTTGAACTTTTTGCAGGTTCAGATGATGAGCTGGTGGAGGAAACTAGGAAGACTCCATCATCAGAACATGACCAGCTCAAGCACAAATTATGAAATGGATATTTCATTTTTAAAAAAGAAAGGAAAAAAACCTCCAAAATAACCTAGCATTTTAAAGACTAAAATTTTATTTTCGGTGTTAGTTTTCCTCTGATCCATGGAAGCTCACACTGTAGTAAAAATGTCTTTAAAGTACTACAATATTTCTGCTTTTATTTTCACAACAGGCTGAGACAGGGCAAATAATTCAACACTCATTTGCTTCCAGATGGCACTTAGTCACTACTGTGATTTTCAGGGGAGCACCTGCCTGCTGGCTTTGAAGACACACTGAAGAATCTCAGCTGGAATTATAATTGCCACCTGGAAACAAATAAATGCTGCACCATTTGCTTTCTTCCTAAATAGAAAAAGCAACAGGATTTCAGGTCTTACTTGGGAACACAAACTTCAATGATCTTAACCAGACTTCTAGATTAAGGTGCCTAGTTGTCACTATAAAGCCTCATGGCGCAGTGGTTAAATGCCTGTACTGCAGGTGAAACTGTGCTCACGACCTGGGGTTCAATCCCAGGTAGTAGGCTCAAGGTTCACTCAGCCTTCCACCCTTCCGAGGTCGGTAAAATGAGTACCCAGCTTGCTGGGGGGGCAATGTGTAGCCTGCACGCTGTAATTAAAAAATTGTAAACCGCCCAGAGACTACTTAAAAGTGGTATGGGGCGGTATATAAGCAGAACACTTTGCTTTATAACCTAGTCTGTCCCTCACCATGCATCCCAACTCTTTTTTCTGTTCTTTACAGATTCAAACATGTGTGTGCTGTTCGGGTAATGTTTCATTACATAAGCACAAGGAATGCGGCACTGAAATTACTGTGAATCAAATAGCAGACATATTTTGTGTCAATTTTAATTATGGACATGAATTTTCATTGGATCAATATGCAAGAACAGACTGAACTGGGCTAGTGATGCAATTCTGGAGTGACTATGGTGTGAATGAACCACTCTTCGACTTTGGTGCACAGCAGCGTCACAACAGATCCTATTTGGCACTTATAGGGCAAAAAAGATGCTTAACTATTTGCTTGGGCATGCACCTTGGAACACAATCAACACTCATTAGTAAGCAGCAATGGGCCACCGATGCCATGGTATACCCCAAAAGCAAGAGAAAACTGGCAATAAGATTCTGGCCAAATAATGATGAGGCAAAAAGGCCATTAAGTGCCAATATTTGCAACTGAGATTTATCAATATACTGCAGTGAATCAACTTACCACGACCACAATATGGCTGCCCAGGAACAAACTCCACTGCGTTGACCCAATCTTCAGCACCAGCTCCTACACCGATCAAGTCTCTGTCTTCGACTTCAGTCTCACTGGTGCTCACTTCAAGTGCTGCAGAGGATGGGGTCACATCTGTGGAAGCTGATGGATATGTTTTTGCAGCTGGGCTCACAGTAGTCACTTCTTCCCTTTTCAATGGCTTGGTATGTTCATATCTGGTAAGGAAGAATCAGAGTTGGACTTTTTCGCCTCTTCAGTAAAAATAGAAAACAGCGCTTTGTACTGAAATTTGTTTACAAGAAACTGATCACAAGTGCTTTTAAATGGCACAGAAGTGGAAAGAATCTAGTGACTCTCTCTCTCTATAGAATATGCCGGAACATTTTTTTAAAAGCTTCATTTTGCAAGTCCACTTCAAAATAATGGTAACCTGCTAAGTCCACATGTCTCCTCAGAAAAATTGTGAATGCCAGAAATTCTCTTATCTATTCCCCAACTGTCAATTTCTTCATTCAAAGCACACTTTGAAATATCTATTCTGGAATGGGCAACAACAAATTTGCCTCTCATTAGTTTTATTTATTTATTTATTTATTTATTTATTTATTTATTTATTTATTTATTTATTTATTTGTTTGTTTGTTTGTTTGTTTCATTTTATACCGCCCATCTTCCAGACTGGAACTCTGGGTGGTTTACAAGTTAAAAACATCAATATACATAAAAGAGGGAAAAGCACAAGCAAAGTACATCAGGGGGCGGCGGAAGGAAAAAAAAGGCATAACTTTAATTAAATTGAGGTTGCCATATGCCTCCCTAAAAAGCATGGTTCTCAAAGCCTTTTTGAAGGTGGGCAAGGACTGTGCAAGGCGCAGCTCACTAGGAAGGTGGTTCCATAACGAGGGGCCCAGAACTGAGAAGGCGCGGCTGTGCGTAGCTGACCTCCGCGCCTCCCTAGGGGTGGGCACCCTCTCATGTTTATCTCATCATTCAGTCAAGGGGTGTAGGGTGGCATACATGGGATTATCGCATTTTATCCTCATTATCCCTCCCGCCCATGAGGTAGGCTAGCTGGAGAATCTTGCCAAAGGCCAGTCTATCCTTTTTAGGGCTTCTGGACTTAAGCTGCTCTACTCTACAACCAATATTCCACTTGCTACAAAAGAGTAGACTTCAGAAACCTCAGTGAAATAATATCTGTCCAACATATCTGTCCAAACGTGGTCAACCAGTTTCTGATGAGTGGCTCCACCCCTATGCTATGGAGGAAGTATCACATGCTGTTTCAAAGGGAGGAACATACTTTCAACTGACAATGGGAACAAGATGGTACTAGCTTTCAGATCTTAAGGAAAATGCTGGTTGTTTCTCCCCAAAGACACAATGGCTACAAAACTGTCACATTATACATCTATACATTCTTACTCTATTCATACTGCCTTTTCTCAAAGGAGCTCAAGATGATTGCTCATATTCCCCACCCCCACCCTCACCCCTACCCCTCTGTGCTCCTGGACTCATCCTTGAGCTTAGATGCCTAGGTCACAGCAGCGGCCTGAAGTGCATTTGCAAAATTAAAACAACTATGCCAGTTACACGCTTTTCTTGAGAAATCTGCTCTGGCCACTGTGACACATTCCCTAGTGACCTCCCGGCTGGACTACTGTAATGCATTCTATGTGAGGCTACCAATGGAAAGTCTCAGGAAACTTCAATGGGTCCAGAATGCAGTGATTGCTGACTGGGGTGGGTTACAGAGATCACATTACACTCATACTAAAGCAGCTCCATTGGCTGCCAATCACCTACCGGGCACAATTCAAGGTGCTGACCTTAACCTACAAAGCACAAAATGGCCTGGGTCCAAGCTACCTCAAAGATTGAATCTCGTAGTATGAACCAGTTGGCATGCTAAGATCATCAGGAGAGGCCTTTCTCTCCATCCCGTCACCTTCACAGGTGCATCTCAAAAGAACACATGAAAGGGCCTTCTTTGTTGCTGCTCCCAGACTTCGGAACTCCCTCCCGCTGGAGGCCAGGACTGCCCCGTCTCTGCTGTCTATCCAGAAACAGGCAAAGACCTTCCTCTTCAGGCAAGCTTTCCCTGAATGAGGGACTTCCTATATAACTTTATATGGGTTACCATACATTTATTGCATTAAATAACTTCAGTGTTTTCCATGGTACTTTCCACCCCTCATAATGGACTTTTCTGTTCTTTTTGCATCCTCTTTGTCACTCTAATGTTACTTGTTAATGTTCTAAGATGCCTCTTTAAATTCCCTGTTCTTAACTTGAATATGTCTTAAATATTCCGAGCTGTATATTGCCCCTCATTATTGTAAGCCACTTTGTGTCCTTTTCCAAGGAAAAGGGTAAAGTAAAATATTCAAAAGAAATAAATAATAAATAAATAAATCCTCACAAGAGTTCTGCAAGGTAGGAGGGACGAGCACAGTGATTGTCCCAAGAAAGTTTAATGACAAGTTTTACAAAGATCTTCCCAGTCTAACGTGCCCTCTAATTTTCATCCCTAACTGGGGAGTGGAGCATTTCTCTCTCTCTCCTCTCTCTCTCTCTCTCTCTCTCTCTCTCTCTCTCTCTCTCTGTGTGTGTGTGTGTGTGTGCATGCGCACGCGCACTAGGTGCACTGTGTGAAAACCTATCCCCAAGCACAGGTTCTGTGACAGTTGAACATGGCTTTCCCACCCCAAAAGAGCCTTAGAGGGAATCCTGACTGTAGCATATTGCAGTTTCAGAACCTTCATTCAAAATCATATCCTTAAGTATCTATATTGCTACCTTATAATATGAAAAACACACAATCAGAGGGTAATATTTTGACATGTTGACCTTATATGCAAAATTGTTTTGGATTGTTGATAACCATGGCACACATAAACTTCTATATGAGTTTTGAAAGAATAATTCCCCAGATTTTTCTATGTGACAATTCTGATTTTGCAGACATTCACCTGGTGTTTCAAACATTAATCTTTTCTTTAATAGTGGCTTTAACCTGATAAGTAGAGCCAATTCATTGTACGGGCCACCAACCTATGCAACATGCAGTAAAAGCCTTCAACCTGCAGGCACTCCATTAAGCCACTGAAAGTCTTCTTACAGTTTATATTTTAATACTGCAAAGCAGCTGTCCCTAACATAGCGACTATAAAATGTGTTAAGACTGCAACTCATCTCATCTCATGACAGCTGAGCAGTGGGGGCTGCCCTCTACCATACCCGGAGGGCATCTGATTGTGGATGGCTGCCTCAAGGCATAAAATCAAGAAGAACCTACATTTCATGCATACCAGAGTGCTACTTATTAGCATGCTGTAAGAGCCCTGTCTGCAGATGGCTTTCATATCAGGGAACACATTCCCATATGATCTTTTTCTCCATGTGTACATGGATCAGCATATGAACGCTTAAAAAAAGTCCAAGGATCTAAAGGTATTCTAATGTTCTTAATGGATTAGGTACACAACATTTTCAAAAGTTGAAGCTGTTTTAATTATGGTGCTAGAAAAACTGGCCAAGTAAGTTAAATAGGATCATATTCTCCCTTTTTCTAAAAGAGATTTCCAGGCTCCAAGGAAGCTTGGAAATTCATAAGCTCAGAAACTGCCTTCCTTGTTCAGACTTCTGTTATTGTTATTAAACAAGTTTATTGATGTAGCAAAGAATGATAGTTTTTACCTCCAGAAAATACAAACTACAGTGGTACGCCGACTTAAGAGCAGCTCAACTTAAGAGCAATTCAACTTAAGAGCGGAAAACTGTTGGCATTTTAACTGCCGCCTTACAAATTTTAGATATGGTCTGCTCGACTTAACAAATTATTTCTTAATTTATATGATTTTTTAACTTTTTTCCCCAATTTTTAGATAGGTACCCTGACTTAAGAGTAGTTCGACTTAAGAGCATGCATGTGGAACGGATTAAATTCGTAGGTCGAGGTACCAATGTACTTTGAACAGATGTAAGATCAATGTTAATTTTATTTAACCATTTTATATGTAAAATACTTTGTTTTCCCCACCAAACGAAGCATTAGCCACATGATAGTACACATCACACGATTATCATTATAACTCTTCCAAAGCACTATTTTAGTTTTTAGGAAGAATTAACAATTATAGTTAACCCCATAACATAAAATGCAGCTGAAAAATAAAAAGAGTAGTTTCCCCAGCCTTATCCAGATGTTATATCTTGAAGTAAGACCAATATGTGAGTGAACCCTACCAAGTAACTCCTTCCCTGGCCTCTATGTATGTGCAAAGAGAACCCTAATGTTAGGCAAAACAAAATGGTTGACAGAGGCAGCAGATGGCAGAGAGGTGCTGAAGAAACATTTATCTCCCATTTAGTTCACCTTGCATTTCCTAAGCTAGTCTACTGGCCTTGAAGATGTTTCCAGATTGCCAGTACTGAAGACTCAGCAGCCACTACAGTTACTGTATATACTCGAATATAAGCCTAGTTTTTCAGCCCTGATTTTGGGCTGAAAAAAGGAGCCCTCAGCTTATATTCGGGTCAATACTTTTAGCCACTGAGGCAAGTCATCTGTGGCTAAAGGTCATTTTAAACATTGCATGCCGCTTCTCATGACCCCCCCTGCATCACAGGGGAGCAGCACACGATGTTTAAAATGACTTTTAGCCACTGACCCAAGCACTTGCATCAGTGGCTAAAAGTCATTTTAAACATCACACACTACTCCCCCAGCTCACAAAGGAAGAGCTGCCAGGCCCTGTTGCATTTCCCATCCTAGACTTATACTCGAGTCAATACGTTTCCCCAGTTTTGGGGGGTTAAATTAGGGGCCTCGACTTATACTTGAGTCGACTTATACTCGAGTATATACGGTAAGTTTTTTTCACATGGAATACTAGGGGGCACTGTTTAGTTCTTTGCTCCAGGCAGGCAAACCTCTTGGGCTGACCTTGAGGCTTACAAGCAAAGCCATCCAAATAACTTGACATTTATTTATTTAAAAATTTGAGATCTGGCTTGGTAAGAACTCGGTGTAAGGAGAGGAATTTATGTGAGAAGCAGGTTTGTCCGCCATCAAATTGATTGATTTTAGAACTGCCCATTTAGTTCAACCAAAATTAAACAGAGGAGGGGGCAGTAGGCGGCCATTGAGAGTGATTGGTCAGGAATATAGGGGGTAGTTTAATGTTTAAAACTTAAAATAGTAAACCACATTTCTGTACCTGCAACGATCTCCGTAAGCACAGCATCCTCGCTGAAAATACCTGCACACCATGGCAGACTGACTAGTGAAGAGATCATGAGAGTAACGGCAGTTGTCCCCCTCCTTGCAAACGCCGTGCATGAAATACCTGAAAGACAGAGCATTGCAAAGATAGCTCAGTGTACAACGTTTAAAATGTAATTAATTGCGCTCAGTACAAAGGAAGAAGGGGCAAAAATGGAGTAATTAACACGAACCTTTAAAAGCCGTAACTAACATCCATTGGTAGAATTGTCTTGTAGAGATTTGCCTAGCTGCTGTTTAACAAACATGCCGGTCAGTGATCAATAACATCTCCACCTGCAGTTTAAAATGTAGCAACGCGTCTGCTACAAATCTACTGGCAATCCATTTTATTGACCAATGCACACACACAACTAGGTAACAAAAAAATTGTTACAGCTGCTGCCACTTTTGGTATAATGAAGAAAAAACACAACAGAATTACCAGGATGTTGGGATCCTTTTCAAAATGTGGAAGAATTTTAGACATTTCCCAGAATCCCCCATGCCACATGGCAACAGGAAAATAACCCTCAATTTTCAACTTTGCCTAGATAGAAAGAACTTTCTCAAGTTCTGATTTTCTCCAAAAAGAAATCCCATTTTCCCTGCTTGAAAAGAAAGAGAAAAATAACACTAGAATCTCATACAGTGTTCCCCGTCTTTTCGTGGTTCATGTAATGCGGTCCTGCTATATCGCAGGACTGCCCAAAAGGGCTTGAGGGGGAGAGGTTTTAAACCTCATGGGGTGATTTCCACCCCCCCCCGGGGTGCTAGGAAGTGGCGCACGAGGATTAAAATGCCTTCAGCAACGGAGGCAAGCACTTGCCTCCGTTGCTGAATGTCCCTTTAAACTTTGCGCGCCCGCACCTCCCGAGGTGGTGGGAAGCAGTGCACAAGAATTAAAATGCCTTCAACAAGGGAGGCAAGCACTTGCCTCCGTTGCTGAAAGCATTTTACACATACCAAACCCGCATCCGCATATCGCGGATTTTCAATGATCGCGGGTTGGGTCGGTCCCTACCCCCCCCTATAGACCGGGGGGGGGGGGGTACTGTAATACCTTGGGTCTAGCAAGGTGCAGTAGACTAAGAACCAACTGAAAGTGACTTTATCGCATAATGCACATTTCTTGAATAATCTACTATAAAAGGGGGTCATCAACACAGACACAAACAAATGACTGTAAACAGAGGGTAATCTGTGTATCTATTATTAGAGGATCAACATATAGTAATCACCATTAAAGCAGAAGATTGGGGAAATGAATGGAAGATAAGCCTGGCAGCAATTACTGGCCATGATAACTAAATAAAACCTTCATATTCAGCATACCTTTGCAGACCAGCTGCTTAGGGACAACAGTGGAAAACACCTATGCATTTCTGCAATGCTGGGTTAGTCCTAACTATGGTTTGCTGAAAGTAAACAAGCATCAAACTTTGGTTTAAAACGGTGACTTGGCTTAGTAACCAATGTTTTGCTTTAAGAAGAGGATTTGGAAGGATGCAGGTCAGTGATGCTGGCTTTCCCAAAATTTCTTCTAGGTCTGAAGGGGACTTTTGAGAGAGAGAAAAAGAGGGGGACGCTGTACATGCATGCAAGAAGGTGCTGACAGGCCAAAATGTGTCCACTCCAAATCCCATGTGGATTGATACAGGGCTTAGTGTCTCAAATATCTGGCTACAGATCCAGAGACTGGGAGTTCAAGTCTCCATTGTGGCTCCTTAACAGAATTTGGGCGTGATGATGCATCGAGTCCTTTCCAGCTCCGCAGTTCTAAGTGCACTAATATTTAGTCAATTTGATAAATCTGAACACTGAAATGAAATACTAGCACGGTGGTTTAAATATTCTGGCCTGAATCCAATTTACTGGTCCAAACTACAGTAGGCAGATTGTACGGATTTTATATAAATAATTCAACAGTACTTTGTGTGTGCGTGTGCACAACATGCCTGGAGGTTTTTTGGATAATCTAGATCACGGGGCACCAACCACAGTTGGGCCATAGACTGGTACCAGCCCACAGCCTGTTAGAAACTGGATCAAAGAGTGCCACGTTAATAATGGCATGAAGGTAAGGTTCCCTTTAAGGCATGAACCTGAGCAGACACACATGCTTCTCCCCCCCCCACCCCCATAATCTGTATGGGGCTTTTCTTCCCCTGCGTACCCGTTGCAACCATTTATTTATTTATTTATTTATTTATTTATTTATTTATTTATTTATTTATTTATTTGCTGCCCACTACCTAAAGGTCTCTGGGAAGCTTACAGTTAAAGGGAACAATTAAAACTATTTAAAATGATAAAAATGTTTAAATACAAATACAATACACTAAAACTGCCATTAGGACCCAGTCTATGTTATATCAGTTTTTAAAAACTTCTGGAACCCGATGGATCTTACTTGGGAGGTCATTAAGAACATAAGAACATAAGAAGAGCCATGCTGGATCAGGCCAAAGGCCCATCTAGTCCAGCTTCATGTATCTCACAGCGGCCCCACCAGATGTGTTTGGGAGCACATGAGACTAGATATCTGTCTCCTGATACCACTCTCCTGCATCTGGCCCTTGAAGTACCCTGGTTTAAAGCCTGGAGATTACACATCTCCATCATGGTTTGTAACCTGTGATGGACTTTTCCTCCAGGAATCTGTCCAATCCCCTTTTGAAGGCATCACCACATTGTGTGGCAGGGAGTTCCATAGACTTACAACGCGCTGGGTGAAAAAATATTTTCTTTTGTCAGTTTTTACTCTCCCAGCCCTCAATTTGAGTGTATGTCCCCTAGTCCTGGTATTTTGGGAGAGGGAGAAGAGCTTCCCTCTATCCACTTTACTCATACCCTGCATTATTTTGTATGTCTCAATCATATCCCCCCTCAAGCGCCTTTTTTCCAGACTAAAGAGGCCCAAATGTTTTAGCCTTTCTTCATAAGGGAGGTGCCCCAGCCCAGTAATCATTTTAGTCGCCCTCTTCTGCACCTTTTCCAGTTCCACTATGTCTTTCTTGAGATGCGGTGACCAGAATTGTACACAATATTCCAGGTGGGGCCTTACTATTGTTTTGTATAATGGCATTATAATGTTGGCTGTTTTATTTTCAATCCCCTTTTTGATAATCCCTAGCATGGAATTGGCCTTCTTCACCGCTGCCGCACATTGGGGAGACACCTTCATGGAGCTGTCCACCAACACACCAAGATCTCTTTCCTGATCCGTCACGGATAACTCAGAGCCCATGAGTTGATAGATGAAGTTCGGATGTTTTGCCCCAATATGCATTACTTTACATTTGGTTACATTAAAACGCATTTGCCATTTCTCAGCCCACTCCCCCAGTTTGGAGAGATCCTTCTGGAGCTCTTCACAATCTTCTCTGGTTTTTACCACACGGAAAAGTTTTGTGTCATCTGCAACCTCACTGTTTATCCCTGTCTCCAGGTCATTTATGAACAGACTGAAAAGCACCGGTCCCAGGACCGAGCCCTGGGGCACACCGCTTTTCACTTCTCTCCATTGTGAAAATTTCCCATTGACACCTACTCTTTGTTTCCGGGATCTCAACCAGTTCTCAGTCCATAAGAGGACCTGCCCTCTTATCCCCTGACTGTGCAATTTTCTCAGCAGCCTTTGGTGAGGGACTGTGTCAAAAGCCTTTTGAAAATCCAGATAGACTATATCAACCGGTTCACCCAAATCCACGTGCCTGTTGACCTTTTCAAAAAATTCTAAGAGGTTTGTCAGACAAGATTTACCCTTACAGAAGCCATGCTGATTTTCTCTCAGCAAGGTTTGTTCTTTTATGTGTTTTAAGATTTTCTCTTGGATGAGGCTTTCCACCATCTTCCCTGGGACAGATGTAAGACTAACCGGCCTGTAGTTTCCTGGGTCCCCCCTCCTTCCTTTTTTAAAAATTGGTGTGACATCTGCTATCCTCCAGTCCTCCGGCACTGTGGCCGTTTTAAGAGACAAGTTGCATATAACCGTTAAGAGATCTGCAATTTCATTTCTCAGTTCCCTAATAACCCTTGGGTGGATGCCATCTGGGCCCGGTGACTTGCTAATCCTCAATTTATCAATTAGTCCTAAAACCTCCTCTCTTTTAACCTGTATTTGATTTAATTCTTTAGTCAAGAGGGGCGGCTCAGGCAGCGGAATCCGCTCAAGGTCCTCTGTCGTGAAGACAGACGCAAAGAACTCATTCAATTTCTCTGCAATGTCCAAGTCTTCCTTAACCTCCCCTTTTCCTCCCTCACCATCCAGAGGGCCAACTGGTTCTCTGGCAGGTTTTCTACTTCTAACATATTTAAAGAAGCTTTTATTATTACCCTTTATATTGCTAGCCATTCGTTCCTCAAAATCTTTCTTTGCCTCCCTTATCATCTTCTTACATTTCTTTTGCCAGAGTTTGTGTTCCTTTTTATTTTCCTCATTTGGGGAGGATTTCCATTTACAGAAGGACCTCTCCCTGGCCTTTAGAGCCTCTCTAACTCCACTCGTTAACCATGCCAGTGTCCTCTTGGACTTAAATGAGCTCTTCTTTCTTTGTGGTATGCACTTGTGCTGGGCCTCTATTATTGTTGTTTTAAACAGGCTCCATGCACTCTGAAGAGATTGGATTCTTCTAACCTTCCCCTTCAGTTTCTCTCTAACTAGTTTCCTCATCTGAGGGAAGTTTGGCCTTCGAAAATCAAGGGTTTTTATGTCTGATTTGGTTGACACTCTTCCTCCGACATGCATGGCAAAGGAAATTGCAGCATGGTCACTGTTCCCCAGAGGCTCAGTGACATTCACACCCCTGACCAGATCCTGAGTATCACACAATATTAGATCCAGAGTTGCCTGTTCTCGGGTGGGCTCCGTGACAAGTTGCTCTAAGGCACAGTCATTCAGCAAGTCGAGAAACCCAGTTTCTCTTTCTTGCTCGGAGCTCGCATTGGCCCAGTCAATGTGGGGATAATTGAAGTCCCCCATGATTACTATCCTATCCCTCTTAGCCACCTCCATGATTTCTCTCCTCATTTCAAGGTCCCCCTCAAGTTTTTGATCTGGTGGACGATAGAATACTCCAACGATCACATCACTCCTTGGACCTGGTAGTTTAACCCACAGTGATTCTATGGTGGAGTCAGACCCTCTGTCAATCTCCCTTCTGCTGGATTTTACCCCTTCTTTGACATAGATGGCCACTCCTCCTCCAACCCGCCCCTCTAAATCTCTTCTATAGAGTTTATAGCCTGGGATTGCTGTATCCCACTGGTTCTCCGCATTCCACCAGGTTTCTGTTATGGCTATTATATCAATGTTATCCCTAGCTGCCAAATGTTCAAGTTCTCCCATCTTTGCTCGGAGGCTTCGAGCATTGGCGTAGAAGCACCTGTACAGTGGGTCCCGCAACAACAGCTGCTGCCTTGTTCTATTCGCCCCACAGCTTTTATTTTCAGTAGATGAACTGTCACATTCCGTTATTCTCCCGGTGCTAATACTATACCTGCTATGTCTTCTCTATGTGATTCTCTACCCTCTCCAACCTCATTCCCCGAGGATGAGGTGTTCCGAACCGGATGCCACGCAGCTCCTGTCGGCTTTCCCCCAGTTATCAGTTTAAAAGCTGCTCTGCTGCATTTTTGAGGTTGAGTGCCAGCAATCTGGTCCCATCATGATTCAAGTGCAACCCATCCCTCCTGAACAGGTTTGGCTTGTCCCAAAATGTTCTCCAGTTCCTGACAAATCAAAAGCCCTCCTCTCAACACCATCGCCTCATCCACGCATTGAGGCTTCTGAGTTCTGCCTGTCTGGCAGGTCCTGCACGAGGAACAGGTAGCACTTCTGAAAATGCTACCTTGGAAGCCCGGGACTTCAATCTTCTACCTAGCAACCTGAATTTGACTTCCAAGACTGACCGCTTGGCCTTCCCGACATCATTGGTACCAACGTGTACCATGACCACTGGCTCCTTCCCAGTTCTCTCTAACAAGCTATCTATATTTCTGGTGATGTCTGCAACCTTTGCACCCGGCAGGCAAGTGACCATACGGTTATCATGCTCCTCACAAATCCATCCCTCCGTATTTCTAATTATAGAATCCCCTAGTACAATGAGCTTCTCTCCTGCAGCCTGGTCATCAACATGTACCTGATCTTGTATCTCATCAATAGTGATAAGGGAGAGATCCTCCGGTGGAACCAATTCTTCCTCTATGTGTGCCTCATGAGGTGTGCTGAGGGAAAGAGCTTCAAGCTGATTGTGCAAGATGAGACTCTCTGAGCGATGGGGGCAGCTGCAGTAAAGGCTCTATACCTACAAGCCATCCCTTTCACCTCCTTGAGGGATGGCTCTTTTAGAGGGAATCCCTGGTTAGATCTTAATTGCCAGGTAAGTTCATATGGAAGGAGGCGGTCCTTCCGGTATCTAGGTCCTAAGCCATTTAGGGCTTTACATGTCAAAACAAGCACTTTGAATTGGGCTCGGGCAACAACTGGTAACCAATGCGGCTTATAAAGAATCAGCATGATGTGGTCCCTGGCATCCCCACCACTCGCTAGCCATGCCGCACGATTCTGAACCAGTTGCAATCGCTGGACTGCCTCACATTAATCAATACAGGATGTTGCCAGTGATAGAACCAGCGTGCTGGGGGGGGGGAGGTTGCATGCGCTGACACAACAAAAAGCCTCATGCAACAAGGAAAACAAACACACAGTCCCCGGTCCCAAAAAAGGTTGGGGGTCTGCTGTTCTAGGTGGATTACAACTGTCACAATCCCCTGCCATTACTTTGTCTTCTGAAAGTTGATGTCCAAATCATTTCATGGGCCAAATACTTCTCCCAACAAGTTCTTTGCTTAAATAACCTGGCTGCTTCCTAATTCACTTCACTTTAGTGTAACGGGATAAATAAGAACTGATTATACTCGTTACTATGTAGAATTGTTGCGTAGAGCCAGAGATTGGGAATTTAATTCCCCATTGTGCCTCCTTGAAAGGAAATGGACTCAATGATTCTTAAGGTCCCTTCCAGCGCTGCAGTTCTAAGATGATGACGATGACACACTTCAAGTGTTGAAGAAATTTTGCATACATACATTTTGCTTATATAACGTTTAAAGAAGTATTTTAAGGATAATATTGTTTCCATAGTGCAGCCATGTTTGTGGGAGTGCTAACCCTACCACCAGGCAGAATGGGATGATGACCTCAGGTGATCTGTGCTGAGGGTAAACACTAACGTTCTTTATTGACTGGTTTTTTCCTTCCAAAAACCCTTTCTGATTATTCAGAAATCCAACAAACCTAATACTAAAAACATATTATTAAACACTTACAATGTCTGGAGAAAGCAACATCTTATGAAAACTGGTGGATTTCATATCTTTTCCAAAAGGGTAGTTATGTTCATTCTGTTGCAGCAAAGCAAGAAATAACTGTGTGACAATGTTAACAGACAGCGACACAAGCTTTCATGGACTACAGGTCATTTGCTCAAACATATGGAATGTGATCTCAGGGGTCAAGCTATGTACACAGTGTACATAGCTGGGAGTGGGATCTTGACCATAAAGTCAGAGCAAATACAGAGACAAAAAAGAAAGATTACTCTTCATGTATCTAAGGGATGAATCTATAGTGCACAAAATCTAACAAAGAATTTTTAGTCTTAACGATTATCTATGACTATTGTTTCCCCTGCCTTGACCACCTAATTTCCTTGATCAGACATAGTTGAGAAGTGAGAGAGCAGAAGGGAGGTGAAATTATAATGGTTTATCTTCCCTTTTTAGGGGCTGAATCCAGCAATCTGTTGGTTTCAAATGTGTGCATCTGGGTGCATTCTTGAGACAGGACTGGGCTTCAGATGAATAAGCATCTATCACACTACTTAACAGTCACCCTGCCTGAGTCTGACCAAGGTAGGGGAAGTGGTGGGTGCATATGCTGGTTTCCATTCCCAAGAGGTTTTCTTGGTTTTCAATTTCGGGCAAGGGGCAGACAGCACAATTCTTTTTTTTTCCTGTAACGTGTCTCAGGCCAAACATGGGGTCATCCAGCAGTAGCCTTTCTATTCTCTACATCTGAGGGTAGGGGAAGAAAAAATCTCCCAGTCTTACCACTCCATATATCCCTTATATAATTCACATGAAAGTTAACTGGAGTGTACTCAGGCAGCACCAGGAGAACGTAGGATATATTCAAGTGCCCAGTCCTGCTACCCTCTATAAATGTCTCCCCTTCAAAACAAACAGCAATCTTTATGGATATTTTTATGCCCACTTTGGTGGCCCAGAGTTGCAGCTTAGCTCCCTCTGATCCTAGAACACCAGCATTACTGAGCTGCTCTGAGATGTGGCTTCTACTAAGGCCTGGCTCTTACGTAAAATAAAGCAAGAGTGAACTCTTTATTTCCTTTCACTTCAGCCTCTAATTTTTGAACCCCTCTTCCACTCTCCCCACCTATTAGTGATGATAAACTAAAATATAATAAGTTACACCACTATGGTAACACTGATGAAATATTTATTTATAAAAGAGCATGCCCAAGTACAGTAGTTAGGAAAAGCCCAGCTGGAATGTGAAAAGAAACTGATATTAATCTTTAAAGTATTAAAGTACTAATGTTTTGCCTTACAGAACAGCATGAAGTAGTCATCCTGTGACATTATGAAAGCTTTATCCATCTAAAAATAGAAGAAGAAAAATGGAAGATGTGCTCATTTCAGCCTTAAGCATTTCTTGCCACAAGATTACACTGACTTGAAGTCAAAGCTCCAAATCTGCTGAATGTTCCTGGAAATTAAGTAGCAATTTTAGAAAGAAAACTCTAACCTCCAAAAAAAATATCCATTTATTCAAACAACTATACTCATAAATCTCTCTTTCAAATACTTCATGGGGAACGGTGTACTGGAAAACTAGAAATATGGATTTGACGTCTTTTATGTGCAATAGACTGGTTTTAAATTAGTGCAGTTAGAAGAGACGTGACATGAGGCATGGTTGCCACCGCCTGCTTAGGCTAGAATTCTCCTGGGTATGAAGCAGGTAACATGTAACACCAAAGACAACAGTAATGCCACCTGAATATCCAGGGTTGCAGTGATCAATCAATCAGCTCTCTCCAGCAGCATGTGACTTGCACCTCGTTTTTCATGTAGCAAAGAAGCCTTTATGCATTTTTCTTAAACTAAGCACATAGAATATGTAACCTTTTCTTCAAGACAGTTTTCTCAATGCCCTGTTCCCCTGGAAAAGCTTTAACTACTATCTCTGGATTTCAAATTAAAAACACATTTCAGCCTAGCTTCCTGTGGGAGGGAGTTTCTGAATCTGGGAGCAGTGACAGAGATGGTGGTCTCTCATATCCCCACCAAGCGCAGCTGTGATAGTGGTGGGATCAAGAGAACGTTATCCTCTGATTATCTTGATGCTTGGGTAGGTACATAGAGGGAGATGTGGTCTTTTAGATTTCTCTTTCATGAAATCTGTTTAAGATTTCAAGACCACACAATGGTTTTACAACAGGGACTTCAACCTGTGTTTAGAGAAACACCTTAGAACAGGCATGTCCAAACTTCAGCTCTCCTGATGTTTTGGACCACAACCCCCAGAATTCCAAGCCTGTATTTCCAGTGGCAAAGGACTGTGGGAGTTGTGGTCAAAAACATCAGGAGGGCTGAAGTTTGGACATGCCTGCCTTAGAAGTTCTCCAAGGATTAATTAAGAGGATATTGATAGTAACAGCAAATGTTTCTAGAAGGTGGCCTACATTCTGATTACAGCATACACAAGACATGATGCAAATAATGCAGTTTGCGTGAACCAAGTGTTCCATTTTGAAACTATGCCTAAGAATTCCTTAAGGTACAAGTTTCAGTCTCGCTGAAAATGGAAGCAATCATCTAGTGCTATGCAAAGCAAGCATGAAACTTGAACATTTGAATGTCACTGCTTCACAGTATTGTACCTATTCTCTGTATCAGGAGTTAACAGGTCTAACCCTCAACTGAAGTATAGCACCTGTCCTCTAAATCTATGAGTGGATAGGTCCCTTAAATGAACAGAAAGTGCAGGTCAAAATATATCACATATGTGAGCCACTTTTATGATATACATTATAGCCCACAACATAATATCTGCCCAGCAAAATGCACAGCGTATTTTTCCTACCGCATAATTTGTTGTAAATCTACAAAATCCAAAAATCCTTAATCACCTCCTTTTTGTGTTCTCCTTTCCCTTCCATTTTAGAAAACAGGCCTGTGAGCACATTTCTTCTAATGTGCAAAGCAGAATCAAGTATACAAGCAAGCACCAATCAATTACATCAATTATATAATTGTCAAATATCGCATGACTGCTAATTATTTTTAACTATGTCTTCTGTCCAGTACAATTTGACTTGTGCAGATTTAATTCCAACAGTGCCTGCAGAAAACATGATTGTGTATTCAGCAGAGATGCTTTTAGGCCATCTGGTTAAATCTACTTCAACTTAGCAATAACCTGAAATGAACTCATAATGCAGCCAAGACTTAACTTTGGGGCAATTTCATCGTCAGGAACATCCTTAGCCTTAGGCTGTATGCCCTAATTAACCTGCCCACTGTGAATGTACCTAGCCCTTTCTGTTACTTAAATAAATAAATGAATAAATAAAAATATTCTGCCAGAAATAACAGTCCTAAAATGAGCAATTTTGAAGAGTTCACAAATTATATGACTTGGATTCTACTGCATTCTGCGTCCCCTTAATTAGCTGCTACTATTTTATCCACTGTGACAGTAATTAACCAGCTCGCTAGGGAATAAAAAAAGAATAAATGATCCAGCTCTTCCCTTTCTAGAAACAAAAGGTTGCTGTTGGGTATTCTAAGGATCTTCACACCCTGTTTCCTCCCAATGGCTTTTGTTTAACTTTCATGTATGAGATTACATAGAACTTTGTAAGATGATAGCTGTAGACTTTTCTTGATGCACATTTATGCTTGGCAACTTTGTGAGCCCAAGTGCCACCTGCCTTACCTAAGAAACAGGACTGAGACAAGGAGAAAGAGAAGGGGACCGAGACAATGTCAAGGGAGAAGAGTATCTCTAAAGCAGGCATGTTCAAACTTCGGCCCTCCAGATGTTTTGGACCACAACTCCCACAGTCCTTTGTCACTGGCAATCTAAGCTTAGAATTCTGGGATCTGTGGTCCAAAACATCAGGAGGGCTGAAGTTTGGAAGTGCCTGCTCTAAAGGAAGGGAAGAGAACCTTCAGGAAATAACCCATCCAAGGTGAAGAAGATACAGAAGGTGAGAAGACAGTTGCGAAGGGGCGGGAGCAGAGGAAGAAAGGATTGGTCGGGAGAAAAGGCGGGAAGAGGAGATATAGAAAAGGAAGAGGAAAGGAAGGGGAATGTGCCAAGATTCAGGAAGGCTGTGAAAAGAGGAAAGCTGAGGATAGCCCCCCAGGGATGGGAATGGATCTTGTTAGAAAAGAAGTTAA
Source organism: Phrynocephalus versicolor (assembly GCA_023846285.1). Classification (NCBI taxonomy): domain Eukaryota; kingdom Metazoa; phylum Chordata; class Lepidosauria; order Squamata; family Agamidae; genus Phrynocephalus; species Phrynocephalus versicolor. Next base: position 16,196,839 of record JAHTLZ010003526.1, on the reverse strand, counting down.
AAAGCATAATTACGGTAATAGCTGGGCATACAACCTTATTTACACAATTGCACAGGGCCCAAAACAAATTAAGCATAAAATATTTTCTATCAGTTTCACTGCCTTCTCTCCAGTTCACCCATACCCAAGCATATCTCTTTTTGTTTGAGTTTGTCCTCAGAAACTACAGGTATTAAAATCTCCAGACCTCTTATATCAATAAAACATCTGTAAAAGCATTCGATTTGTCAAACATAATAAATTAAAGAAACATCTATTCATTCTTAGGTTTAACTGGAAAATCTAGTACAGTACAGTATATAATAAGACAGGAAAATACAGATTACATGGTGAACTAAAAAACACAAAAGAGAAAAGGCCCAAAACAATACTTTCTCATGAACAGAGACCAATACATGGGAATGTGAACATCTAACCTTGCATGGATTGAAAGAGGGTGCCATTCATAGCAAACACATATGTTGCAAAGGCCAGCAATGGATTGGATGACCCATGATGCAACTCTTGGTGCTTTCTTTGGAACTACATGATTCCATGGGTACTAACAACTTGAACTCAGAGACGAACTAACAATTACAGCAAAATGTAATCCTCAGTATCAGAAGAAATACACCACCCCAAGGCATTTTGGTCAGCTGCTGTGGGGAGCATAATATATTGCTAGAGAGGCCTGTGGTGTGATCCATCCCTCTTTGTACATTTAGCATTTTTACAAAACTTCATGAACTTAAAATTCACAAAACTAGACTATGGGTGATACCTTCATGGGCTAGTTTTGCTTTGTTCTAATGGCTGCATGGCCCCAAACCTCTTTTTTACTGCAAAATTCAAGAAAGGTATTTAAGAGATACATGGTACAGTATACTCTCACACCACTATCTACTACCGGTAGTAGAGATGTGAAGGCCTGGAAAAAAACCAGAAAAATTGGAAAAAAGCATTTTTTTTCCTTAAGCCTTTTTGTCCCCCACCAAAAATGGAAAAACTTAAAAAAGAAATAGAAAAAATAATTATGGAATGTTAAGACAGCATGTTCAAATATTTTCCATTTCATTTCTAAAAAATATGCATAGTATCAGATTATTCTAATTTCTGTGCACTGAGAACAAGGAAATCCTAGGTTACAAACTGAACTCTCCAATGCAAGAACAAGATGCATTTCTTCCTTTAGGAACTGCTACTATATTGTCACAAGAAAAGGGTTTCACTTTTGTTTTTGCATGTGGGTATGTTTGGTTCTGTTCTGTCCTCTTCACTAGGTCTCAAAGCACTAGAAGAAAATACAGAGCAACAAAAATGATTCTGATTAAATTTCATGCCCATTCATTGAAACTCAGTCCCACTCCCTTCTACAGTATATATTTCCCCCCTCTTCAATTCGTTTTATTTTATTTTTATTTAATATTGTGGAGAGGAAATATAAATAATTGTTAATTCTGGATTTTTAAACGTTGTTTGTAGAGGCTTTTTTGTTCCACAAAAACTAGTAAACAGTTCAGGAGATTGTTACTCCATTTGTTACTTACAATTACAAATAAATATTACTTTAAAAGTAAACTGTGTTTGTAATAATTGTTTGGATATACTATATTTTAATATACTAGTTGTTGTGATAATTTTATGCCAAATCAAATTGTCCACGGTCATATTTTATGTTCCTAAAGTAACACAATGACTTTCAAACTGTAAAAGGGGGAGGAATGTGCTAATATAGCATTTTTTCAATTTTTCCAAATAATTGTTTTTTCTGGAAAAAAAAACTTCAAAATTTCCACCTCAATCTACAATTGAAATGTAGATATAAACTTAAATATTTGACACCTCTACCTACAATTGAAATGTAGATATAAACTTAAATATTTGAACAAGATGAAAAGTACTGTTTAACAACTTGCTTTTTTTTCATCATCCAATCTACTCAAATCCATGATGGTTTAAACAAGTGTCCTAGATAGCCCATTTCTGGCTTAGAAACCATGGACTTAGAATGTTTTCAGTAATTCAAGAAGCATAACTATAGCCACCCCATCAAAATTATGTTAAACTATTCTACAGAAAATTAAAGATGCTCCAATGTATTTACAGGTAATTATTTTCAGAAGATCAAGAAGGGCTACCTTGTTTGATAGACGGTTCATCTATCTTTTCTATCAGTTTCTCACTCACCTCCTCCATAATTTAGTTCAAACTGTAAGAGCTTTAACAACATGGACCTTGTCTATATTTTTATGGAACTCTATGTGACACATATGTCTGAGATAACATCTCTCTTCTTCCTCCACATGTCACTGCACAAATGCACAACTGAATTCAAGAAAACAAAACACTAAAGCTACCGACCTCTAAATTTCTGAAAATACATCTAATATGAAACTAGCTTAAGTAACTGCAAACACAGCTGCAGATGACTGACAGAAGCACTCGGGGCCCCACTGCCCTTCAGGCAAGCGTTCCCTGAATGACAGACTACCTATGATGTGTCCTACAAGACCTACATAATTCCATAGACTTTGTGTTTATAACCTTGTGTGATTGCATTGACACTATTTTTCAATGTTAGTTTCCCTCCCTCATAACTTTTACATAGAATTTTACTCTCTTTTTAACTGCTCCTGTTCTCTTGTAACTTTAATGTAACTGTAAAGTCTTTTAATGCTATAAGTCTGTCCCTCAATTCCCTGTTCTCAATACTTGAACATGCCTTAATTGTACCGGACTGTATATTGTCCCTCATTACTGTAAGCCACCTTGGGTCTTTTTCCAAGGAAAAGGGTGGGGTAAAATTACTCTAAAATAAACAACACAGAAGGCTGTCACAATGTTATATCTACAAATTACCATGGCTTACATGAGCTTCAGCTTCAGAATTTAAACAGGAAGTACCACTTGAAATATTTGCTTCAGCTTAAGGCTTTCGATATCCTCACAGATAACCCAGATTTTTATCTCACCATCATATATATATACAATATCTGCTATCAGTTCACTGTAATGATGCATGGGAAATTCCTTGAGCATATACAAAGGCCAAAGATAACCCTTGCCATGAAGGAGCAACAACGTAAGGAATTGAAAACAGTATATAAAGAGGTAGGCAGGATATTCCTGCCCCCCCCCCCCACATATAATCAAAAACAAAACAGGAATACATACTAGGACGCTAAGACACAGAGAACTCCATTTATGAAAAGGGATCTTGAGAACACTAGCCTGGTAAGACGTGGAGACACAAGCAGCCCCCCAAGAGGACCCCTAAAGAGAACAGGTCGCGTTTACGGGGAGGTGAAAAACTAAAGGAAATCACGTGAGGAGTAAATCCCTCTGAGCGCCGGAGGAAGGAGAGCCGAGAGGAACAATGGAGGCACTCCCGACAGACACCCCACATCCATCCCCGTCCACTTGGTCTTCCAGGCCTCGAGGCGGACACCCCGACCTCTTCCCCCGCCCCCCCCCGGTCCCAAAGATGAACGCAAGCCAACCGGGCGGGACGCCTGAGGGGGGAGTCCGACCGAGAGCAGCCTCTCCCTCCGACTGGGAGGAGGAGGAGAAGGAAGGCAGAAGAAGCCCAGAGAGTCCAGCCACGTCAGAAGGGGTCCCGAGAGTAGCTTGAGCGGCGGCGGCTGCGTTTCGAAGAGAGGAGGAGGAGGAGATTGGGAGGGACGGAGGGGAACCGAGGGAACCGAGGGAACGGGAGCCCGGGCGCCATCGCTGGCCCTCCCCTCAGCACGTTACCTGCAGGCGACCTGCTTCGTCCAACCGCCGTTACTTCCTCCTCCTCCTCCTCCTCCGGCTCCGGCCGGCGGCGGCGGCGGCTGGGGCGCGGCTGTGGGGAGGCGAGAGGCCGTGGCGGGGAGGGTGGTGTCGGCGGCGGTCGCCGTCCCGGCCTCCGCCTCAGCGGCCGCGCTCGACGCTTCCCCAGCGCCGCCGCCGCCGCCGCCACCGGGGGCCACCGCCGCCTCCGCCATTACTGTTTACCCCACACAGCGACGGCCCCACCGGAACTTCCGGGAGCGCATCCTTCCGGCCCGCTGGACAGGAGGGCGGGGCGGGGCGGCAGGGTAAGGGGCGGGGCTTTGCCTGCTCTTGGCCCCCGCGGGGGCGACAACCACAAGCCGGACCGTGACTAGGGGAAAAGTCTCACGTTGGGAGCAAGCGTTCCCATTGGCCCAGGAGGGTCTAGAAGCCACGCCCCTCCTGGGGGAGGGAAGGGGAGAGGGGCGGTGTGCAGGGGTTGTGACGTCAAGAGGGGCGGGGCTGAAACGCCCGGGAACGGTCGTTGTAGTGCGCGTGGGGGGCGGCTGGAAATGTAGCGGGCCGAGGCGAAGTTGTTCGGCAATTTACGGAGCCTGGCGTCTATCTCGGGTTCTTATTCCGGTGCCGCTTTCTCTGTGGGGACGCACGTATCGAGACAGAAAAAGAAGCGGCGTCTCCAAATCACGTGGTCACAAGAACAGAAACTGAGCGCATCAAGCGTGAACTCCGCAGAATAAAGAGCAATCATTTAAAGCAGCAGTGATGTGCTTTCTTATGCTAATTAAAATTGCTGGTGGGAGGAGAGGAGCGGGTTGCGTTTCTTTGTTCCCAAATAGAGTCAGAATTCCCGGTAAACCATAATTCAGTAATTTCACCTTCGACTTCTGTTTAAATTCCTTGGTGGCAAGGTCAGTTTTGGTGTGGAGGGCAAGTGTCACTCCTTACACCCTGAACTACACCACCTGTTTTTTCAGGAGGTCACAAGGCTTACCCCTCCACCTTGCCATGGGGGTCCCGATCATCTCTTTATTGGACATGGGAGGGCAAAGTACAGATGGGATGCCTTTGTTTAAAAGCAGACCTGTCCCCACCCCCCTTTTGAGGATAAATGTGGTGGTGTCACAACTCTCCTGCTGCAATGTGGCGGGAGAGTTCAAAACCTGTGCAGAATTCCACTGGGGTGGACTGCAAATGTGACACAGATCCACCTCACACCTGAACTGGATACCCTCTAGATGTGGGTGCCCTTGGGCAAAGCTCTGGTTGTCCTGCCCTAGTTGTTTAGCAACAGGTTCAGTTTCGCAATTACTGTGTCTTGGGATATCCCAAGGTTCCGCAAACATGTGGCCTAGAAGGTGATCTCTATAGGAAAGCTTGAGACAAACCAAGACATGCTAGTTATTAAGGCCCTTCAACAACCTTTGTTGTTTTTGCCATAATGAACATTGTTACCTTTCGGAAACAAAGCAATAACAAACATTTTCAACCCCCTGTAAAGTTCAGTAACCCAGTTTCAAGTGCATGCTAAAAAAAACAGCATACAATATGAAGAAACCTGGATATACTATTGGCACATCATGATTATTATATGTATAACCTGCCCATATGGCCTAAAAGGCCAGTCTCTCTCTGTACTGAATCTACAAAATTGGAAATGTACGTGGTTGTATATTTATGAATGTGTAAAGGTAGGAGGAAAACTGGAAATATGGGGTAGAAAATAAAACCTCCAAGTGTTTGTATACAGTATATGATTTGCCCCCTGTGCGCAATATCTTCTGTTTCCATTTTCCACCCTTAAATTCCCACATATAAGTGCATTTAGTTTGCTCATACACAAGCACTCATTTCCACCATTCATTGGTTGCCATGTTGCTGGAGGCTTCTGGATGCTGCAGTATCAAGAAATGACACTTCCAAGTTCTCCTCACAGTTCGGTCTATTCCTTTTCTTTCCCAAATCCCTTCCCTCCAACAGTACACCATTCCATCTGACCTTTCACTGTGTGGGTTAATGTTTCTGAGGGTTGACAACTTAAAATGTTCAAAACTGTTACGTAACAACTCAGATTCAACAGATGATTGGAATGGGTCTTCTTTGAATAGCTGGAATTCATAACTATGGAAGTTTCCAAAAATGCAGCTCCTACTAAGCTGACAAATTTCCCCTTACTTTCCTTTGATTAGGGTTGTTACCAGTTTTTACAGATCATTTTGAGTCTGTGCTTGGCTTGGAACCAGTGTCCAATAATTAAATTCAAATAAAGTAAGGAAGCGCAAACACTGAACTGTTTTAGTCTGATTTATTGTAGCCAAGCCAAATAACAGTCAGTGGTCTCACCCTGGACGGTGTGAGTGAGTCCTGAACATCTGTTCAACATTACTTTTTATACATACAAACCAGATCAAGGTTTCCCTCAATCTGCATTGGTGGGTGATTGTTCACAGTTGCCCTGATGATGCAGTTTCATGTGCCATCAAGCTCTTGATGGTCCAAATCCTTGAGTCAATGTTCCATAGATTGGTGTCCTATTGTTCAACTGGGCCCAGTCTGGCAGAGATAGGGAATGTGGAACTCCAGACAATGGGACAATCTCCTGTCCCTCAGGCACAGTTTACCTTGGGGATAATCCTCTCATCCAGGTGTTCTGCCACTTCCTGGAGTCATATACTTCCAGTTAATTTACATTCTTAATGTATTCCAGTTCCTATAATTTATCTAGGTAGAACAAATGTTATGGAGCCTGATTTTTCATGGTATCAGGGTTATGTCTGGTGTTAAAAACAGTTAAATTAGCCAACCCACTGTTTTTCTGCCGCACTGCATCTTTTGTACCACAATCATGTCATTTTTTAAAAACTGATATAAAACTGGCTCGACATGTCGGAAGAAATTACTTGGGTGGTTAGAATGGAAAGCAGGAAAAGGCAAAGAAATCACAGATGTTTTCTTGAAGTTGACATACGAGTCTCCTTTTTCACCCAGGGAGAGATTGGCTACTGAGTGGCAGCTGCTTTGTTCTGTTAATGATAAATGGATTTGTTCAGCAAGTCAGTCGCTGGAATGCAGGACAGCTGGAGTCAAGACTGTTCTCTTGCGGATTCCCCCCATGCCTGCTTTCCTCCAGTGTGGGTCACATGAAACGTTCAGCTAGCATATGGTCAAAAATAACAGGCACAGAGGTAAGGAACTGGCCATATTGCCACCTTCTTCCACTACAGAAGGCGAATGCGACTTACATACTTAAAAAATGATCAGGTTGGCATGGAACTGTGGCATTTCTATAAGAACACAGGGCTGGCTGACATGGCTGGTAAGGTTGAACAAGTAGCGAATCTTGTTTAATATTGAAACCAAGTGTGGACACGGTATAAAATAACTTAAAACAAAACTAAGATGCATTTGATTGAGGTCTGCTTTATTGAGTTTTTGAGTTTTATCTGAGTGCCTAGTTGTCTAATTATTATTTTTATTCTAATGTGCAGTGCCACCAACCATTATCATCTATTTCCTATCAATTCTTTACACTTGTGGAGGGCAGTCCTTTAAAAGATTTTAGAGGGGTAGCCATGTTAATCTGTTTCAGTAACAGCATATACAAGAACAGAACAGAAATATATCTAATTCAATGTGAGGTTTTGTGGATTACAATCCACTGCTTCAAAGTCATTTAAAGGCATTTTGATTAGAATCAGCATCTAACTGGGAAGGCAAGGAACTTTTTTTTTCTGATGATAATTTTTAATGGTTATAATTTTAACTGCTAAGAAGGGATCTGAATCTCTATCCTCTGAGCCTTAGTCCAACCATCTATCTGCTATGCCATCACACTTCTCAAAACACCCACCAGAATACAGTATTCTAATTGCAATGATTTTTTAAAAATTACATATGGCTGATCTCGGGCATGGAGTTGCATGTGTGTGGAGCAATTACAAAATGACTTCTCTTGCTCACTCTTCACACAATCTATCTTAAAATGATAACAATCTTATGGTATAAAGTACATAGAACACCAAAGCAAACAAGTATACTCATTATTAGAGTGTATTCTAGGATACTCTAGTATCCTATCCTCCACTTTTTTTAAACGAGAGGACTAGACCTAGATATGGTGCAGCTATCTTTAACAGATATTCTTTGTGGATTTGGCATATTGCAGAGCTTTTACCTCCTTTTGAGACATGAGGCATTTTGCTTTGGGAGGCACACCAGCAGATGGTAGCCTCTTTGTCTAACCAGGAGCTAAAGCTCGTCAAAGTACTGTCGTTTGACACACACCAGGCAGAAAAATCAGACGGTTGATAGGTGCTAGCACATGTCCAGAGATAGCAGGCCAGCTCTGGAACAGACCATGGTGTCTCCCCACCAAGTCTTTGTGTCTTAGTACCAAGTACCAATCCTTGGAGAAGTGGAACAAGTGGCTTGAGGCTCAGACACAAGGCCTGAGAGGTTGACCCAAAGACCTGCACTTGGACTTGGGTGCCCAGACTTGCCAACATTCCTGGTAAGGACCAAATGGAACACTAACCATTTGCTGCAAAACAAGTTGAGGAGCCGTGTAACCATCACAAAAAACAAATACAAAAGTGGTACAGGTGATACTTTAGGCTACTATAAACAATTTGTTGTAATACTCATTATCTGGTGCCTGAGGCAGTGGTTTGCTCCACCTGACTGTAGATCTGTGGCTATCTTCTATAGATACATTCTTTCTTACTATTCTCATTTTGGCAATAGCTACACAAAGTACCACATCATAACAACTAAGAACTGCAGCTGGACATATTTCACAAATAGAGATGAGCACAAACTGCTGTTTCGGTGGTTCGTGTCAGTTCATTTCTTGGCCAGCGGGCACCCAATCGGAGGCAGTGCCTCAGCTTCCTTGCCCTGCCTCCTCCAGCCACTGCCTCTGATTGGGTGCCCACTAAAAGAGGTGGGGCTGAGAATGGCCAATCTCTTTCACCTGCCCATCTCTTTCGCATACAGACTTATTTGGGTTTTCTAGTCTTTTTCATCACAAAATCTTGAACTGTTTTCCCAAAATGAGTTTCTCGTGCAAATTTGCATTTGGCAGACCAAATAAATTTATTCACAGGGTTCACAGGAAGCAGGGTGGATTTGATTTAAATCACAATTATATTTACATTTCAAAACTGGGTATTTAAAATGATTTAAATGTTTTAAAAATCTTTTTTTAATTGTAATTGTGATTTAAACCAATTTGGATTTTTTAAAAAAATCATTGACTTTAATCCACTCTGCCTAAAAGTAAATGCCATTTAAGCTGATCGATCCTACTTTTTTTGCAGGCATTTTAAGGGTGGGTGGGTGGCATTGTTAACCATTTCTGCTCTGTTGCAGAACACCAGCAGTTTTTTGTGTTTTCTGAAATAACTTTAAGCATCTGCCGCATTTGGTATTAAAAAAAAAACAAGAATAAAAAACACTAGGGTTATGTGCCTGTAGCTGGAAAGAATTTATATGGAAATCTTAATGGCAGAAATCTTGTTGCTCAGTGATGCAAACACCATAACTTGTAGACTCAGTTGCCATGAATTAGTAAATTTCAGTAGATATGATCTATTTCATGTCGAGCTGCACAGCTCAGTATGCAATGGATAAATGTCTACAGAGATTTTCCCACTTACACAATTTGTAACTAAAAATTTCACCATGAAGTTAAATATTTAGGTAGGAGTAAAACATTTACTCAGATATTTGGGCCTTGTTATCAGCTTCAGTGCTTCCCACTTTTTGCGGGATCAATGTCCCTATTGTTACTGGTCATTGCTTTGTCTTCCCCTTCATTAAACTCCCCTTCTGCCATTGTACAAGGGGCTCCGAGACTGGCAATTACACGGAAACATAAAAGTACAGCTTCCAATGTAAAAGACCTATAAGCGCCAATCAGCATGATCATATAATCAGTTTCCAGCCCAAAGTTAGGTAGGAAGTGCATTTGCGAAGGGATGCAAAATTTACTCATTTCTGACCTTCTATTATTATTGTTGTTATTGGTTGTGGTCTTTTGTGTACAGAAATGACTGGGAAACCTGCTCTTTTCATCAGAGTCTGCACCGTCGTCATGGCTCGTCATATTGCCCGTGCAAGAAGAACTTTGCACAGTGAGTGGAGCGAAAAAAAGAACGTTCTGTATTTTTGTTATCAGTGATAGATAAGAGTCTCAGGACACTGGCTGATGTCTCAAGGATTTTCTGGTGCTTCCCTGAGTCTCCAGATAGGGTGGGACGTCTCAAGGCAGGAGTCACTAGAGCAGAAGGCAGTTTGGGCCGAGTCTGAGAGACATCTTTTAAACCCGGTGATTCATCTCCACCCATCTCCAGTTAATGCTCATTGCTCAGTGTTTGTACTGTCATTCGCTTCCTCTCAAAGTCTTGCCTCCTCTCTCTACCTCTGTGACATCATTTCCACTACTTGCAATTTCAAGTTTTGGCTCTGAAATCTGAGGGAATGGGTTATTGGGATTTTATTTACAATCTTGCACACTCTCTGTGGTTTGAGTGACTGAATCATAGAATCATAGAGTTGGAAGAGACCTCGAGGACCATCTATTCCAACCCTCTGCCATGCAGGAACCCCATCACAATATTTCTGACCGATGTCCATCCAGCCTCGGCTTAAAACCTCCAAAGAAGGAGACTCCACTACACTTTGTGGCAGTATATTCCACTGCCGAACAGCTCTAACTGTCATGAAGTTCTTCCTAATGTTCTTCCTAATGTTCAGACTCGGACGGGAACTATTCTGAATTGAGGCCATTGTCTATCTATCTACCACTAACCAATTGTTCCTTCCAGTGTTTGAATTTTTGTAAAAAGCCCCACCTCTCTGTTGAGTGTTCTGTCCTTTCTTTTGTCAGTTAATGGCGGTTTATTTGTTGCTGTTGGTCTATTTTGTTTGTTGCTAGTATGTGTGCAGTAAAGAAAGCAGTACGCACAAGTCTATAATTTTAAGCAACTATAAGTAAAGCAATGTTTTTAATTCTACCTCTTACAAATATCTCACATGACTTACTGAGACTTTAAGTGCCAGTTGATAAGAAAGGAGTGGACTCTGGGAAACTTGAAGTTATTCTGTTCTATGGATCTCAGCACTTCTAATGTGTAGCAAAAATAGATCCCCCCCCCCGAAATTCAAAATTCTTCCAAGCTACTCTGCTCTAGATGTGTTGAACTTTAAGCCTTACCATACTCAGTCATCATGGCACTGGTGACAAAGACAGGGAATGATGAGAATCAAGACATCTGGGATGTGTGTGCTAGGTTGGCGAAAGCTGTACTAAAATTAGAATTCAATAGCAGTAACTATTTCATTCATTCATTCATTCATTCATTCATTTAAAAATTTTATACTGGGAACTCTGGGCAGTTTACAGCAGTCACTCGCAAAATGTATAACAATATAAAAATACAAATAGTAAAATCAAAAATCAGTAAGATAAGCAATATCACAAACACCTAAGGGATGGGAGCTAAGCATGATCAACTATGCTGATAATGTTTCTTAATACTGTGAGGAAACAATGGTTCACCTTTTGAACTGAAGTCATAAATTGAGGGCCCACTTTTCATATGTAGTGTATAGAGTGAGTGCGAAAAAGTTTGGCCTTCCCATTGTTTTGGATGCCAACTCCCAGAATTCCAAAGCTATATTGTCAATGATAAAGGACTGTGGGAGTTGCGGTCCAAAACATCACGTGGGCCAAAGGTTCCCTACCTCTGGTATAGAATATGCCTTCAAAAACACAGGGTGGAGGAGGGCTGCATTCAGTTTACGCAAGCTGTGGTCTTTATTAAAACTGGTTTCTTTCACACCCCAGCCAAGATATTCCTAGTTCCTCTTGGTACAAACAATTGGTCATGGTTTTATTTCAGGTGGTAACTTTATTGTCCATCCATGTGTGAAGGAAGCGGTCGATGGCAGGAGACCTGTTGTTGCCCTGGAGAGCACCATAATTACACATGGCATGCCCTATCCCCAGAATCTGAGGTGAGACAGCCAGACAGGAAAGCTGGTTTTGACTAGAACAATAGTGGCCAGTCTTAGCCATGGGCCTCATGCAGTCCCAGCAGGCATTTAAAAAAAAAAAAACTGGAGTTGTGGTCCAAAACATCTGGAGGGCTGAAGTTTGGACATGCCTGCTTCAGGGGGTGGGGAGTGAATTCAAGTAAATGGGGTTGTGCTATGGGGCAGGGTGATGGAGCATGGTTCTTAGTTTCCTGCCAAACTGACCATTTCTCCTGTCCTGTCTTTCTGTATGTGGAATTGTGCCAGCATGGCCAGGGAGGTGGAAGAAATTGTACGAACCAATGGATCTGTGCCAGCAACAGTCGGTGTCATCAATGGATGCATCCGTGTTGGGCTCCAGGATGAAGAACTTGAGTTTCTGGCAAAGGCCAAAAATGTTGTGAAGGTGTCTAGGAGAGACCTTCCTTACGTTCTCAGTCAGGTATGGGGCAGAACTCGGTGTTGTGGTTGCTGGTCTCAGTCCAGGCCATAGCTTATCCATCTCCCAGCATAGGCCATCTACCAAGGCAACCAAAGCTATCTCTGTCCCATAACCAGGCCTGAAGCTAGAATGAAATTATCAAAATACTGTAATTTGTCTCACCCAGAAACCTCTGAAGCTGAGTGGCCATGGCAGGCTCTAACAGCATCTTCCCCAATGACGGAATATTAGATACTGGCCAGTAATTATTTATTTATGATTAATAATTAGACATTCATTCATTCATTCACTCATTCATTCATTCATTCATTCATTCATTCACTCATTCAGTTTTGTGGGGTTTAAGAGCGCTTTTAATAATAGTGGTTAAAGAATTAGGAGTTCTTTTACCGCTGAAGACGTGTGATTTTTTCGGAACAGAGGTTTTTCTTGCTTTATGTAGCCTGGAAACTAGTTTGCTTTGTTTTGTGATTGGTCTTTGGAAGGTAAACAAAGGCTTCATTATCAAATGCAGGTCTGCCTAAATCACATCTTTAGAACACAAATGTGATTTTCGCTCCAACAAAGGGTTTTCTGTGACTTAGAATACAGCTCTGAGTTCCCAAACATAATAGAGAGCCACTATGGTGTAGCAACTGAACTGCTTGCGTTCTCTTGTAGCTTTAATGTAATGTTGTCTATTCATGCTGTAAGATGTCCCTCAATTCCTTGTTCTCAATACTTGAACATGTCTTAATTGTACTGGACCATATATTATCTCCCATTACTGTAAGCCGCCTTGGGTCCTTTTTCCAAGAAGAAAGGCGGGTTAAAAATACTCTAAAATAAATAAATAATAAACAAGGACTTGGATGTGATCCAGGTTCAAGACGACGCTGGTATGAAACCTCCCCAGCCCATTAACCCTGTACCTGTCAGACCTATTTGCATAGGCTTGCTTGAAGCAGAAAGGAGGGAGGAGGCACTTGACAGCACCCTTTGTGGGTGGTTTCTCTGGGTCCAATGCAATCTGGATTATGCCTGGCTGTTCCCTGACAGGGTTTATCTGGAGGTACGACAGTGGCAGGCACCATATTTCTGGCTCACAAAGCAAGGATTCCTGTGTTTGTGACGGGAGGAATTGGAGGCGTCCACCGTGGAGGAGAGAAGAGTAAGAGAAGCATCATATTGATTCTATATTAAGAACTTAACCCACAGAGTCTATTTTATTACTAGTATTCCCCCCTCCCCCGAATATCTGCCCCAGCTATCTACCATTTTTATTGTCATCTGTAGAAGATGCGTCACTACTAGTGGCATGACATGTATATGTTTGTTTTTTTGCCTTGTGGCACACTGGTTAAACTCCTGTACAGCCATAATTCTGCTCGATTCCAGGTAGCCGGCTGAAGGTTCAATCCTTCTTAGGTCGGTAAAATGAGTACCCAGCGTGCTGGGAGTGGTGGGTGAGGGGCCCCAAGTGTAGCCTGCATAATTACTTGTAAACCACCTAGAGAGTGCTTTAAGCACTATGGGGAGGTAGATAAGTAATACACTTTTTATTGTTTTCAACACAATTCCCTCTCTCCATGCCTAGCAGAGTAACTCCCGGAAAAATAAACGCCTGTGTGCTAATACCCTTTGCACAGGATGCAACAGAGAGCAATCTAAATCTGGGGGTGTATTTATTGGTTTCGCTCTCAGTTTCACAGTGGAAAAGTAGAGATGGGGATACTTCTTTCAAATATTTCTTCCACTTCACGGGTTACACCTGTGACTTTGTTTTCCTCCAGTGAGGTCCAGACAGCTTTACATACCCCTCCTCTGCCCCTGCCCCACAATTGCTCTGTGGGGTACATTATTCTGACAGAGAGTGACTGGCCCAAGGTCAGCCAGTGGTATTCCTAGCCATTTATTTATTTATTTATTTATTTATTTATTTATTTATTTATTTATTTATTTATTTATTTATTTATGGCATTTATGGCATTTATGGCATTTATAGCCCATCCTGTGTCATAGGATTTCAAGCGGACTTACAGAACCATATAAAATGATTTTAAAACACAAGATGTTTAAAGCAATTTATATATTTTCACCTCACCTGGAGGCTGAAGCTCTAAGCCTTACAATATGTTTACTGCAGCACCAGGGAAACCCCAGCATATGGGTTCGGATTCGGAATTTGCTGAGCAGGCTTTTCTCCAACATTTTGATGACGTTTTATTGCCTTCTTTCCCCCTCATTCTGCTGCTCTGTGTCTGAAGAAGTGGACGTGTCCACGAAATGTTACACTAAAATATGAAAGTTGGTCCTTAAGGTGCCACATGTTTTGTATCTTTTGTTTTGTTTTGTTTTGTTTTTATTTTTGCTTGAAATGCTTGAAAAGACTAACATGGCTACCCCTCTCTGAAACTTCTTTCCAGCTCTGGATGTGAGCGCAGATTTGACAGAATTAGGCCGGACTCCGGTTGCTGTGATTTCTGCAGGTGTCAAGTCCATACTTGATATTGGCAGGACGTTGGAACATTTGGTAAACGGTGTTCATTGCAAAGGATGTGATAGTAGAGGCTGATGTGGCTGGAATGTTTAATTTGCAAATTGTTGGAGGAGTCATCCAAATTTTAAAAAGCAAGGCATATACTGTATATTCATTATTAATATTACACCTTACATGTTTATTAAGTTTAGCATTCATTCCTACAGTGTCCCATACTTTTCCTGTACTTGCCACTGGTGGTAGAGCAGTGGTCATGATTTCTCATTCCTTTGTCTCTAGGGAAGGTAGCTTTGTTGAGATGATTGTTGGGTAGCTTCCGTGGGTTGGGTCTCTACCCGCAGAGTCAAGAGTTTGGGAGTTCAGTTCCCCAGTGTTCCTCCTTGACAAGAGGCTGGATTCAGTGATCCATAGGTTCCTTACAGCTCTGCAATTCTAAGATGATGATGATGATCATGATGATGATGATTTCCTTTAGAATCAAAGCAGGCACAGTCCACAGGGAGAGTAACACACCAATGTCATTGCCTTGCAGACCGTGGTGATGTTACGCCTTCCCCTTTACATCATCTATATTGGTGTTATAAAAGCAGAGAAAGCGTTGTGTTGTGCATGCGGTAGAGCAGCCTTCCTCAACACTGTCCCTTAAGATTCTTTGGACTACAGTTCCCATCAGCTCAAGGTGACAATCCTCACGGGGAAGGGTTTACTGCGAGGAAAGACTGTGATAGGGCTAGAACAGGCATGTCCAAACTTCGGCCCTCCTGATGTTTTGGACCGCAACCCCCAGAATTCTAAGCTTAGATTGCCAGTGACAAAGGGCTGTGGGAGTTGCGGTCCAAAACATCTGGAGGGCTGAAGTTTGGACATGCCTGGGCTAGAAGATCAGGAAGGGACCATAGAGTGTGGTGTGGGTCCAGAAAGTCCCAGGATAACACCTCCTGGATAACGTCTTGGACTGAGAGCTAGCAGCACTTGTCCTCTGAAATATTAGGCTGGATGGAGCAATGGTTAGAACGGAGGTTTGCAGTTTCATGCACTCCATGCCACATGACACTAGTCAAGGGTAATGTTACCGACTTAAGACGGCTCGCTGTCTCGTTTGTACCTGGGGCTTTTCTGCTTTCATTTTTCCTTTCCCCCTTTCCCTCTGCAGGAAACGCAAGGGGTCTGTGTGGCCACCTTTGGTGAATCGAGAGAGTTCCCAGCCTTCTTTTCCCATCAGAGTGGCTTCCAGGCACCTTATCAAGTGCAAAACGAGGAGGAAGCTGCCCAGATGATTGGTGAGCTGTCGGTGGAACGAGACATTGCTTATGCGGGAGGAATGTGGATGAAATTTAAGTTGATGGCCTTCTCGGTCCCCCCCCCCCCGTCAAAGGCTGAAAGTCCTTTGCATACAGAATCCATAGCCTGGAGCCTATTGAAGTAACAGTAGCACTTACCTCCCAATAAATGCACACATTGTTGTTTCATCCCATCGAGTGACTTTATGAATTAATGCCCTCAACAAAGTCCTGTCACTTACAGCTTTGCTCAGCTCTTGCAAATCAAAGACCGCGGCTTCCTTTATTGACTAGTCCATATCATATTTGTGCTATAAAAAATCCTATTGCCTTCTATGGCTGAGACTATTCTGGCAAGCCAAATTGGAACAATTTGTCTTTGCTGTGGCTTGATTCATAGCTTATAAACTTTTGTTCAGATTAGATCATCGCATGGAGCCCATGTGTTATTTCAGTGTCTCTATTTAATAATTTCAATGTTTACCTTTTTTTTTGTCTTTGCAGAGGTGATCTAGTGTTGTACCATCACCCACGCCCTATAGCTGTGCTCATTACTTCCTTTTAATTCCATTTTACTGAGCTCCTGGCCCTAGATACAGAAGTACAGTGGTACCTCAACTTACGAATGTAATCAGTTCCGAATGCATGCTTTTAAGTCGAATTATTCTTAGGTCAAGCTGCTCTTAAGTTGGGGTACCACTGTACTTTCATTGCATTTTCTATGGTTGCACCATTTCAGATTGCAGGCTCATGATGGCATATTGAATCTTTTCCCTGCCAAGAAGGAGCCTTCATGTGTATAAAAAGTGAAGGCATCAACCTGGCCACCTATGCGGCATGCCCTTTTTCAGTGTGCTTGAAGATTTACCACGAGGCCACCAATGAGATGTTCATATGGCTTGTGAAGATTCATCACCAATTCTTTTACTTGTATATAATATCAGACCACAAGTCAGCAATGGATTGTCTCACTCCCAGCTGCTGGATAGCAGCAGTAAAACGAATGTTGGCATTCTTCCTGAGTTGTGCTGCTCAAATTAAGAAATCCAAGTGATAAAATAAGAGCCTTGTAGGGGATTAGAATTTGAATGTGTGGTGTGCAGCCACGGTGACAAACTAAAAAATGGAGAATGACTCCCCCCTTTGAAACCTATACAAACCTTTGCAGATTATCCTTGCTTACTTGCATTTAGCAAGAATGTGAGATAGCAATGATCTTTTGTCAAGACTGTGATAGATAATGTCAAAAAGTGTCCACCTTTATAAATTTGTTGCTGAGAATGTGATCCAGAGGATGCATGCCATATTCACATCCGGCTGGCAAACTCCTCCTAACCAACTGATTGGGCAATCAGAACCTTAGACTAGATAGGCCTTTTGCTCTGATCTATTGTGCATCTCCCTTGATGTTCTTATGTGTTTTCTCAGGCAGGTCATTAACACTGCAGATGGGCAGTGGCGTGCTGATTGCAGTGCCGTGTCCGAAAGACCAAGCAGCTTCTGGGCAGCTTATTGAAGAAGCAATACAACAGGCTTTGAAGGAAGCTCTGTAAGAATCAATTAAAGTCTCTCTTTGATTTTTTAGTAAATGGATATATGCTATGTAGGGCTAATGAAGATGTCTGTATATTAAACACAAATTCTGCCATTCCTGCCCCTTCATTCAGGTGGGCTGTTTGTGCTCCCTGCAACACCAATTGCTAAGACACACATACATTTCACATTCATCCTAAATCTGAACTTATCAGCGTGCTGCAAAACTGCTCAGAGAATGAGGAGAATAACAATGCATCACTGTTTGTTTTGTGGTAGAGAACCACACACCCGTGATAGTCCTTTGCCTGAGATTTAAGGCTGCCTGCGTACTTTCCCTTTTTCAAAATAAAAAAACAAAGCACTGAAAGCACTCCATACATTTTGTTTAGTTCAATTATTTTCTCCCACCCACTGCTTTCAAAGCATACCACAACTAAAAACTTTTTAAAACATGCATTGGGCAAGTAGGCTGGTTACATGACATGTTTGCAGCCAATCATGTTTGCATATACAGTGGACCCTCGTATAACAAACAGCTTGTATAACATAAAATTTGTACAACATAAAACATTCCGGAGATACGGGAAATTTGCTTAACATAATCGCCTATGGGGAGAATCTGTACAACATAAAAATGGGATCACTCCATTTTCAATGCATTCCTATGGGAATTTGTATAAAGGAAAATTTGCTTAACATAATTTCATTTGGAATGAATTAATTCCTTTGTACAAGGTACCACTGTAGCTGGTTTTTCATTTGTTCAGTCTGGCGAGGGAGATCATATGTCTAAAGATAATATTTGTGTGCCTCCAGGCGAGGTTATCTATTCAGGTACTTCTGGCTTTTTGTTGTTGTTCAGAGACACTTAGAATTCTCATTTGAGAAATTTGCATGGATCTTGGCTAGACTTTGGGTCCAAGTCCAAGTCTCTGGTACCAAGTCCTAAGCTCTAAGTCTGAGTCCCTATTAGAAATAAGCCCCCCCCCAAAAGGGAGGGGTGGGTGAGTTACAAGTTGCAAGTTGAGCCCAAGTAATTGGGAGGAAAAACCAGAGTCAAATCCAAGTCAAGTCACTGATGTGACTTAAGTCTGAATCGACATTGAGTCCCTTGACCTGAGTCACCCACCCTGTTTGTTTGTAGTGTAGATATGCCCTCTGCTACAAGATAGGGTAGCAGGCAGGCTTGTGCATTCTGGAAATAACTTTCTATCACATATAGTTGTTGTGAGTTTTTTGGGCTGTTAGGCTGTGGTCTGGATGTTTTTATTCCTGCCGTTTTGCCAGACTCTGTGGCTGGTGTCTTCAGAGGGCAAGGAGCACAGAGAGAACTCCTAGTTCCCTGAGCTCCTTGCCCCCTGAAGATGCCAGCCACAGAGTCTGGCAAAACGTCAGGAACAAAAACTTCCAGAACATGGCCAAACAGGCAAAAAAAAAAAAAAACTCATGACAACTGTCAGATCCTGGCCATGAAGGCCTTTGAGAATACATTTCTATGACTTGATTATCTCTTGTCACCTCCTCTTGCTCTTACTTTTTCAGGAAAAAAGGGATCACAGGAAAAGAGCTAACACCCTTCTTGCTCCAAAGGGTGAATGAATTATCAAGGGGAGAGTCACTGAAAGCCAGTATCCTTTTCAAGGCCAGCCTTTTTCTAAAAATCCAGTCCCAGTGTTTCCTGACAGAATGTTCATAAGGCTTGGGACTCTCAAAAGAACCCTGAATGTCTTGCTTGCTTGTTTAACTGCAAATGCCTGACTCTCTTTCCAGGAGAGGCTGTGCATCATACCTTATGGGGCAAGTCAGATTCTTATTGCAAGGACCTGTCCAGACTGGCCATTGGGGTGTGTGGGGTGTACCTGGCTACAAAGTGTCTTTTGAGGTTGAGGGGGGTAACAATGGGTTACTTCACTTGTTCTTCCCATCCAAACAGCAAATGACCTCTTGTAACCTGATGAACTGTCAATTGAGCGCTTCCCCTGATCATCTGTGGACAGTCAGGGGAAGTGAAACCATTATTTTTTTTATCGCTTCTCTATCTCTCTGTTGGTGCTATTGTGTTTTCTTCCTCCCCAGCTTTCTGTACTATTTAAATCAAAGTAATTATTTGTAAATTTGCACCTGTATCCAAACATGGAATTGACATATGCCTTATGCAGAATTTCCCTGCCTTTTAACATAATTTTGGAGGGATAATGTTCATTTTGCAGGGGCCTTGTCTTAATGTAGAGAAGGGGCAGGCAACTTCAGCGAGGCTAAGGGCTGTTTTTCATACTGACTGACTGCTATGAGATTGGGCCATCAGTAGGGAAGAGACAAACTAGAAGGCTGTGTGGTCAAAGGGACTATGTACCTATTTTCTTTTCTTTTTAAATAGACTTCAGTACTTCAGCACTCTTTATAGAATGTAAAACTATTATTCATTTAATAAAATGTACGTCTTTTCCCCAGGTATGAAAATTACCCCATATGAATAGACATACAATTAATTAAAACATTATGAATAAAAGATTTGTTCATATGCAATTTTTAAAACATTCTTTAATACAATATTATTCACCCTGTGAAAATCAGATTCGTTCCTCCATTTGAATGAATAGAAATTCATTCATTAATTTCTTATTTCATTTATGTATAAATTATTATCCTTCAGACAATATTGAGTGCAAATTCTGATTCTCACAGCAACAGTGAATTGCATTTATGTATAAATTATTATCCTTCAGACAATATTGAGTGCAAATTCTGATTCTCAAAGCAACAGTGAATTGCTACTCTGTGGTGGCTAACGTGTCCTAAACCAGAGAGTCATGTATCAAAAGTGAAAAACTGTCTCTGTGCAAGCTGATCAACCATGTGGGAGGAAATGAGATTTCCAGAAATATAACTTAACTGGACATGGGAAAATGAAGACTTTAAGGAACACCAAGTTATTTTAAAAACAACAAATGACAGGGAAGCAGTCATACATTTGGATGGAAAAAGCTATCATGGTCTTGGCAAATCATTGCTTATCCTTGATGCTGATATTTTTAAGTTTAATAGCAAAGTCCCTTGAATAAAACTTTGATGTCCTGCATGGTTCACCATCCACTCTTTACCCATGACTAGAGTAGAAGAAGCTAGCTCTGTGTCATGTTCTTCTCTGCACCATCCTTCTGGATTGTTGTATTTCTTCTTTCCTTTCACCAAATGCCGTCAGACATCGCCTTGATCAAGAACAATGCCAGAGTGGGCAGTCACATAGCTGTGGCCTTGAATAGAATCCAGAGAGCCCAGGAAGGGAGAGATAGCTCCCCTTGGAATGAAAATAAATATCCTGTGCCCAGACCGGTGAGCATTCTGTGCTGTTGAGGTCATTTTACTTTTATGGATCCATGCCACCTCAGTGTCAGGAAAACAAGAAGATATACACAAACCTATGTGTACTAAGGCATTACCTAGTTTTTCTTAGTTATGCTTCTTTGAAAACCACTGTCAGTGCTGTGTCCGACAGGAGGAATGATGGAACATTGGCCAAGTACTTAAGGATAATAACTTATTTGGGAAGAAGGTCCAGTATGGTTCAACCAAAGGGCCTCTCAGACAAACCAAGCTAATTTGACATCTTCTGTTAAATATTTCCCTGTCTTTCGTCACACTTCATGTATAAAAAACATTCTGTGGACTCAAAATTCAGTAGAAAAGTCTGGGGGAGTAAAACGAGCTATAATGTAATGTTGTCTATTAATGCTGTAAGATGTCCCTCAAATCCCTGTTCTCAATACTTGAACAGGTCTTAATTGTACTGGACTGTATATTATCTCTCATTCTGTAAACTGCCTTGCATCCTTTTTCCAAGGAGAAAGGCAGGGTAAAAATACTCTAAAATAAATAAAATAAATAAATATAAATAGTTGCTCTGTTTTCTTCTTTACCTTCAGGTGGTTATTGGTGGCATCAATGTTGACATCATAGCCAAGGCAAAAGATGCAGCAATACAGGTAATAACATCTAGTGGTATGTGGGCTGTGTTATCCTTACTGTAGCTGGCATCTGGGAAAGGTGGGGAAAGTTGCGTTAACTCCAACCACAGCCAGTGGTTACATAATGATAGGAATAAAATAGTCCATTGTTAACAGAAGGGAGAGCTGCCTAGTTGCCCCAAGCACATCCGACCTTGCCTGATTTCAGAAGCTAAGCAGGGTCGGCCCTGGTTAGTACCTGGATGGGAGACCACCAGGGAATACCAGGTGCTGTAGGTGCCTGGAGTAGGAACTGGCAAACCACTCCAATATGCCTGCCAAGAAAACTCCATGGACATGGGGTCACAAAGAGTCGGTCACGACTATAACAGCATAACCACTCACAACAGAAGGGAAACTCAGTTCCTGTTTCTGGCATGTTGCATCATAACTTCCTGGATACAAGGCTGGAGGCAAACAAAGTAGCTAGGAAGGTTGCAGGGTTGCAGCCAATCAATCAAACTTGTATTGTTTTGTTTGGACTTAACATTAGGTTTTATATTGGCTGGGGGTTTCTGACAACGATGGCCCAAAGTTACTTTAGGGTCAAACAAACTGGGAACTCTGAAGTGCAGATACTATTCTGAACTGTAAGTGGAAGGGCTGTAGCTCCATTTTGGGGTGCAGCTGGAACTTTCTCCTTGCTCAAGATGAGGGGACAACCATGGAACTGGAGAAGATGTTTCATTTATTCGGTGCCGACTGAATGACTTGCCTGCCATTTGCAAAGGCCTCCATGTAAGCTCCTTACACTAGTCAATGTGTGCGACAGTCATGAAGCCACTCAGAGGAATGTTTTAGAATTCTGCATAGAACAAACAGAGATCTGAAAGGGTGACCGCCATGTAGACTGTTTGTAAATGAGAACGGAATGCATCTTGTTAAGGCAATAAGAGGACAGGAAGGCACACTCTATGCATTTGACGCAGTGGCTGAACTTACAGTATGTCATTAGAGAAGCAGAGTGGACTATGCAATAGAAAAACAAAAACACTCCTGCTATCCTTCTAGACCCATCCACATCTATGCTGAGAGTGCCAGAGTATATTCTGAAAAGAGGAGATGCTTAAAATGGAAGAGCCAAGGCAGTGGCCAAAAGACCCATAGGAAAAAGAAGGGGCCAATTAGCTCCTTTCATCACCTGCGTCATGATGAGCTCTGTATGGTGGCAGGGCTGTAATGTAATGAAATGTAATGTAAAAGAGAACAGGTCAGCTTAGGGAGCTGGGAATGTTTATGCTTACAAAACGAAGACTGAGAGGGGATATGATAGCTATGTTTAAATATTTGAAAGGATGTCACATTGAAGAAGGGACTGGTTTGTTTCCCATGGCTTCAGAGACTAGGACACGGGGCAATGGTCTCAAACTACAGGAAAAGAGATTCAATTTAAACATTAGGAAGAATTTCATGACAGTTAGAGCTGTTCAGCAATATAATATGCTGCCACGTAGGGTGGTGGTGTCTCCTTCTTTGGAGATTTTTAAGCAGAGGCTGGATGGCGATCTGTTTGGAGTCCTGTGATGGGGGTTCCTGTATGGCAGGGGGTTGGACTAGATGGCCCTTGAGGTCTCTTCCAACTCTATGATTCTATGATTCTATCCTCTGGTTATCTGTGTCAGTTGTTCAGTGGCAGGAACCAAGAACATGCTTTTCCGCCACTGGTAATAGTTTGCAGGTGTTGCAATGGTTTTTTGTATGGTAACAGACAGATGGGATCCATGAGCTGAGTCATATCAGACTCAGTAGTTGTATAAGTGATGACACCTTAGCTGAATGAGATGGGGGGTGGCTGGCGGGGGTGGGGGGAAGAGGGCTTAATGGCAATTCGTGGAAAAAGCTGTTTGCTTCACCCAGTGTCTGGGTGGAACTTTGGGTGCCAGGTGATGCAAGCTTCTTCCCATGCAGGCTTTGTTCCACAACCAAACCTCTGACCACAATTATGATAAGCTGTCAGGAAGCTGAAGAGAGACATGGAATGATGCCATAGGCATTCAATCAAATATAAACTAAGAAAACAATTCTGAATCCTCAAAAGATGCAGAGGAAAACATGAACCATGC
This sequence comes from Phrynocephalus versicolor, assembly GCA_023846285.1. NCBI lineage: Eukaryota > Metazoa > Chordata > Lepidosauria > Squamata > Agamidae > Phrynocephalus > Phrynocephalus versicolor. The sequence continues at coordinate 16,173,248 of JAHTLZ010003526.1, read as the reverse complement.
TGATGGTAGAAGCGTTTTTTGTTGTTTTTTTAAATATAGAGAGAGCTCTTATTTCCAAAAGAAGCACAGGCGTCTGAATATTATGGCCCAAGTCAATATTAAGAACCAGATCCATTGAATCAGTTTTGGAAGGGTGATTCAACGTTTATGTGCACCCATTGATTCGGTGGGTCAACCCTAGTTATTTCTATGATTATTATTTATTACATTTATACCCTGCCCACCTGACCATAGTTGAGAACAGGGACTAGGCTTAGGTCAAAGAGGTTAGGACGTGGTAGGAATCCATTTATCATAAAGAATTATTATTGCCCCGCTAGCGTTGGAGGCTAGTCCAGGAGAGAGCAGAGGCAACACCATGTAACAATAAGATTGATTGTTGTTGTTTAGCTTTGTTGCTCATAAATAAGGGCTTCCGCTTGAGATGTGTTGGACTGCAACTGTTATTTACAAGCCATGGTATCGCCTCTTTTAGTTTACAAGTAAGGCTGCACAGTTCACTTGTTATTAAAAGCAGAGCTCCCATAAGAGTAAAAAGATGTTGTGTTGCTTTTTTGGGATGAGCAAGAGATAATTTGTAAGCCACAGCTGCTGTTAGGGACATCTTTGGAAGTCCTCAGGACACTACAGGAACTTCAATGTGCCCATGAAGAGGAAAAATTAAAATGGGGATGCAAATATTGTTATTTAGGTTTTTTTGAAGGGTGACATTTTTGCCCTCTTAACTCCCAAAAGCAAAAATAAAACTCAAATTGGCATTATGAACACTTATAATTTCCTTCTCCGAGCATAGTCATCCACAGTATTTTATTTTATTTTATTTGTGTCATCAGACTTTTCCAAGGTCTCTCACACACATCAAAGTTATCTACTTGTCTCTTGGTTCTAACACAACTTTGCTTCAGTCTAATTCAAGAAATCAAATAGGTTTTTTTATGTTTGTTTTTGGTACTTGGCCATTTCCCAGTCACTATACTTTTGAAAGAGTTGCATGCCTAGAGAAATAAAAATATTGTAAGAAGGGGGAAATAAATCTCCCCATTTCCCGAAACACCCTGTTAGGATTTGACTTCTGTTTTCCTTGATTAGTTTCTGAATTGATTTCCAGAAAAATAAAATAAAAGGAAGCTTCTGTTCAATTTAGTTTTCAGTCAACAGACATTCCTCACCCAAACCACTGCATTCTACTAGTATAAATACATTTTCTCCAATACCTAGGAACCGTTACCTGGACAAATGTTCTGATTCTGTTCTTATTTTTAACTTCTGGGTTTGTTTGTTTTTAAAAATGCTTCTATTGGTGCCCATAGACGTGCGTTGCATTGAATTAAATCGAGTAGATACAGGAACACATCCTAAATGCAACAAGATGATGCCTTGTTGTTGCATCTTATTGTTGCTTCATCCCACTGAGTTCTCTCCTCTGTTTACAGTATGGAGGGCAGACAAATCCATCAACAGTGAGGCAGTCCTTTGGCGGCGTGGGAAGAAACCTAGCAGGTAATTAATTCTAAGGCTGTTCTCTCTAACAAGGTCACACTGACGTCAGCCTTGTAGGCTCTGGTTCCTTGATTTCTGCTAGAGATGGGCACGAAATGAACAGTTTTTTGTTTCTGTTTTCATTTTTTCATTTTGTTACATAACAAAACGACAAATGAATTTTGTCTCTAAAATGAAACGAAACGAACAGAAACAGCGGAAATTTTGTCGTGCGTTTTGTTTCCGTTACTGCAATATGAGTGAATTGCTTAAAATCCTAAAAAAAATCACAAAAAATGAAATAAATGGTATGAAATGGTAAAGAAACGAACAAAAACAAAAATGAATTTTTTGCAAAAATTCACGAAAAACGGAAAGGAACCAAAACGGACCCTTCAAACGACAAACAACAAACAACAAACAAAATGCCATTTTTTAAAATTCGTGCCCATCTCTAATTTCTGCTAATCACCAACTTGAAACCAGTATAAAAGAATGGCTTGCAAAGCAGGGTGACCATGCTGTTAGTATTAAGGTATGAAGGTGCCTCTGACTCCCTCCTCTGAGAGAGAATTTGTTTTCAGTTGTAGAATTGAACTCATGGGCCTAAAAGCGGCAGCTCCATGTTGATAGAGCGCCAGCCAGAGTTAAACTGGCACAGCAAGCAGGTGTGAATAACAAACATGTAGATGTTTACATCTCCAACTCAACATGGTTTGTCTTCTTGTAACCAATGAAAACTGGGCCAGATTCTCAAAGAGCTTCCAAGGCCTTTTGTACTGAATGGGACCTTTTGTCTAAGTTCCATTGAGTAGGTAGAGGGTAGAACCTCTGTGCATACTTTCTCCAAGACTGATCATGTGACATTTGATGCCGACTTAGCGGAAAGCGGATCAAATTGCTGTTTTGAAAAGCTGTTTTCTCCATCACTCTCTGTGTGTGAGAGAGAGAGACTCACATTGAGGAGAGGTGAGAATGTGTGTAGTGAGATCTGTGACATGTCTTTGGAATGACTGGGAGGCAGCCCAAGAACATCCAAGCTCCAAGCCTGAAGTAAACTGCCTGGCTTTTTTCCATCTTGCCATGGACTGTACACCTTAGAAATAATTCCTGACAAATCCATCTTTTGCCATGTTGTTACTAGAGATGGGCACGACCAGAAAAAATGACGTTTCGAGTTGTCGTTTGTCAGGACGGGTCCGTTTCGGGTCGTTTCCGTTTGTTGCGGAAATTTTCAAAAATTTCTCATTTCCGTTTGTCGTTTGTCATTTGTCGTTTGTGTTGGGGTTGGGGTTGGGTAAGTGGGCTCTGGGAGGCACCTCTCTGGGTGTTTCTGACGTCTGACCCACTAAGAAGGGAAGGGAAGCATAACGCAAAGCCGCCACGTACCATACATTACAATATGTTAGGGTTGCGGGATAAGTGGCAGAGACACCTTTCTGGGACCTGGGTGCCTCTGACTCACTAAGAAGGGAAGTGTACTTGTGTATGGATCTGGGTTAGGGTTGGGGTTAGGGTAAGGGCTAGGCTTAGGGTTACGGTTAAGGTTAGGGTGGGTTACTGGTCTGCACCTCTGGGTTCCTCTGACCCACTAAGAAGGACAGTGTACTGGCATATGGGTTAGGGTTAGGGTTAGGGTTAGTGGGCTTTTTATGCCCTCTGGCACATCCAGAAGTCTCAGTCAAAACCTGGCCATGCCATTGGTGGAATGGCTCCAAAAATTTGCATGGTCCCATCCCATGGCTAGCCCATCATTGCGCATGCGCAGGTGTAAAAAAATAAAAATAAAAATAAAATAAAATAAAATCAATGGAGATGTTTTATTGCAAGAAAAACCCACTGCTGCTACTATAAAAAAATCAGGCATTTAAAATACCTAATTTTCAAATGTTTCTGTGGTGTTTTGGTGGATTTTTGGACCACGATTTAAAAATAAATATTGCGGTCACCATTTTGGATCCCCCCCACCGCATGGCAAATGGAGATGACGAGGATGCCCCCCCCCCCCAGCCTGGTACCAGCAGCCCAGGACAGGAGAGGGGGGGAAGGCCGGGGACCCCCCCCCAAGAAACCACCCCTCTCTGGTAGGTGCCCTCACTCAGGCAGGCATATTTTTGCCTGCTTTTTTGGCCGGGAATCGGTTTTTTTATTTTTTAAACTTTTTTTCTGTGCTGCTTGGCATCGCGCGATCGCCGTGAACCACGATGCCATGAACGACAATGAAAAATCAGACCCAATTTATCTTTATTGGGTCGGGTTCGAGCTGGAGCGGAGTAATTCTCGTTACCGTTACCCGTTACGTAACGATAACGATAACCGAAAACGGAAATGAGAATTTCGCCGCTCCGTGCCCATGTCTAGTTGTTACCTAGTGGTACTGCTCTGAGGAAGGGGACTTCCCCCCGAAGTATTAGCAATGTTTTGTTATTTTTATAGTAGCCTAAATGTATAACCTGCTTCTTTTGTGATGGCTGCAACGGCTCCTTGATATATATATAGAGAGAGAGCATGCCTCAGCCTTGAGGTTCAGTGTTGTCAATCCAGAGTCATTCAAACTTGCTTCTGTTCCTCTTTTCCTATTTCAGATTGCTTAAGTCGTCTTGGGAAGATGCCGTTCCTCATTTCAGTCGTGGGCCAAGATGAACATGCTGAATCTGTCCTTCGATACTGCAGTCATATGGTAGCTATTTGTAACGACTCTGCAGGGTTGCCACTTGCATTTCGGATTATTGTTCATTGATGCTTCTTGTCAAGGTTTATAACCAAAATGAGTTATAACCCGGCAGAGCTTTGTAATGACCAGCGGAATTGCAGTTGGTGTGGGCTACAGAAGAGCCAAAGAGCAGCGCTTAAAATGAAAGCACAGACACAGCGGTGATTCCCTTCACCAAACTTATCTGTATTTACAAGATATAGAAACAACAAACGTTGTAGAATCAGCAGGCATAAGCGTTGTCAAAATACAGTCCAGTCCAGTGAGCCAACAATCCAGGAAGTCACCAATCTGACTGGCAAAATATCCCAACCACATGTTGGGATATCAAGCCTCCTTTTATACTCCTTTTATGCTCTTCGCTGATGCAACAATGATTTGGCATATGGAGAACTGAGCATGTGCAAAGTGTCACCTGATTTCTATACCTATCAGACAAGTATTCCACAGGTGTGCAGCAATTTCTATAAAGTCTTTCTCCCAGAATTCAATATGCCAATTCACTTTGAGAACAAACCTTGACACTTCTGGTTCCTGATAACATAAAGTAAATCTGTCTCTCCAGATGTTTTTGGCTTATACATTCTATCAGCCGCAGGCTAGACAACATACCGTGTTTCCCCAAAAATAAGACAGTGTCTTATATTAATTTTTGCTCCCAAAGATGCACTAGGTCTTACTTTCAGGGGATGTCTTATTTTTCCATGAAGAAGAATACGGAACACATTTATTGTTATCCTATTATCGGGGAGGCCTTATTTTGGGGGGGGTGCCTTATTTTTCAGCGAGAGGCAAAACTGTAAGTAGATCTTATTTTTGGGGGATGTCTTATTTTTGGGGAAACAGGGTACCTATTGATGTGGGATTGAGGAAGTTGTCTCTTACCTGTACGTAGGACCAAGGAAGATGTAGACTTTTATTCTCAGGACACGAGCCTGAGAATCCAATGGAAGCAAGACAGGAAAGGTTGCCCTGCATGTGATCCTTAGAGTCAAGAAGAATTAGACCGGGGAAGTCATCCCTGCATTCTTCCACCATGGCACTATCATACATTGCATTACATTGTCAATACAGATCTCATTGAACTGGTGGCAGAATACTTTATCCAGATTAGGATGCTCGTTGTGTGTAATAAACATAGTTTTGCTCTGAAAACCCCAAGACTGAAAGTGATAGAGAGCGGTACGGATAGGAAAGGATAGTGCATTGAATTCTCTTCTCTCCCTCTTTTGCTTTGAGGATATGACAGGTGTCGCGCAACTGAAAGGGCACAACACAGCCACTTACTGTGCGGTAATCACAGGCGGAGGAGAACTCACCCTTGGTTTGGGAGATATGGACATCCATCAGCAGATCACAGAGCAATATGTAAGTCTCTTTTTTATCCTTCTGGGTTTGGAACCCTTCAGGCATCTTCATATTTATTTCTCTGTTCCCAAAGGTGGAGAGGCCACTGTGGCAGCTGGGATGGAAAGAAAGAGCAGGTTTGGGAATGTTTTCTCAGAGGTGCTTCCAGATAAGGCTTCCGTGGGGCAGGTGGCAGGATGGAGTTAGGGATGTCCACGTATTTTCCCTACGTATTTTCCCTACTTCTTGAACTTTTCCCCAGAGGATCAGCAAAGGCAGGAAAGGCATAATTAGCTGTGCTGTACCTTTTGGTTGTAAACAGTGTTCCGTGCAGCCATGCTGGTCACATGGTCACAGACTTGCACAACACTGACTCATTGGCTTGAAAACGGAGATCAGCACCACCCCTAACGTCAGACATGACTAGCATGCATGTGCGGGAGGAGGGGACCTTTACCTTTATCTTTACTAGAGATGGGCACGAATCAAAAAATGGCATTTCGTTTGTCGTTTGGAGGGTCTGTTTCGTTTCGTTTCCGTTTTTCGTGAATTTTTGCAAAAAAAGTTTTCGTTTTCGTTCGTTTTGTTACCATTTCATTACCATTTATTTCAATTTTTTGTGATTTTTTTTTTAGGATTTTAAGCAATTCACTCATATTGCAGTAATGGAAATGAAACGCACGACAAAATTTCCGGTGTTTCTGTTCATTTCGTTGCATTTTAAAGACAAAATTCATTTGTCGTTTTGTTAGCTAATGAAACAAAAAATGAAAATGGAAACAAAAAATTGTTCGTTTCGTGCCCATCTCTAATCTTTACTATCTTTTGATGGGTTTGACAAGGAGCCTCCAATTGGAGGAACCCTCACATCTGGCTCCTGCAGGGTTTGGATGGCACTTCGACGCATACTGAGCCTAGTTTCCCTCCTCTTACTTAACATGATGTCAGATTTGGGTTGGAGGGGCATCCCACTCTGTTTGTTTTTCTCAAGTTGCACCTTTTACATCTTTCCTAAGGGTGTAACTGCATGGGCTCTTGTGGATGTTGTGGGCTCAAGAAGGTTGCTAGAGGTCACGTGGATCCTCAAGCAACCCTTTGGGGCTCCTTCAGTCTCTGATGTCGAGAAATGTCTTAATAAGCAGCCACTTCAGAGTAATGGAAACTTGAACACTTCCTCTGCTCCTCGGCAGAGCAGCAGGGGAAGTGAATTTTTTTTTCAGACTGTGCTGGATAATTTTTATAGAGCATTACTGATACGCTGCAACAGTTATCATTTATAAATTGTTTTCTTTGGCTTGTCTTAAAGTGCTAGTTGGGAAACAGCTGAACCCACAGCAGTGAAGCAGAGGAAATGATTAATTTGGCAATATCGTGAAGTGGCTCATTTATTATGCTGCCTCATGATACTGGCAAATTCAGAAACAAAAAGCAAAGCATGCTGCTTATATACCACCCCAAAGTACTTTAATGCACTTTGTGTGTGTGTGTGTGTGTGTGTGTGTGTGTGTGTGTGTGTGTGTGT
>JAHTLZ010003526.1:16129833-16166177 GCA_023846285.1 Phrynocephalus versicolor | reverse complement strand
ACTCAAGCTTTGCTGTTCTCTTTGAGTGCTTCTCTCTGCTGTAGGTTTTATTTTCCGTCCCGGGAGACTCTCAGCTAAAATGCACCTAGCAAAACATTGTGGTCCATCATCTGTCAACAACACAAGAAGGCTGACAGAAATATAGAAGCGTTCTTGTATTATTCTTTGAAGGATCATTGAAAATGGAAGATCACTTATTGGTTTTACTCTCTTGTTCTTTTTCTTTGATAATGAAATGAGGAGTGGAAAGGGGGTGGTTGGAGGGAGTCAAACAGCGACGTCTTTTTCCCCCTTTCCCCCCATCTTCAGTCTTTTGAGTGTCTTACATATAAATGGATTACTGACATGGAGAGGCTTTCTTTAAGAACACCATCGGCTGTTGAGTGCAGTGTCCTCAGTCCGTACTCTCCCTCTGCTTTTATTGATGGGGGGAAAGGGTGGGGTTCTACCTGAACCGTTCTTTATCATTTCTTCCATTGGTCTCCCCAAGTATGCCTCACCTCCCAAGCAGATTGTGGCACTTCAGGATGTCCAGTTGTTGGGGAAGGGAGCGGGGAAGAGCCGGAGGAGTGGGCTCTCCTGTCATAGCTTTTGCTGACGTCTGAAGCAGAAGCCCAGGGTTGTTAGTAACAAACTCAGCAGTGGCTCAAAATATGCCCATAGTTGGCTGTAAATGGTATAATCTCCAGTAGGAAGCCACTGTGTGAAATGGAGGGGGTGAGCCTCTTCATATGACCCTGTCCCATGGCTGTCCCGTAGATGGCAAAGGTTGAAGGAAATCTGTCAAGAGCTGCTGGGAGGGAATAGCAATATTGGGCACCACCAGCTCTTCCAGGTCAGTGGTGGACTCCAATAAATCATCCAGATGGAGCAGCAGTGAATTATGCACTGGCCTGACTTGTTAATCAGACTTTTATTCTGCGAGAACCCTGCCTCCTCTTTGCCAACTTGCTCACTGGTGTGTGCCTGTGTGTCTCCTTGCCGATGACCTCACCTGGAAGTTTTGGGTTACCACAGTTTAAGAAAGATATTAAAAAGCTGGAATGTATCCAGAGGAGAGTGACTAGTATAGTAAAGCAAAAAAGCAAAGTGTTCTGCTTATATACCGCCCCATACCACTTCAAGTAGTCTCTGGGCAGTTTACAGTTTCATTGCAGTATGCAGGCTACACATCCCACCCACCCCCCACAAGCTGGGTACTCATTTTACTGACCTCGGAAGGCTGGAAGGCTGAGTGAACCCCGAGCCTGCTACCTGGGATTGAACCCCAGGTTGTGAGCACAGTTTTACCTGTAGTACAGGCATTTAACCACTGTGGCACGAGACTCATTGTGGCATAAGATCTGGAGAACAAGCTTTACAAGTAATGCCCGAAGGAGCCGGGTATGTTTAGCCTGGAGAAGAGACGCCCGAGAGGCAGTAGGAGGCCATCTTCAAACCTTCTGAAAGGCTGCCTCATGGCAGGTGGGTCTTGCCTGCTGTAGTTCAAGAGGGCAGGGCCAGTAGTAATGGATGTAGATCAGAGGTGTTCAAACTTTTTGCAATGAGGGCCAGATTTTGTAAATGGTCCTGACTATTCAGCCACATTTGGACCCCGAGTCAGACTTTGAACAAGCCTCTAGGACAGTGTTGGCGAACCTATGGCACAGATGCCAAAGGTGGCACTCGGAGCCCTTTCTGTGGGCACCTGACTGTAGTAGTGATCACACAGAGATGGTTAGTTCACGCCCATTCTTGTTCCGGGAGGAAGTTCGTTGCGTGTTGACGTCGGTTGTAGTCACGTGGTCTTCTCCCGCTTCTGTCCCTGTTCCCGTGTACCCACGGGTGTGATTGATGATACTGGGATGACTGTTACCGCACGTCCTCGTTCCATGATGAGATGTGAAATTCTATGCCTTCATTCTCTCTCTCTCTCTCTCTCTCTCTCTCTCTTTTTGGTCTGACCTTCCGTTTTTTGATGTTTCGATTCTCCAAATCCTTGCGTTCAATGTGTTACGGAGCAAACTTCGAGGCATTTGTCTTTTAAAATCTCAGCACTGCATTGCTAACTCCATAGGGAATTTACTGGCAAATGTCACTTCACACTCCTACCACTAGATGGCAATGAGCTACAATCGGCACTCGTTCCGCGACGAGGCTTACTTCACAGGCTCTCGTCTCGGAACGAGAAACGTGACAAGCAGATTCCTGAGGCCAGGGAGGGAAATCACTCATCCGGGGGTGTGGTCGGGACGAACTCCCATCGTCACACAATGGACGTGCGGTAAGATTACTTCATACCGGTACCAAGCGGGACCATGAACCGCAATGAAAGGGATGTGAAGTAACAGCCTTAGACACATTGTTGGGTTCAAGCAGGCAGCCCCGTGCTGCAGCTTCTCCTCTGCTAGCCTTGGTGCAAGGCTTTATTGGTTACAATGACTGAGCATCACTAGGGGTGGAGTGAAACACTGACAATAGGACCTACGTGCCAGGGGTCTAGTGGGCTGGTGAATTCCTGGCAAGGCTTGTCTATAGTGGCAGGGTTTGGGGCTGGTCATGTAGCTGGGATGCACACCCTTATCTGAGTGATCCACAGCCAGCTTGTTTTTTCCTACAACACTCTCACAGGCTTCCTGGCTGGTCTGGGGGGGGGGATAACAGACCAAGCTGGCTTCCTGAGCATATGGGCTTATGGAGTTCATTTCCTTCCATCCGGGGCCTCCCCGCTCAGATGGAGAGGTTTAATGATTCCCAAAGGCCCCAACTCAAGCAGGCAGCTGGGGTTCTGTTCTCTGCCCAAAGGGAATATCTCTATACCTGACATTGCTCCTTCACAGCAACCTGTATTCAGGTTAAATGGCTGTATTGGCACGTTGTGAAAAATTAGTGGGTTTTGAACCACAGCTTGGGCACATGGTCTCTGAAAGGTTCATCGTCACTGCTCTAGGACATGCAAGGAAATGGGGAGGACGCTGCAGCAACAGAACTGGGGGCAGGTAGGCTGGGCATGTGGCTGGGGAGATGGACGGATTCAGGGAGGGCAGGCAAACTGTAAAACTGCAAGCTGATGCCTCCATCTGGTATGGGGTGGCGCCAGCAGGCGGGGATACATGACAAGCTGAGCCAGCAGGGAGAAGAGGCTGTGGGCTGCTCAAAATTTGAAAACAGGCCATATTTGGCCCCAGGGCCTGACGTTGGACATGCCTGATTTAGATGCTGAAAAAGAAAGGTTTGCCTAGCTTCTTGACAGTAAGAACTGTTAAAAAACACGAATGGACTACCTTGGTTCCCTTACTGAAGGTTTATAAAAGCAGTTAGAGGGAGAAATGGCCAGAGAGGCGTTAGTTCTGGATTTCCTGCTTCAGATGAAATTTGGACTCATGAGACCCTTCCAGCTTGACAACTGGGTGATTCCACTGAACCTTGTTGGACATTCATACATCTTATGAAACTGGGCAAGCCTTGGTGGCAAACAAAGGCCTGGTTGCGTTTCTGCATCACATGCCCAGAAATGCAGCTATCACCTTGTTACAGAGCTGTTTCGATTTGTACAGTATGCCTCCCATGAGTGTATCTCGCAAAGAGGAATCTTGCCAATGGCTTATCATATTTTTCTACCATGCTTTTGTCCTTTTTCTTCCCAAAGCAGAAAGGCAGAAGAGTGCACAGTGGTTTCTGAATATTGTTGCTAGGAGTCTTCTGTCTGGAGGCACCCTAAAATGTGGGGGTGGGGGTGGAGATAAAAGGGAAAATACAGTTGTTGTTCCACAGCAAACCTGTGTCAGCAAGAGCTTTCAGGATGTCTTAAACTGAGAGCATGCCTGACCAAGCTGTTCAATTCAGCTCCTTTTCCTTATGAAGAGAAGGAAGAGAATGAATACAGTAGCTCCTTCTTAGCATCTCTTCAGCTTTCCCTTTTCCCCTACAATCTTCCCAGGTATCCCAGTTCAAAGACTATCTGTGTTTGGCCCCACTAATATGCATTGATGGAAATGTCCCAGTTTCCACCATTGAGTACATCTGTCGGATTGCCAGGGAACATCACCTGACAGGTAAGAAGTACTTCCCAGTTAACTCGCAAGTAGCATTTCATTCATTGAGCAAAAGGGTGCTTTTTACATTGCTTTGCGGATTAATCTTCCTGGCCTTGCTTCCTATCCCGGCAAATTCTCTGCTAATTTCTAAAAAGCTGGAAAGTGACTTCTGCTACCTTTGTTTGGTATTCAGTATTTCCTAGATCCACAGAGCATTTAGCAGCAACTTGGTGTTTATAAACCTCACAGCAGGGGAGCAGACTCCAGAATATCTGAATCCAAAATACTAAGCAAAAAGACGTAGAGCACAAAGTGTGTGTGTGTGTGTGTGTAGGGGGGTGGGAGTGAATGCTTTGTTGACATATGCCATCAAGTCTCTTCAGATTTATGGTAGTTAGTGGAACAAGACAGCAATACCAAACAAATATCAAATTAATTTGGGTGGCATGTAGGGTCAGTTCATCCTCTCTGCATTAGGACTCTGTTTTTTGTTGTCTTTGCCACAAGTTAACCAAATATGGTCATGTTTTGGTATATGGCTACATGTTCATCTGACTTATCCCTTTGATTAGTAAACACTTCTAGCCCTAATCCCTGTAAACAACTGTGGGGTTAAAAGGAGAATGCTGAACTACTCCGGCATCCTTTTACCTGGGCCATTTTTTAGATATCTAATTAGTGACTTGTTCATTTTAATGCCATCTTCTGCAACCTAGTTCCTGTTGGATATTTGATACAGTAGCCTGCCCACCCTGACCCATTCTCTGTAATGGCTAGGAGATAATAGGAGTCATGCCTCAATATACATTTTAAGGCAGTGGTTCTCAAACTTCCTAACACTGTTGACCCTCTAATACAGTTCCTCATGCTGTGGTGACCCCTTGCCCTGCTTGGAAGAGGCCACAAGCCCCCTTTGGCAGGCCACTGCTGTAGGTGCCATAGAGAACTTCCCTCTACAGGCACCCTCAGCCAATCACAGCCTCTGGTGCCATTGACTGACATCCCCTCCAACCTATCAAGCTCTTTCTCCCCTTGCTCCTCCAGACCCAAGCCATTTGTGCCTTTTTCTTCACTGGCTCATGGCAACACCTGTGAAATGGCCGTTTGGCCCCCAAAGGGGTCCCAACCCCCAGGTTAAGAACCACTGTCTTAAGGGTACTGAGTTAAGGAAGGATGTTTTAATAGGAAAAAGGTAGGTACAAAAATGGGTGAATTAGGAAGCATATCTGATGCTTCACGTACATAGTGCTGGTGATCTGTGTCTGCTGAGTTGACTAGACTGCTGCTCTCTTAAAGTGTGTTACGAGCCAACAGATATGGACAAGGCATCCAAGCCATTCTTGTCAAACAGCTGGAGAACCCTGGCCTGCATCTCTCCCAACCTCCGGGAACTCAGAGCAATCAGTCAGACCCTGGGATATCCTGTGCCAGCAGGTAAAGCCCTTTTGAGAGCGGTGTTAGGGAATCCTTAAAAGTGTCTATTTACCATATACACAGCCATACCTTGGTTTAAGAGCATAATTCGTTCCAGAAACATGCATGCAAACCAAAACACTCTTATATCAAAGCAAATTCCCCCCATAAGAAATAATGGAAATGCAGATGATTCGTTCTGGGGTCCCATAGAGCACATACTTTACACACAAAATGCCAAAACTCACAAAAGAAATTGCCTAGAAGTCCATGTCCACACCATGGTTTGCATACTTGGCTACACAATCTGCTCTGCTTGGGACTAACAACCGGATTTGACTCTGCATTTTTAATGTGACAACAATAAAGTGCAATTTGTAGCCCTATAGACCCTTGACTAGTTGCCCCATGACTAGAATTGGTTTGAAAAAATAAGCAAGAATGTTGAAATCAAATTAAATATAAAGAAAAATGAAATCCTAACCTGCATTCCCTTTTAAAAGCATTCCTGGCAGGTACAAGGGAGGTGTCCATTCCCCTTTCCTCCCTCTGCTTTGGAGGCTGCCTGAGATGGAATGTTCGAGACAATCGTCCACAAATTTCAGACCTGTCAAGTGTCCAGTTTCAGCCAGGACACTTATGGATTAAGCACTCTGCCCCGCTGTCTTCCCTTATTTGTTCTTATCACAGAAATGTACCCGATTCTGCAAGGGGGGGCTCTCTCACACCAAGCGGAAATGTAAGGGGACTTTCTGGGCTCTGCCATGGGGGGGGGGACACAAAAAAGCTTTCAGCCCTCAAAGGACCAATTGATACTGGCGTCCAGGCAGTGTCATCAGTCGCAAGGCAAGGATGGCCTGAACACCACCCGAACTGACAGAGGCTCTCCCTGGAAGGGAGGAGGGGGCAGCCCTCCTTCATCCAGCAACAGCCTTGTCAGAGTCCTTTTTTCTCATTGGCTGAGCACACCAGCAACCCCTCCCATGCTACCCCCTCACCTTGGCCGCCCGCTCGCTCTTGGAGCTGGGTGCTTGTTGGGGTGTTGAAGGAGCCCTCCAGCCGCAGGAGGAGCGGCAGCCACGTGCCCTGAGTGGCCGGTTTGAGTGCGACACTGCTCTTCTCATTCTTCATTTGTGGGCCACCTGGACTCTGTTGATCCTGCCCTGAGCCTCGCTCGCCCATCTTGTCTCCCTGGATGCCATGCTGTGCAGGCTGAAGGGAGTGCACAGGAGGTGTGCACATGTGCATATATGTGTTTGTGTTTCTCCTCCCGTTCTGGCTGGCATCAGGGAAAGGTTGACAGGTATGCCCACAGTCCAGCAGAGGGGAGAGAGAGAGAGACACCATTGGCTCACTTGTGATCATGTGACCTGCTCCAGTGCTTGTATATCAAAACATTGCTTGTTGATCAAGGCAAAATTGGGAAGAAATGTTTGCTTCTCTTGCAAAACACTCTTATACCAGGTTACTCTTAAACCAAGGTATTGCTATATGTTATATTATGTTTGTTATCTTATGTTTTATGCAGTAGGAACCCCCTCCCCATCTGCAGGACCATGAATAAACTGATTCATTTCTCTGCTGTCTGAAAATACTAAATTAAAAAGTGTATTTACCAGAAGCAGCCACTAGAGGGAGCCACAGAAGATGCAATCCATAGGTTTTGATTCTTCCACATTTTTCGGTATCCAACGGGGTGGGTGGGTCTTGGATCTGATTGCCCTTGGATATTGCAGTCCTACTGTATAATCAGCTATATTTTGGCTGCATAGGCGGGAGCAGGCCTAGGCTGATATGAGCCATGCCTCACTTCACTCCTAGCATTCTTCACCATTGGTTGTGCTCATGACTAGAGATGGGCACGAATAAAAAAAATGGCATTTCGTTTGTCGTTTGTCGTTTGGAGGGTCCGTTTCGGTTCGTTTCCGTTTTTCGTGAATTTTTCGCAAAAAAATCGTTTTCGTTTTTGTTTGTTTCATTACCAATTCGTTACCATTTATTTCATTTTTTGTGATTTTTTTAAAGGATTTTAAGCAATTCACTCATATTGCAGTAACGGAAACGAAACGCATGACAAAATTTCCGGTGTTTCTGTTCGTTTTGTTTCATTTTAGGGACAAAATTCGTTTGTTTCGTTATGTAACAAAACAAAAAATGGAAACGGAAACGAAAAATTGTTCATTTCGTGCCCATCTCTACTCATGACTGTTGGTGAAATGTTGGAGACTCCTAGAAGCATCTGGAAGGCTGCAGTGGCTGTTAGGCTACAGCAACCACTTCTTTCCTTTTTTTAAAAAAAAAATTACTAGCAAGTCCCAATGATCCAGGGAAAGCCTTGATCCAAGGTTTCATTATGGCTTTGACGGGTTTTCAATCCCTTCCACTTTCAAGATCTGCCTTCTAAGCTGGAAGACATCCTGGAGACGGCCGTGACCCTGGCCTCTCCCTTGCTGAAGGAGTTGCGCTGTGTTGTGGTGACGCTTGGCCAGCATGGAGTCCTGGTGTGTGGCCGGAATGTGGGTGGGAGCGTCTCTCTTCACCCTCGCATTTGCAACAAGGTAGTAGCACAAGAAAACAAGCACAGAGGGTAAAGATGAGGAAGGTGTGAGGAAGACTGTCATTTGGGATGGAGAACAATTAGGAAACAGAGGGCAAGGAGGTCTAAGAATGAGAAAGATCTAGGAGATAATTCTTCATTACTACTCGCTGACTACCTTAGCCTAAATCCAATTGCTAGTACTGACTGGAATAGATCAAGAGACTTACTGGAATTTACATAGCTTTTGAGACCTTGGACAGCCATAGTCACTAATGTGGCTGTATTACAGAGCATGAATAAAAAAATTAGAAATCCTCAACACTGTAAAGAGAAGAAAAATGTAATATTTTGAACACATAATGTGCAATAACAAATACCATCTACTGCACGTTATCCTTCAAGGAAAACTAGATGGGAAGTGTGGCCCTGGGGCATAGGAGAACGTTCTGGCCAATGGTCCACAGTGAGCACAGCTGCTCTGTTTAGAACAGCCATAGATAGAAACCAGTTCTGGCTACTGATTGCCAATGTTCTATGAGGACATGGCACTTGAAGAAGAAAAATGACTTCCCACTTAGCTGGAGGATTCCCTTTTGACTCTTTCGTAGCATGTGATGGCACAGCTGCTAGAATTTCACAGTTAACATGGGGCCATCATGGCTGCCATGTATGGGGAGATATAGAGCTAGCATTGAATGTTTCCAGTCACTACTACAATCCGTTGCCACCTTAATGTAGCAGCTCCAACTTTGTGCCAACTTTGTTGATCGCAAAAGAGTCTTGCATCTGTTACCAGAAACACAGTTTGTAACATTGATCTAGAGCAGGGCTGTTCAGCTTTGAACAGGCCAAGGTCTATTTTTTTCCGGCCCAAAGTGCCTGAGGTCTACTACATTAATACCTCAACTTACGAATTCTATCTGTTCTGAGCACATGCTCATAACTAAACACTTTTGTAAGTAGAGCAGCAGTTTCCCATAGGAATGCATTGAAAACCAATTAATCTGTTCTGGAGGGAACAGATTTCAATGTGTCATGACCCTTGAACTGCCCCACTCGCCTGAGGCAGTGGGCTGGCAGACCCAGAACTTTGCTGGGAGAGTGGTGGTCCTTGGGATGGGGGAGGGAGTGGTGGAGAAATTATCCCCTGACTTTTTTATTGATGGCCGGCGGGCTACTTTTGAACCCTTCACGGGCTACCAGTAGCCCACGGTCTACCTGTTGGGCACGCCTGATCTAGAGGAGCGGTTCCCAGTCTTGAGTGGCTGTATGTTTTTCAGCTAAAATTCCCAGAAGCCTTCACCACTAGCTGTGCAGGCCAGGGTTTCTGGGGTGTGTGGTCCTAGAACATCTTGTTGAGAACCCCCAATCTAGAGGCTTCCAATAAATGGAAGACATCACCTTCCAGACAGTTCTTCTCTAGGCTCACAGACTTGCATTGCCTCCGTTTTCTCCCATTTCAGGGTGCTGCAGAGGAGTTGTGTGCTACTTACTACCCAGCAATCCCTGTCTCTCAAGAGGAGATAGTGAACGTCTCTGGCGCTGGTGACAGGTATCTTGCTAACTGCCTGGCGAGAGATGATGGGTGCCATCACTGGGACATCCTCCGCCTTCTTCTGTTTGGTCCCTGCCATGTCGGTTGCTGAGACAACATAACAGCGCAGGCATGAACGTGGCATCGCTAAGGAACAGTGGCTCCAAATATTTATCAGGACGTGGTGAAAGATGGGGAAGCATATTGAAAGCTGTCGCTTCTTTCAAAGAGGAAGAAATTGGGGCAGTGCGTGTTTCCATCTAGCAATCTTTGCCCCCTTTGCCTTGAGAGACAGCAATTGTTAGAAGCACCTGGAGATTCTCAGGAACCTCACCAGACTTCATGAGGGAGAGAGCCCATCTGGCAGTCAGATTATAGATAGGGAGCCCTCTGCACCTCTGAGTCTTAAAATGTTTCTCATTGACTTGCAGTCCAAACATGGATCACCTGGAGCATCTGGTGGTATGAGAAGGGGATTCATGTGGAGCCCTTCAGCCAGCTGCTAAATTACAATTTCTCTTCCTTTTCGTTAGATAAACTATACGACTCTCCAAAGGGAATGATGTCCTTCTGAAAACTAACAGTGCGGCTACACGCTGTGTAGAGATGGGCTTTTCATTTCGGAAGTGGTCAGCTTCTGAAATGAACTGCCAGGAGCCCAGGTGACATTCAGAACCAGAGGAGCGCAATCAGCCACTCTGTTACCTTGCGCTGCTGCTCGTGTGGGAGTAAGAGCCAATGAGGAAGAAGCCTCCAATGTGATCTTTCCTTCTCCCTGGTGCTGGCCACTCAGGAGTTGTGCAGGGAAACACATCATCTTGCCTCCCTGTCTGATTGGCCAGCGCCAGGGAGAAGGAAAGATGATGTCAAAGGCTTCTTCCTCGTTGGAGGGAGCCCATCTCTACTCTGTTGCATTCAAACCAAGGAAGGGCCTTGTGGTGCCGTAAAGTCTCTATCATTTGGGTTTAGATTGGCTCAGGAATGAAGAGATGACTATTAAAAGGTATGGCTATAAATGTTAGGTAGATACTGTTTCATTGTGTAATGTAAGGAAGCAGGACTTCTATATCTGCTAATTAACTTATCCATGGTCTGAAAATATTTTAAAAATATTAAAAGAAAAATCATAGAAATATATTTCTAAAGATAAAGTTACCAGAACTGGCCACTAGAGGAAGCCAGAGGGCATTCCCTATTTAAAATACCATTCACTATACAGTGGACCCTCGTATAACAGTTTGTATAACATAAAATCTGTACAACATAAATAATTCCAGAGATTGGGAAAATTTGCTTAACAGAATTGCCTATGGCAGTGTTGGTGAACCTATGGCACAGGTGACAAAGGTGGCACTCGGAGCCCTTTCTGTGGGCACCCGACATCGCCCCTTCACAGCCACCCATGTGTATGTGTGTTGTGTTGTTACAGTCGTGACCTACTCTTCATGACCCCACGTCCATGGAGCTTTCTTGGCAGGAATACTGGAGTGGTTTGCCAGTTCCTACTCCAGGCACCTACAGCACCTGGTATTCCCTGCTGGTCCCCCATCCAAGTACTAACCAGGCCGACCCTGCTTAGCTTCCAGAATCAGGCAAGATTGGATGTGCTTAGAGCATCTAGGCAGCGCACAGCCACCTATATTCAGGTTAAATTGCTATATTGGCACTTTGCGAAAAATCAGTGGGTTTTGAATTGCAGTTCGGGCACTCGGTCTCTAAAAGGTTCGCCATCACTGGCCTATGGGGTGAATCCATACAACATAAAAATGATCACGATTAGGGATTACTCCATTTTCAATGCATTCCTATGGGAAATTTGTTTAAAGGAAAATTTGCTTAAAATTTGCTTAACATAATTTCATTTGGAACAAATTAATTCCTTTATAGAAGGTACCACTGTACTCGCTTTTTTCAGCATCTGCAGCCAGGTGGGTGGGTAGCTTGAAACTTATCCTCCACAGATACAGGGTGCATAGAACCAGTGTGATTTAACAGGGTTGTGTTAGGAGGCTTGTATTCAAATCCTTGATTGGGCATAAAAGCTCCCTGGGGAATGGCCATGGTAAGCCAGTCCTTTATTTATTTATATATTTATTGGATTTTTAAACCACCCATCTGGCAGCCTGGTCACTCTGCGCTGTTAACAGATCTTCTGTATTTTCAACATCCTATTAGGCCCACCATAAATTGGATGTGAAAAGTGCATTTTGGGGAGCTCCAGTCTTTTTGAGTCCACATGAAATGCTAAGATGCTCTCGTGGGCATCCCAATGAAATGGCTATCATCTGGACAAGAATCATCCTAAAGAAACAAAGCACAAGGCTGATTTTGGTTCAAACACCTAATTTTTAAGGTAGTGGGGTGCACCTATGCTCCCAAAGAATCTGGTGAGGCTCAGAAAGCACACAGAACAGAAAAGCATCATTTACTCCCCAAATGCATAACACACATAATGCCAAAGCATCTTTGCATGGTTATGCCAGCGCAACACACATCGTGTGACCTTTCGGGGCAAATTGCTTCAAGTTACAAAATCAACATAGATGTTATCTGTGCTGAGTCACCATAGAATCATAGAATCATAGAGTTGGAAGAGACCTCAAGGGCCATCCAGTCCAACCCCCTACCATGCAGGAACCCCCATCACATTCTTTCTTACAGATAGCCATCCAGCCTCTGCTTAAAAACCTCCAAAGAAGGAGACTCCACCATTCTCCATGGCATCATATTCCACTGCTGAACAGCTCTTACTGTCAGGATGCTCTTCCTAATGTTTAAATGGAATCTCTTTTCCTGTAGTCTGAAACCATTGCCCCGAGTCCTGGTCTCTGAAGCCATGGACCTGTTCCCTCTCCAATATGACATCCTTTCAAATATTTAAACATAGCTATCATAACCCCCCCCCCTCAGCCTTCTTTTTGAAAAGCTAAACAACATTCCCAGTTCCCTAAGCCATTCCTCATAAGACATTTCTTCCAGACCTTCAGCCATGCTGGTTGCCCTCCTCTGTACCTGCTCTGTACCTGCTCCCATATAATGGAGCCCATGGCTGAGGTCTACGGTAATGCATACTAGCTGGGTTGCCATGCATTTTATTTGTTGAGTGTTTTATGATATATTAGGATCCAACCAAAGCTGAGATGGTCTCTTTTCTCTTCAGCTTGATGGCTGGAGTCATGACTGGACTGCTTACTGGAGAAGACACTGACATCTGCATCCGACTGGGTCTCCTGTCTGCCAGCCTCTCCCTGCGGTCTTTTGGTCCTGTTTCACCAGCAATCAATCCTACCAGCGTCAGTGTGGCGGCAGTCAAGGCTCAGAGCTGGCCTGGAGCAAAATGGTGGAAGCTGCCTTAGGCATTCTGCTTCAGAGGACCCCACTCAGTGCTCAAACCAAGATTCGGGGTGCTCAGAATACATGGAGACATTCACGTGTCCCTTTCCCCATATACACTTTTCCCCAACTTGAAGCAGATGAGTTCTGTGCTTATTCCCAACTGACGGGAAGAGAGGCCTATGTTCTGACTACCTCACATGACCCAATTATTTGAAGGGCCAAAGCTTAGCCACTGATTGGCACAGCAAGAAAGCATAAATTCTGCAGCCTTTGTAAATTGTTCCAGATTAGGCATACTCACAGCAGTTACTTCACGTTCTTTGTTCTGCGATTAGTTTTGTTCTGTGATAGCGTTGGTTGCGATCCTGTGGTTTTGTCCCTGTTTCATTGTTCCCATGGTCGTGATAACTTGTCTCATGACAAGTGTTACCTCATGGTCTTGTACCGTGACAAACACTGGATTTGTCTAGCTTCCTTTCCCCTTTTGTGATGTCCAGATGTCCTCCAGATGTACTGATCTGCAATTTTCATCAACCACAGCCAGCATGACCCAAGTTTGAGGAACTGATCTCCATCTCCAAATTTATTACATATACAGATGTTTTGTGTAGCTTCATAAGCAATACACAGACAAAGCACTGTCTCCAGAGAGCTTACACTCTAGCCAATTGCCTCATGATTTTCAATGGCATTATTTTATAGCACTGTCATAATCTGGGAGTTGAGTCATGGCTACTGGACTTCTTTTTTGAGAGATAGAAACGTTTCGCTGTTCATCCAAACAGCTTCATCGGTCTGAGTATAGCTAGTGCAAGAGACCCTTCTTATAGTCAGCTTGACTTCTTGTCCCCTGGTCTGGTTGGCTCATAAGATGAACAAAGCCTTAATAGGCTCGTTAGGGAGACATTAGTGTCCATGGCCTTAAGGTAAACAATGGCCTAAGGTGCTGAAACCCATCAAGAATGGATTGTTAGCTGTGACCTGGTGGTGAAGGCACCTGAAGACAGCACTTAAGGCCTGTGGATATCCAAGGTGGGCCTTCAACAAAGCAGTGGGCCATCCCAGAAGAACAAGGGATCAGTCTGAGACCCAGACCCGACGGAAGAACCTGGTCATTCCCTACATGGCAGGAGTGTCGGAAAAGCTTAAAAGGATTTTTGGCAAACACCACATCCCTGTTTATTTCAAACCCATGAACACACTAAGGCAGAGACTTGTCCACCCAAAGGATCCGATACCAAACCATAAAAGGAGCAATATGCAGTCCAATGCAGTGAAGAGTGTTCAGACCTCTACATTGGAGAAACTAAACAGCCATTAAACAGAAGAATGGCCCAACATAGGAGAGGTAACAGCTCAGGACCAGAATCAGCAGTACACCTCCATTTGAAGGAAAAAGGCCACTCTTTCAAAGATGAGGATGTACACATACTAGACAAAGAAGAGAGGTGGTTTGAGAGAGGAGTAAGGGAGGCCATTCATGTGAGCATTGAAAATCCCTCCCTCAACAGAGGTGGTGGCCTCCGGCATAGTCTGTCTGCTACCTATCAGGCTGTACTTTCCACAGTACCCAGGCAAATCAAGGAGCCTTCACCACCAGGTCACAGCTAACGATCCATTCTTGATGGGTTTCAGCACCTTAGGCCATTGTTTACCTTAAGGCCATGGACACTAATGTCTCCCTAACGAGCCTATTAAGGCTTTGTTCATCTTATGAGCCAACCAGACCAGGGGACAAGAAGTCAAGCTGACTATAAGAAGGGTCTCTTGCACTAGCTATACTCAGACCGATGAAGCTGTTTGGATGAACAGCGAAACGTTTCTATCTCTCAAAAAAGAAGTCCAGTAGCCATGACTCAACTCCCAGATTATGACAGTGCTATAAAATAATGCCATTGAAAATCATGAGGCAATTGGCTAGAGTGTAAGCTCTCTGGAGACAGTGCTTTGTCTGTGTATTGCTTATGAAGCTACACAAAACATCTGTATATGTAATAAATTTGGAGATGGAGATCAGTTCCTCAAACTTGGGTCATGCTGGCTGTGGTTGATGAAAATTGCAGATCAGTACATCTGGAGGACATCTGGTTGCTTGCTCCAGGAATTCAATTATATTTCGATGAATGTAGTCATGCTTGATCCTGGCCAAAAACAAAAAACAAACAAACAAAAAAACCAACCTCAACAAAGTGTTCTGCTTATATACCTCCCCTTAATGCTTAAAACATTCTCTGGGCGGTTTACAATTTAATTTTACAGGCTACACATTGCACACAACCCTGCAAGCTAGGTACTCATTTTACCGACCTCAGAAGGATGGAAGGCTGAGTCAACCATGAGCCAGCTACTTTGGATTGAACCCCATGTCATGAGCACAGTTTTAGCTGCAGTACCATACCAATATGGTTTGTATGTACCATACAGATAGATAATTCCACTGGTGGAAATAGTAGCGCGAGATTGCTTTTATCCTGCTTAGAAGGTGCAATTTTCTCATATCCAACACGAAAGCTATCCCCTCTGACCTCTTTGTTCCACAACACAGACTGCTCATCAGAGTTCTAAAGATGAAACACTTAAAGCGAATGAGCAGCACAATGAGTTGAGAGAAGAGCAAATGGTGGAAGCTTGTTGTCTGGTCGTTCAGTTGTGTCTGACTCCTCGCGACCCCATGGACCAGACCACGCCAGGCCCTTCTGTCTTCCACTGCCTCCTGGAGTTTGGTCAAATCCATGTTGGCTGCATCGATGACACCGTCCAACCATCTCATTCTCTGCCGTCCCCTTTTCCTTTTGCCTTCAATCTTTCCCAACATCAGGGACTTTTCCAAGGACTCTTCTCTCCTCATGAGGTGGCCAAAGTACTGGAGCCTGAGCTTCAAAATCTGTCCTTCCAGTGAACATTCAGGGTTGATTTCTTTCAGGATGGATAGGTTTGATCCCCTTGCAGTCCAGGGGACTCTCAAGACTGTCCTCCAACCACAGCTACAGAACTACAAAGAAGCAATGATCATATTCTCACCCATCAATAGTGCCTCAAGTGACATAACTTGGACAGAATATTTTCTGTTACCATGACCTCCAGATAAATTCTTGGAGTAGGAAAAGGGGGCTGCTGTTTTATTGGCAAGTTGGCATGAGAAAGTGCAACAGAAGAGAGCTTTTAAGGAGTGGCAAGCAGATAAGACCATGAAAATCGAGGGAATTATATGGCTGCCCAAAGGCCACAAAGGGAGAACACTATCATGATCACCTGAAAATGAAAGAAGGGAAGAAGGACATCTACTGGTTGCTCAGTGCTTTCCATCCTATGGACCAAGCCTGCCCATTACCAGCAAAGACGTCACCAATGCTGCAGACAGTGTGAAGAATATGAAGGCCCCTGTATTCAATGATCTGCTACAGGAACTCCAAGAAGATAACATGGCCAGCAGAACTCTTCAATGCCATAATGAATAGCAGCCATGTATGGGCTGATTAGTCAAGCAGCGTAACAGCTGCCACATTCAGGAACAAAGGTGATCCAGTTGACTGTGCCAACTATCACCCAATCTGCCTTCTGTCTCACACTATGAAGATCCTTCAGAAAATTCTGGACCAGCTCATTGACAACATTATTCAACTCACACTAACCAATGTGGCTGTGTCAAAGGATGTGGAATGACCGATGCCATCTTTGCATCTTGTCAACTCAGAGAGAAACACTGAGAGAAGCCCCAGCCATTGCACATGGCACCTCCTAGACCTGGAGAAGGGATTTGACCATGTCCCACCTAAGTTGATCTGGTGTGCCCTCTGTAACCACAGGGTGCCAGAACAACTCGTTGACTGGGTCAAAATGCTATACAAGAACACCAGCAGCCATGTGCAATGTTCAGCTGGCCTCTCTAATAGCTTTGCAGTGATGGTTGGAGTGCACCAAGGCTTTGCCTGTCACTGCATTTGCTTATATTAGTCATGGACACAGTCACACAAGACCTGCAGCACAATGCTCCCCAGACCATGCTCTACACTGATCTCATGCTCACTACTCTCAGTAGGAATGAAATGCAGTGGCACATCTCAACCACTTTGGACTCCACCTAAATATTAAGAAAACTGAGTACCTAGAGACAGTTTCCACACAAGGAATGTAACAAATAAATGGACAAAAATTTAAGAAAGTGGATATTTTCTGGTATCTTGGCTACCATCTCCAAGGCAATGGTGTCATCAATGGTGGCGTGCAAGCAAGGGCGAATGCAGCCTGCTCAGACTGGCAAGAACCCACTGGTGTGTCTTGTGACAGGCAAATTACCAATATGTCTCGAATCTAAGACTTAGAACACGGTCCTCCACCCTTTTGCGCTGTATGGCACAGAGTGCTGGGCAGCAACCGTGGGCATAGAGAGCCGTCTCCATACCTTGGAAGTGTGTATGCTGTGTTGGATATTGGGCATTTCCCTACTTGACCACACCACAGATGATACTATCTGATAGCAATTAGGTGCGATAGCAATTACATACAGAGAAGATGAGAGAAAGCCAGCTTTGCTGGTATGGACATGTCCCCAGAGTGGCACCACCTACCAATGCCAAAACTGCAACGTGGGCAACCAATACAGAGATGGCAGGACACAATCAACAAGGACACACAGATTGTTGGTGTACACACTGAAGATGTATTTGATAGTGCAAATTGGCACTTTAGGATCTGAAGTGTGCACTCCACACCTGTGAGGAAACGCTAGGAAGAAGTCGTCAATGGCCAGAAGTAATTAATAGGTTCAAAAAAAGTATTAGGGCTCTAACAAATACCGTTTTCCATCTTACACACCCTTCACCCTGCCTAAACAAGCATTTTTACCAGCAAAGCTCATGTGGTGCCTCAGTGCCTAGCATAAAAGAGGGGTGGGGGAATTTTCCATGATCACAGCCACGGGGAAAGATGGCATTAGGCTTGGGCAGAAGCCGTTGGCTTGCCTTGACAAAGACATTGGGTGTTGCTAATGGGAGGTGGGGCGTGTGCAAAGGAAACGAAAAGGAATTTTCCAACTAGAAGGTGTAAATGAGGACTTCAGCATCACAGCAAGAAAAGGGGGAAAATGGGTGGGGGGGGACTCATCTGGGATTTCAGACCCATAAAAGCGCTTCCCCCATTCATTCAGAAAGCAAAAAGAGGGGGGGGGAGAGAGAATAAACCCATACTTGCATTGGGCACACGTGTGGCTTCTCTTAATTCATCCAGCAAGCTCTGCTGCAACAGCATCCTTAGAGAGAGAAACAAGGACCAAAGAAGCATGAGGTGGGTTTCAGGAGTGGCCAGCCTTGCTGTAGTTTCAATCCAGCTTTGTTTCCTGGCTCAAGTCGTCGGGGGTTTGGCTGGGAAAGAGCTGGCGGCTGACAAAGCCCCCAGGGATGCCGCAGCCAGGAGGGCTCTCTGTCCATCCCTTGAAGGAGGCAAAGAGCGAGAAGCTGGAAGGCCTCCTTCCACTCGGTGGCCAAAGGCAGAACAAGCAGCTGGAGCTGGTGGCCGAGCCCAAAGCAACGTGATGAGGAAAGCTGTCCTGGGCACTAGGAAGGAGAAAGCTTCGGGAAAGATTCAGGTGCCTCCTTTGTCCCCATCCAAGACCAGGAGCCAAGGACTTCAGACCCACTTGGAGGGCCATGGGGAGTTTAATATGGACATGGTGAGTACGATCTCCTGCGCTTCTCTTCTGATGTCTTCATTGTTACAGTAGATCTCACAACAGGGACGTTTTGAAACAGGTGAACAATACCTGGCCAGGTCCTCTGACCAATTGTGAACCATACCTCGCAGGCACAGTTTGGTACAGGTGCTGCTGCTCTCATTTTAAAGCTCAGAGAAGAATTTTAAGGAAAAGGAAGAAGTTGAGTCATGGCAACTGGACTTCTTTTCTTGTGGGACTGAAATGTTTTGCTACTCATCCAAGGAGCTTCTTCAGTTTGAGGGAGGTTGATGGGAGGCTTCTAGTTTACAGTTCACCTTGGTTTCTCTCTCCCCCCCCCCCGGTCTGAATAGGTTCGTTAGATAGACAATGGCCTGGGGTGTGTGAAAGTCACACCTATGCGACCCTTCCCACCATCCCTTAAGGATGGGTCGTTAGCAGTGGCCTTCCTAGTGGAGGTATGAAGAGTGAAGGTAAAAAAGAAAGGAAATCCCTTTTCTGTAAAGGTAAAAAAAAGCTCCTGTGAAGTGTACCTGGGATTTGGACTAAGCTCCAACTCTAAGGAACTGCCATTGAATGCAGTCTCAACAGATCCCGTGGCTTTACTGGTACTTTAAACAGGTCCTTTAAACCATTGCCATGTTCCTAAACACTGAAATTCTAGACTGGAGGAAAGCTGAATCGCTAGAATCATTCAAGAGCAGAGCTGCTCTGAACAAGCAAGCAGTATACACATATTCTCACCTGGCCATAGATAGCAGTGGTCCTCCATAATCATAAAAGCAGAGACCTATTGAGACCACGGGAGCCATTGGTACCTCTGGAGGAGAAACCGGGAATAGTTATATTTGTTTTCCTTTCCTTGTCAGTCTTCCTGCCCCGGGATTCAGTTGAAGACCTGCAGAAAACCCTCCGACTGCGACGGCTGCTTAGGCCTTTACACTTGCAAACTGCCAAGGGGGAAATGTGACTTAAAAGCAGTGTCCCGGCAAACAGGTACCACATCAATGTGACATAAAACCTCATGTGCAGGTGAATGGGGTTCATGCTCAGATATCCTGTTGCAGAAATGGGGACTGGAATAGTAACCTGGTAACTTTATCCAGGGTCGTAACTAGGCCAGGGTAACTGGGGCTTTGCCGAAATATAGAGATGAATCTATGTACCTGTGAGTGACTTTCTTCTTTTTTGTTAAAACTGTGCTTAGCAAAATCTAAAAATCAACAAAGCCTGGCTTCCAGTACTAGACTGCAGAGTGTAAAAGGGTCAAAGCTCAATGATTCCCATCCAGCCACAAGCAAAGGCGATCAGTTCACACAATAGAACAACTAATGTCACCCATCATATGTACCCAAGTACATATTAGGATAATTGCTACCCCGATTACATTGAAACTTCTTAATCCCTCCATCACAATACAATGACCTATTGACCTGCATAGGACAAGTTTCCTCTTTCCCATAACTTTAAGAACCCCAGTCTCACTCACTCTATACCCCAGAGCCCAGAGAGAAACTCCTAGTTCCCTGAGCTCCTTGCCCTCTGAAGATGCCAGCCACAGAGCCTGGTGAAACGTCAGGAAGAAAAACTTCCACAACATGGCCAAAGAGCCTGAAAAACTCACAACAACGATCAGATCCTGGCTGTGAAAGCCTTCAAGAATACATTTTCTGAGAAATTCTGCAGAGTCCAGTAATCTCTCCCAGCTTTTCAAATGCTACATTTGAAGGGTTATATTTTGCTTTCACTGGAGTTGCTAACAGTGCAATTGGGGGTGAGGGTGGGGAGGGGGAAGAAGAGGGGCGCCATCATGTCCAGTTCTTTGAAGGTGGAACGAATGCTGTGCTGTCTATCCAACGACCCTGTTGAAGTTTTGCTTCCTCATGAAAGAAGCTTCAATTTTTCTGCAGAGGTCTCAGCAATTTCTGTTTGACCTAGATGAAACCTTCTAGTAAAACTGCATGGTGGTACCTTGGCTTATTTGCCCCCCCCCCAAAAAAAAACCACCCACATTTCATCATTGCTTCTGTGGATCCGCACACTTTCTGATCTGAAAAAGTCTGGTGGAAGATACTAACCTATTACATCTTTCTCTGGGCTTTATCTGGAATTTGGGAAGTTGGAGGTTGTGGTGGTGTGTAGGTTGTCATAGAAAATATTTAGATGAGGAAGACATGCAGACACGCTATCCCTCACCTGCCTAATCACTGGGGTGAACATGAGCCACCTAAATGCCAACCGTGAAGATTTCTCCAAAATGTTATCTTCTTTCCAGTTCTAATAGAACTCAGAACAGGTGTAATTCTCACAGGAGAAATTTTCAGCACTCTGAGATCGTCTCTTGTGTGTCTTCTTCACATTTATTTTTTTTAAAAAATATATACATTTAATTAGCTTGGGAAATGGTTTTAATGTAAACCTTCCTAGACATGTATGTTTTTTTCAGTGGAAATCTAATTTAAAAAGAAATATGTGGAGGAGCAATCCCAACTATACGCCCCACGTGCAGTGTTACAGCCTAAGGGGGAAAAAAGGTTTACCTGACTACAGTAAAGGAAAATTAGACCCATAGACCTTCCCAATGGCTTCAAGAAGTAGCCAGCAGGGGGCGATGTGGATTCAAAACAGGGTTCTACCAGAGGAATGGCAGGTTTTACAATGTTCCCATAGTTTTCCTGCTATCAAGCTGTAACTCAATCTTTCCCCCCTTCCTCCAGCCCCTCCTCCAGACCCAAGCCGCTTGTGCCTTTTTCTTCACTGGCTCATGGCACCCCCTGTGAAATGGCCGTTCGACCCCCAAGGGGGTCCCGACCCCCATGTTGAGAACCGCTGCTCTAATGCAAGAGAGAAGAGGGTGGTGTTTGGGAACTTAGAAGCGTATTCACAGGCCAAGCATGGCCAATGTTCATAGATGGTATTGGAAAGGCAATTGCAGTTATGTTTGCTTCTTATAAGAAAAAAAGCAACGATGAGTGCTAGAAGCTATCTCTTTAGAACCATACGAGGTTCTAAAGCGATGATGATAACGATGTCCGCTCTATCACTGGAAAAGACTTCTCTGGCACAGAGCCTGGAATGTAAGTTAGAACAATCTTGGCTTGCTGTTCCGTTCAAGCAGCAGCAAGCAGCTACCAAATGTAGATCGGGGTAGTTATCAATTCTGGAAGTGATGGAGGTGTTCAGGAAGCAAACTTTCTATCACTGTCCTTAGTCTTCCTGGATAGAGGGACACTCTCCTCCCTCTCACAAAATACCAGAACTAGGGGACATCCACTCAAACTGAGGGTTGGGAGAGTGATAACAGACAAAAGAAAATATTTTTTTCACCAGGCACGTTGTTAGTCTATGGAACTCCCTGCCACAAGATGTGGTGATGGCATCTGGCCTGGATGCCTTCAAAAGAGGATTGGACAGATTCTTGGAGAAAAAGTCCATCACAGGCTACAAACCATGATGGAGATGTGTAATCTCCAGTCTTAAAACTGGGGTGCTTCAAGGGCCAGATGCAGGTGAAGTGATATCAGGAGGAGACAGATACCTACAGTAGTTTTGTGCACTCCCAGATGCATTTGGTGGGGCCGCTGTGAGATAGAAGAAGCTGGACTAGATGGGCCTTTGGTCTGATCCAGCATGGCTCTTCTTATGTTCTTATGAAGACCACATGCACTCAACATGCTGGGACTTTTTGGTGTCTTATTACAGACACGCTGGTATTCATGTAGAGAATCTCCTCTATGCTCTGTGATAACATGAGCTTCACCATTTGCTTCCCCTATACTAAAAACCAAGAAACCCCAGTGTGTCTTTAAATCGGGGCTGGAAACATGTGGGTTTCCTACACAGCCATGAGGGATAAAGTCGGCAACATCTGCAGGACCACACATATTTCTCACTACTGGTACAAATAGCATTCATTTGGACTGGTAGCTCAACTATCCATCTGTCCTTGCTGGAAATGCTTTGGGGGTTGGGAGGGGTTGGCGGTAAACTGGCCAAGGCATATGTTCCTCACTACTTGTCTGTTCTGCTTTCTTCCCCTCCTGCCACAGGCAGCTTCTTCCGGAGCATCCAAAACAGTTAAAGACACACCTCTGCTGGAAGGCTTAGGAAGAGGAGCTCCAAAGCAACCCAATGGAAGTTGGCATTTCTCCAGTTCTTGTGGGAAGAGATGGACAGAGAGGGAAATAAGTGAACTGAAAAACCAAAATTGCTGCATAATAATAAAAAATTAAATGGTTCAAGCTATTAATTTATCTGCCTCATTTAAAACATCAAGAGGTTTTTTGATGAAGACCTTATTTGTTTCTCTTCACGACTTGAGTTATAGGGAAGACCATTCAGGAGGTATTCCCCAGCACTGCAGGGACTAACATGAGCGGATGGAGAGCTAGAACCCAAGAGTTGACAGCTGGTCTTGGATAAGAGTCAGTCCAGGGTGGCATCAGAGGCTCGGGAGGCAAGGTAGAGAGTGGTATGCAGTTGTTGACGTACCTATAGAAGGGGAATTGCAGTCATCATGACAAAACTACTGTAACTAACAAACTGCATTCCTAGTTGCATGTCCTACTAAGAATGTGACCAGCATCTGTGGGATAGACAGTGCTACTATTAGGTGGATTTGTAATTGGTTGAATGTTCCTACCCAAAGGGTGATCATAAATGGCTTCTCCTCAGCAAGGAGAAAGGTGACTAGTGGAGTGCCCCAGGGTTCTGTTCTGGGTCCAGTGCTATTCAATATCTTTATTGACTTGGATGAAGAAATAGATAGTATGCTGGTTAAATTTGCAGATGAAACCAAATTGGGAGGGGTTGCTAATTCCCTAGAGGATGGAAACCCAAAATGACCTTGACAGATTAGAGTGCTGCCAAAGCTAATGGAATTAGTTTCAAGAGAGAAATGTAGGGTGCTGCATCGAGATTTTTTTTTTAAAAAGAATTGCACAGATATAGGATGGGAAACACCTGGCTGGAGAATATTATGTGTGAATGGGACCTGTGAGTCTGTGGTGGCAAAGAAAGCCAATGTGATTCTTGGTTGCATCAATAGAGGCATACGAGATTAAGGGAAGTGATAGTACCACTCTATTCTACTCTGGTCAGACCCCACCTGGAGTACTGTGTTCAGTTCTGTGCACCTCAATTGAAAAACTATATTGACGACTTTGAATGGCTCCAGAGGAGGGCAACCAGGATGGTTAAAGGTCTGGAAATGTCTTACGAGGTGTGGCTTAGGGAGCTGGGAATGTTTAGTCTTACAAAAAGAAGGCTGAGCGGGAATATAGTAGCCATGTTTAAATATTTGAAAGGATGTCACATGGAAGAGGGGACTAGTTTGATTTCCATGGCTTCAGAGACTAGGACTTGGAGCAGTTGTTTCATACTACAGCAAAATAGATTCAATTTAAACATTAGGAAGAACTTCTTGATGGTTAGAGCTGTTCAGCAGTGGAATATGCTGCCACGTAGGGTGGTGGAGTCTCTTTCTTTGGAGGTTTTTAAGCAGAGGCTGGATGGCCATCAGTTGGGAGTCCTGTGATGGGGGTTCCTGCATGGCAGGGGGTTGGACTGGATGGCCCTCAAGGTCTCTTCCAACTCTATGATTCTATGATCTTGTTAAGTAGCACCTATTGGCTGCTGCAACTTACATGGCTTTATGTATGGATGCATATATCACCAATGATATTCTGGCCAAAGAATAATGTTAATTTGAAAGCATTTGCTTGTTCTCTTCAGCCCAAGGTGATCAAGGAGAAGAAAGTTTATAGGCTTTGCACGACCATTGACAATCCTAAGCAATGGACTCTTAAAGCAAAACACTTACAGGATCCCCCAATTAGCACCTTCTAACCCAGAGAGAGGTTGCCTGGACCTAGGTTCCTCGTTCACCTACCCCTACTATTAAAGCAGGACTGGGGAACCTAAGGATCTAATTCCAATTTTGGAAGGTCTTTGGGACATTTCAGTAGTCTAAGGACACAAGGAGAGGGGCAAAGAAGTTGGACCAAAAGGAGTTCTTACAAACATGGACGTTTGTCCAACAAGCGCACACAGCTGTGCTCTTTTCTATATGTGTCCACTCAAGGTTTAAGCCCTAGTACAAGAGCTGCCCAGGTGGCAAAACAGCTCATTTCCATTCCACACCTTTTAAAAAAGGAGCCCTTCTAAGTCGCATCCAACTGTGGACTGGATAGTCATTCCCTCTGATGCAAGGGAGTCTCAGGCATGAGAGTTCCTGGTCAACCACTGTCAGGCAAACACCAGGCTAGGTGGAGGAATAGCTTGTCCTGATCTAAAGGCAATGTCTGTACCTGTAGCTTTGTCCCCCCTCCCTCGCCAGCAATGAACCGAAGGGGTGAGGGAACTCAGCCTTGGTTGTAGGCCAGCTGCAAACTGAAAGAGGGCTCCTCTTCTTAGTTCCTCAATTCAAATTTTAAATGAAACACCCTGGGGAAGCAGGTTGTGTTTGCATCAAAGAAAAGAAAACGTGGCCACATTTGGAAGATTGAAGAAATACAGCATACTCAAATGGAATAGTGTGGATGGACATTGCATACTAAGAAAAATGTGATGGTGTGGTGAATTCTGGACAGGAGAAAATATAAAGGAGAAGCATTTCTCGCCCCAATCCAAACACAAGATGCTGTCATTTTCAACGTCAGGCTCCTCGTCCATCTAGTTGTTGATAAACGGTACAAGGAATGTGTAACTCTTCAAGTCCTTTTGGACTGTGAATCTCATCACCTTCATTTTTGGCTCTGCTTGATAGGTGTTGCAGGGCCACGTGGATGTGATGATTTCCTCTGATAAAAAGCAAAGTGTTCTGCTTATATGCCACCCCATACCACTTCAAGTAGTCTCTGGGCAGTTTACAGTTTAATTACAGTATGCAGACTACACATTGCCCCCGCCTCAGAAAGCTGGGTACTAATTTTACTGACCTCAGAAGGATAGAAGGCTGAGTCAACCATGAGCCAGCTACCTGGGATTGAACCCCAGGTCATGAGCACAGTTTTACCTACAGTACAGGCATTAAACCAGTGTGCCATGGGGCTCTTAGATACCAGTTATCTGGATTTTCTGTCCAGAAAATAAGAATGGATGTGTCATCTGCATTCCAGCCACGTTGTGATACTCACTTGAGTCCTTAGATCTACAAAAATGTTAGAGTCTAATTTCCATGGACAGATACTTAGGAGAGTCACTTTACACTTCATAACTGGCAACTGAATGGGTGGAGAAATCAAGTCATGGATGTCGAGGCATAGCCTAGCCTGCATGCAAGCACCCACACAGACAAAGCCAAATAGATTGTGAGCTAACTGTTAAGACACATTCTGGCCTGTGATCCTATAACAACAATCTTAATCAATCTAGGCGAGTCAGATTCATTCCAACATTCAGGCAATGATTTCCCTTTTTTTGTTGGTAGCAATAGCAGGAAAGGCTCTTCCAAAAATCTAGTCCAACCACTGTCTTGGCCCCTCAAGGATCTCCCAACCACCCTTGAATTTTTGCAGATCGTCTCCAAGCAAAAACCTAACGTAGCCAAAAAAGAATAGAGTCAGCCAAGATCCCACAGACCACTTACTTAATATGTGTAAGACTTAAATACATTTCCTTTTTTTTTTTTTTTTGGTAACCATTCACTTTTAATTACATTACATCAGTCTCTCAGCTTACTCCAAGGAAAGATAGGCACGTGTCCACTGAAGTCAAGGAAGAGCAGTCCATGTTCCATTGCATTGTGATTGTATGGGCAGAGAGCACATTCTGAGCTGCTCCAGTCCACTCCCTGCCTTGACAACCTCTCCCTCTCAGCGTGCCTTGCGTGCCCTGCTCACACCCACCCCCATGTCCTTCAAGTCCTGTCTTCTCTCTCTCCTTTCTGTTCCTTCAGGTCAACCATCTTTTAATACAGATTTCTTGCAGCCTCCATTTTTCATGCCCTTGCCACCCCTGGGGAGAGGAGCCAGAGCACGTGTCATTGGCTAATAGAGTCCCTCTTAAGGTCAATATAAATAAGAAGCATTGGATAGCTAAGAAACAAAAATCACTGCAACATCTAAAAGCTCCAGAGTTCTGTGATTGTCCAGTGCATGTCCTTTGTAGAAAGTGAGACAACTGTTCTAGCAACTTCTTCATCATCATCATCATCTCCTCCTCCTCATTGCTCTTGAAGCTGTCACCACAGGCCATTTTTTTATACAAGCAGAGTTCCTGGACACCCTGCCTCCCAAGCTGGAACTTGATTTTTGAAGCAGGTTGAATGGGAACTGGTGTGGAGGGGGAAGCCCATTTTTCACTGGCTGACATGTAGAACAAAACTCCTTCTCTCAACAACAGCATTCCTGGATTCTTATTTCTTGTGGAGAAATTTCATTCTGCTACCTGGAGGGGATGGGTTGAGTGCGGGAGAAAGAAGAAAAGAGAAGAAACGTGGCTGGTTATAGGAAGAAAAAGAACAAGATCTGGCAAGGGTCGCTTCAAGGGCTTTTCCAAACTGACAAAAGCAACCTGTGTGAAGCTCAGCCATCAGTGGTTACGGTAATCTTGGAACAGTCGAGCTGGAAATATTGATCCCTATGGATCACTGAGTCCAGCCCCTGTCAAGGAGTCACAGTGGGGAATCTAACACCTCTGCTCCCCAGCCAGAGACCTACACCACCGAGCTACCCAGTAGTTGATATCATAGCTGTCAAGTTTTCCCCGGTGCCCGCTGGGACGGGCGGGGGGAGGGAGGCACAGCCACTGGGAGCTCCAGGGAGGCAGGGCGCTGGCTGCCAGGCCCTATGGCTAGGGGGTGGAGCCTCATTTGCATACAGGGTTCCCAGAATCCCATGCAGTGGCTACAAAATGTTCACTGTGACCTAGGAGTCTCGACTTTCTAGGGGATATATATACTGATCCAGACAGCTGGTGGGGTGTGGTTGCGGCTGGGCTGGACTGGGAGAGGTGCTCTCCCGCAAGCCACCTGGAGGCAGATAGTACCTGGCTGCCCAGTAGCAACCGGACCCCAGCCGCGCCCATCTGAAATGTGGGACATTTCCAGGAAAATAATTTTCAAGGAAGATGGTGGGAAACAGGTGGGGGACGGGAGTGTCCTGGCCAAAATGGGACACTTGACAGGTATGGTTGGTATATGTATGACTTCCTACCCTCTCATTATCTACACAGGAGGACTTGGATATCATGTTGGGAGCTGAGCTGCACAGAGCAAGACTCACATTGAAAGAAAGACCACATGGCAGGACATCCGTACAGAAAAGACTTCAAAAAGAAATGTGAGGGTGGCATTTTGAGAAGGGTAGCTTTTTAGCCTCCTGCAAACTTGCAAACCATGGGAACTGGAGGTTGCTATTCTACAAAACTGTTTATATGGACATCAGGGGTCAAGACAGATTATTGGCATCCCTAAACTACCTCTATCAATATTTATACAGCCCCCATCTCCAATTAAAACAAAGTTAAGGCACATTTTCCCTTTGTTCATCTCTTGTTACTCTTCCCTCCCCTGCTCCTTCTCTCATTCAACATCTCCTTCACTTGTTTCCCAACCCATCAAAGTTTCACTGGATATTTTTCCTTGGGGGAAATAATTTTTTCTTCCACTGTTCATAAAACTCAATCTACTGATTTATCTTGTTACCAAAACACTGATGGTTCATTATGGCCTCTCTGTGTGATTTGAAATTAGAGCTCTTGGTAAAATGGAAAAGCATCATTAAACCTTAGTATAATCTCTGTACCAAGAGTGGCTTTGGTTTGATTTCTTACCTAAACCTTTCAAGAACTTATTGACTCCACTCTGTTCTCCACTTGGAAGGGTTTCCAAGTATTCCTGGACACGTACCTCAAATAAACCTATAGAAGGGAAAAGCAAAACAAAATACGATCACCCATAAACATGTTAGTACCAGTTACAATTACCAGCTTAGCCACAGATATGGCCAGTCCGTGCAAATGAGTCCTTGTAATTCATCTACTTGCAACTAATTCCTTCTGAATTAGTGAGAGCTAGTGTACTGCAAATACTTTCCTGGTGAAAGTACATAACCTTTCAAACATTTCTGAGGGGTGATGTTCTAGCCAATGAATCAAATGTGTCACCAAATGACACTTCCTGCTGTGGTTAGAGCACTGCGACACTCTAGTTTGCTTAGCTTCAAACATAATGCCTGAACAGGACTAGCTCCCACAACATCCCTTTATTTTATTATTGTTGTCATTTCATTTATTATTATTATTTTGTGGACTTCTTGTGTTTTTATGTGAACCGCCCAGAGTTCCCTCCTGGGAAATCGGCGCGGTATATAAATATAAAAATAAATAAATAACATTCAGCTATGCCCCTCAACACCTGCTAGGAGGAATTCAGCAGCAAATACAGTTCCAACCCTGCTCTGAGCACAGCAAAACCCAAGTAAAAAGGAAGGGAACCTCATGTCGTTAAAGCAGGTAAAACACGCACACCACAAACAAACACAACAACAGGATATCAAATGCTATAACACTTCTACTCCCTGAGTTCCTTGTAGTAACTAACAGTAATGGGCTTTTCTGGAAAAGTGTAATGAGCAAGTGATTGTATTAGCTTTTAAAATCAATGCAATCAAGTTGGCAATTAGTACCACCTAGTTAGTTTATTTCCATCAGTAAGGCAGTCTGCTTTGCTTAGGATGGGGACAGCAGTCTTATTCAGACATTCCACAAAAGGGTGACTCTGAACATGTCAAGAGTAGAGGTGACTTTCAGAAACAGATTCAGGCCCTTCTGCCCTTTAGTACACTTGTGGGTCTAACTTCACACGAAACCCAAGCTATGACATTCACAGGCCAACCTTGGACTGGTTACTCTCTTTCAGCCTGACATGGTTATTATGAGAAGAACCTTGAAATTAGCACAGGTCAAAACA
This sequence comes from Phrynocephalus versicolor, assembly GCA_023846285.1. Lineage (NCBI taxonomy): Eukaryota > Metazoa > Chordata > Lepidosauria > Squamata > Agamidae > Phrynocephalus > Phrynocephalus versicolor. Next base: position 16,136,759 of record JAHTLZ010003526.1, on the reverse strand, counting down.
TATGTAACTCAGAAATGAAGGAATAAAAACCATTATATTTTCATTAAAAACTTTCCTACTTTGTTGGAGCATTCCAAATTTTAAACAGAGGTAGACCAACAACAGTCTGAAAAGATCTACAAAAAGTTTTACGAGATTAGCCTCCAAGTAAAAACTTTAATACAGTTAAAAGATAAAGCTTTCAGCATGTATACCCATCATGCCATCTTCAGGATATGAGAATTGACAATTATTGACTACACTGCATGTTAGATATAGCAGAACATTCAGGTGAGCCAGCTTGTTCAATTACCTTACTGCTGATCTTATCCAATTAATTACAGTTTTTGCCTATCCTCCTGGTTCACTACCTTCTCCCTCAAAGACTCTCTTATCAGCCATAAATCCCAAGAGTGAGATTGGAAAAGAGATCTCACTCTTATAGTTTCACTTATTTCTATTTTAAATATTTCTAACCTGTCTTTCTGTTTTAAAAGTACCCATGATCTCCACAAAGAAGCGGACAATTAAAACACAGTGTTTAAGAGTAGCGGCCCATTAAAGCTACATAGTTTCAAGTGTAATGCCTGAGTAGGGCTAATGATAGAAGAGGAAGTCATGCCCCACAATACCTGTTTTTTGTAGCACTGTGACAGATGAAAAGACCTGTTCCTGTAGATCCCCAAAGTTTTTTTAATTTGCCTTAAGGAAGGTATCATGCTTACCTGGATCCTATGCCTGTGAAGATTCTCAGCCATCGAGGTGAGTTTCTCTGGAAGTTGAGTCATGGCAACTGGATTTCTTTTCTTGAGAGATCGAAGTGTTTCACTACTCATCCTAGTAGCTTCGTCAGTCCAGCAGCAGAATGTTTCGCTCTCTCAAGAAAAAGAAGTCCTGTTGCCATGACTCAACTTCCACACATGGACCCGACAATGAAAATGATGCTGAAGCTGCAAGTCCCTTCTGGTCTTACAATGCCCTTGCTCCTATTGCGTGGAAGAGACTTCTCACCTTTGGCTCCCTGTTTCCGCAGCTCTCGTTCCTGAATGAAGCCTCCAAACATCTGCGTCTCCATAAAGACCTCGAGGAATCGCCGAAGGCTCTTGGAAGAGACGGACTTCCGGAAGGCCTCCCGATGCAGGCTCCGCTCCTCCCGCTCAGTGGGAATCATGAAAAGCGAGTAGTGGCCCATGATCTCCACAAAGAAGCGGACAAAAGCTTCCGAGACCACCTCATTCAAGGGGCTAGACTCTGGGGAGGCTTTAGCAGGTGGAGGGGGAAACGGGGAGACAAAAGTAGCAGAGAAAGGTCTGTTAGCGGTCAGCTAACTGTCTCCAAAAGGATATTGTAGAGCTGGAAAAGAGCACTGCCATTGCTCCTAAGATCAAAGCACTGAGGCTGAAATTAAACCCTAGAGAAGCAAACGATGACTAGCAAAGAACATGGTAGGTAGAACAAAGAACAAGTGGAGATATTTTGCCCATGATATCCATGGTCACACCATGATGGGCAGGCAAGTCAAGAAAGACAAATGGCATGCATGTCTCCCCACAGCAGCTGTGAAAGCAGGGATTCAGCCTGCAAAAGCTTGGCTTAAATCAGGGGTCCTCAACCTAAGGCCCCGGGGCCGGATGCGGCCCCCCAAGGTCCTGAATCCGGCCCCTGGGACCAATTGCAACCCCCACCTACCCCCTGTTTTGTGAGCAAGCCAGCCTCCGCAGCTGCTTTTGGACTGTGATCAGGCCCCCAGTGGTGTCTGGGTGGTAGTGGACCTGCCCGCTGTTTGAAAACTTTGAGGACCCCTGGCTTAAATGAATGAGGGTCTCAAGGAAACACATACTCATACCGACCAGAAGTCCCCAGGCATCAGGCTCCTCTTTAGACCTACAGAATGCCAAACATCAAGGGATATGCATGTGTACTCAGACCTGGGAGCAATTGCTTTTCTGAACTACATTCTTGTGTGTGTGTTGTGTTGCGTCATTACAGTCGTGACCGACTCTTCGTGACCCCATGGCCATGGAGTTTTCTTGGCAGGAATATTGGAGTGGCTTGCCAGTTCCTACTCCTGGCGCCTACAGCACCTGGTATTCCCTGGTGGTCGCCCATCCAAGTACTAACCAGGGCTGACCCCTGCTTAGCTTACAAAATCAGGCAAGATCGGACGTGTTTAGGGCATCTAGGCAGTAGATTTTAGTATTCCTCAACCAACCATGACCCCCAATCATTTGGATGGGGAATTCTGATCATTGTAATCCACAAAGTAGTGTTCCCAAGCTAGGATGTGGATCCATCACACCTAACAGATACCACACTGGGGAAAGCCATAGTAGATATGAGTGCTCTACTTTGGTAGACCTCCTTGGGGGGTGGATGGTCTACCTACTGAAAAAAATGAGGAGAGAAGATGCAAACCTTACCCTGCTTTCCTTTGAGAGAGGTCTCCTCATCACTGGCCAACTCATTCCTCTGCTCCAGGATGTGCTCTAATGCACCTTGCAACTTCCGAGGCAGGATGAAGTCTTCATCTTCCATCTTCAAAAGAGCATACATGCGGTCAGCATAGGTGAAGCTGAGGGTGCTATCAGATGGGGAGAAACTACTGTGTCTAATCATACCCGAAAGGGCTGGTTTGCCAGGAACAGTCTCCCTTAATGCACTCCTTCTTTGTGTCCAGGAATCGCTCCAACCCAGCCCCCGCCCCCCTTTTGGCCCCTGGACCAAAAAGGTTCAGACTGGGCATGAATCGGAGTCGGTCTGGAGGGCTCTTGCCCCTATATGTCCCAAGATTGCCAGAAAAATAGTTTACAGTGGACTGTGCCTCAAGCGATCCAAAATGTGAAATATTTCATTGCACCCTGGCACTCAGCCATGGGGACAGTTATGTAGTAACAGATCCTTACAGTGGTGGCAAACCTTCCGCACTCCAGATGTTTTGGACCACAACTCCCAGAATTCAGAGCCTAGATTGACAATGGCAAAGGACTGTGCGAGTTGTGGTCCAAAACATCTGGAGTGCCAAAGGTTTGCCACCACTGCTAGTAGACCATACTGCAAAAGCAATTGGCTTTTGGTTCCTGCGTAAAGGCAGCAAGCATCGTGCAGCACTGTGGGAAATGGGCCACTGGGCCAACTAGGAGTGATGGGATCAATAGGCTTCTGGTCTGATCCAGCATGGCTCTGAAGCTCTCATCATGTCAGGGGAAAGCAAAGCCTCTTTCTAGGCGTTCTTCACTCTCCTAATCACATGTAATCTCCCGAGTCCTTCTCCCTTCACTCCCTCTGGGGCTCCCAAAGATGGCTACAATCAACATCTAATATAAAATCTTGGCTTTCAGCACACCAGTATTCCCTGGGTTCCTATTCTGCCTGGATGAATACACAAGATCATCATCATTATTATCATCATTATTTTTTAAAAACCCACGTTCCTCTTACCTGCCTGAGAAACCGGTTATTAACAAGGTCAACCACCAGGACCTGCCTCAGACAACCACATAGGAAGATAAGAAGGCAAGGAGTGGGTGCAGAGAGAGAGAGAGAGAGAGAGAGAGAGAGAGGAGCATTAGAGAGAATAGATCTACTGACTTCCCTGTAAAAATGGCTGCAATGTAAATAGTTTTGTGGGGTGGGGAGAGAGTGCCTGCCTTGCCCCACCCCATCCCACAGAGCCACAAAGAGATATGAAACCCAGCCCAAGCCTCGGGTGGTTTTATGAATTTCACCACAAAGCCACAGAATGACAACTTAAGAACAAGGAAGCTGTCCCTCCTGATCAGCGCCTTACACACAGTTTCCCTTCCTCCAGGAATGGTTTCTGAGAAACCACAGAGTTCTTCCACACAACAGAGAAGGAGCAACTTGTTGAGGAAAATGCAAGACAGCTGTGGGCCTTCATCTTGGCACTTTTAATGCTTCATGTTGAATCTCAGGCAAATTGTGAGGAAAACTGTGAGGCAAATGTGAGTTTGACAAGATGCAGAACACTCCTGGGACTCTTTAAGATGGAAACATTTTGGTGCCCGGGTATAAAATCTGAGTAATTCTCCAGCACCATCCTCTGCTAGTTAAAGCAGAGCAGAATCCACCAGTGGTGTGCAGCACTTTTGTGTGTTCACAAGCATATTCTTGCAGTCAGGATTGTTCCTGGGGACTTTGGCACACAAAGCAAAGGCTCCACCCCTGGACTGTAGTCCCTCTTTTTGCCTCATCAAGTGCCAAGCAGCCGCAGGAAGAATTTTGAATGTGGGGAAGAACACGTCCAGGAGATGGCATGCATATCTACAAACAAGAAAAGACGCCTCAGGTTTTCAAAAAGGTACAGTATTTGTGTTGAGGTGTTTCAGCAAGCCAAAAGCTATCAAATGAAAACATTGTTATGGCACCTGAAAGACGAATGGGTTTATTTTTAGCATGAGCTGCCATTGATTGAAATCTACTTCCCCAGGCTGTGTCTTAGGAAGGAGTAGGTATCCATGAAAGCTCACACTTAAGTTAATCTGTTAGGTCTTGAAGTGCCAGGTCGCTCTTGTTTTTATTTTAGTTACACCAGCTGAATTTCTGAAGGGGGTAGATGAAGCTTGGCTCCTCACCTGAGAACTGGAAGAGGGGGTACGGAATGAAGTACTAAGTAAGCATTTTGGGTGTAAATGGTACAGTCATGTTACACCACCAGAGTCTTTTGAGGGGGTGTGGGGTTGAAATACTAATTTTAAATTCATTCACAAACAATATTCAAGGCAGTATTCCTATCAGGAAGGGTTAAGTTTCCCCCAAAGTCATCCAACATCAATCTTAAGCACTGTGTATTTGGGCTGAAAACGGCTTCAGATAGAATGAGAACTTGTCCCAGAAAGCACCCTCAGACATGCACAAAGAGAATTCATCAATGGTGCTTTGGGTGCCATTAGCAGAAACCTGTCATGTAAGATGACAAAATTGGACTGAACTTTGGTGCATCTTCACTTGTGAAATCAAAATACAACTCGGGGACATAAAGTACAGTAGTACCTTGGATAGCGAATTTAATACGTTCTCCAAGGCAATTTGTTATCTGAAAAAATTCGTTATCCGAAACGCGCTTTCCCTTAGGAATGAATGGGAAACCAATTAATTTGTTCCAGAGCCTAGGAAAATGACACAGATACCTGTTTTTTTGCTCAAAACTCTTTATAAAGGGCACTTTACAGGTACAGATATGATGCAGCCCAGAATAATTCTTTTTTACTGATGCATGCTGGAAATTCGCTATCCGAGGCAGCCCATAGGGAAAATTCGTTATCTGAGGCAGCCCATAGGAAAATTCGTTATCCGAGGCAGCCCATAGAGAAAATTCATTATCTGAGGAAGACCTATACCTAGAAATTGCGATTCATTATCCGAGGCAGCCCATAGGGAAAATTCGTTATCCGAGGCAGCCCTATACCTGGAAATTCCGATTCATTATCTGAAAAAATAGTTATCGGGGCATTCGTTATCCGAGGTATTACTGTAGATGAAAAAAAGTGTCCAAAATAAAGTCTTGTAGGGTAGAAGTGGTGAAGTAAAACAAGGACTTGTTTTCAGTGAGTATCCAGAATGCTAAGATCTGTCAGGAGGAAATGGCCATCTCCCTTTCCAAACTTACCTAGAACTCTAAATTCCATTCCAACCTTTTGGCCACAGTTTTCCACATTTCTGACTGAGAAAACCAAGACTTACAATTCCACCGGAACCATGAAGATAAAGTTCACTGGATGACCTCCTGATGGTGGCTGTTTTTAATACTAACCTTTTTCACAAGACTGTGGAGAAAGTAAGTTGGGTGGGGTGGAGCTAGAGTGATGTTTTGAGCTCCCTAGAGGGAAACTGGGATGTAAATCAATAAGAAAGTAGCCCAGGAAGTCCAGTTCTCCACCCGTGGTAAGCGAATAATGAAGCACCTCCTTTGGCATTTTGTATACATAATCCACCATATTCTCCTTGCCCTCATACAATAAAAAATAATGTGGACTTACTTTTTAAAGAAAGCAGCACTATTAATATTAACAATAGCCAGCTATGGCATAGGGTGTTGGTGGTTTTCCAACTCATTCACAAAACCATTTACATTTTAAAATAGTAATGATCCAAGCTTAGATATGGATGAGGTCATTGATGTCCCCTCCCCAGACCTCTTAAGTCCAACATTATCAATTTGACCACTTCACCGTTTCAGTGTTTTTGTCTCACCTCTTCCAACGGCAGTTCCTTGAGACGAGGAAGCGAACTGGAGAGAAGACCGATCAGAAAGGGGGTTGGCGAGCAGACAATGTCTATCATTGAAGGGGGAAGCACAGGGATGTAGGTGTGTTGCCACGTGAAGGGGTAAAGGAGTGCTACCATGGCATGGCAGCATTTTGACAGGGTGCTGGAACCAAACACAGACATAAACACAGAGACAGTCACTTGGATGAACTCAAGACGCCTTTGAGGTTGATGGGTCAAGTAATTATTGACAAGAGAATGTGCTTGGCCACAGCAATGTCTTGTCTCATAAGGACACCTCAACAGGTCTTAACCCAAAAGAGTGTTTGAATCCCCCAAAACCTCTCGGGTTAAAAAAGGAAAACAAGTGTCTAGTCCTCATGACTATGGAAAGAACCTGGTAAACCACTCCTACAGAATATCCGGAAATCAAACGAAAGGGCTTTCACAAGTCCCAAAACAAGGGCATTTCTAATCTCTGCAGAAGGTTTACTGTATTGTATTTGTATTTAAATGTTTTTATCATTTTAATAATTTATTGGCATTTTAACATTTTAATTGTTTTAAATTGCTTTGACTGTGAGCCGCCCAGAGATCTTTGGTTAGTGGGCGGCATATAAGATGTACAAGTAGATAGATAGATAGATAGATAGATAGATAAATAGATAGATAGATAGACAGACAGACAGACAGACAGACAGACAGACAGACAGACAGACAGA
>JAHTLZ010003526.1:16115157-16129823 GCA_023846285.1 Phrynocephalus versicolor | reverse complement strand
AGACAGACAGACAGACAGACAGACAGACAGACAGACAGACAGACAGACAGACAGATTCTTCTCTTTCCCCATCCTCTACATGGCTATGCTGGTTCTCCCCCACGTCATGTCTTATCAACAAATGGCCAAAGAATTAGTAAAAAAAATATTGTCAGCATTTTTCTTTTTAGATTTGCAGAATCTTTCTTTTCACACAAGCATTCCAGAGAAATACATTGCAGCCAGTTTTATTAATGTCTTCGTATTACTGCAACCTTTTTGCATTACTCATTTTAATTTACTGGGCACTGTTTCAACATATGATGCCTGATATAACTCAGACAGTAAAGAGTTTTTTAAGGCAGTGTGTTACCCCTTTCTTTTCTTACCATGGCATGGTAATATCATGCCATAAAAGTGAGCATCCGTCAGTCCCAGTGGCCACATATGAAACCAGGGATGTCTGCACATATTTTTCCCCTCCATGACCTGAAGCCAAGGAATTAATTGGGACTCTCAGCTTTCTCACCTAAATATGGCAACCCAAGGACCAATCTCAACTTCCTCTACTCTTTCCCCCCCCCTCCTCAATCAGCAGTTTGCTAGAAAACCAATGCATAGATCTTTGCTTAAGTCAAGCATGTATACGAAAAACTACCCCGAACAAATGAAAAAAGGAGGGGGGAAATGCAGGATTGTGCTGTTTCCAGTACTATTCTCTCCTAGTTCAAACAGAACCTCTGGATCAGCAAAGACAGTACAATAACCAGAGTAAAAACCACACAAGCAAACTCAAGGTACCTAAGATAGCCCAGTAGGTGTGAGCACATGATGCAGACAGAAGAGCTGGGAGGTTAACACCCCCCCCCAGTGTGTCTCTTGGGAGAGTGACCAACTGAGATCACCTGGACTGGAGTGTGTCTAGGCAAATGTGGTTATGCACTCTGCCGCTTCTCCAACCTTGGGCAACCTGCGTGGTCTCAAAGCGCCATCAGAAGTAAGGACAGCAAATGATTTATAAGTACTATATGGCTACAAAGCCCTGGAAGAGCTGCCCTAAATTAGAAAATCACTTACAGTAAATGGTATATTCTTAACTGAATACCTCAACCCATCCCCTTAAAATAGACAGGAACAGAGTTGACTCCATCATTAGGGAGACTAATATACCTGAAGCAGCAGATTTTGGGTGGCCTTGAAGGATAGAAGAAGGCTAGTCATTTGACTTGTTATTGTATTTTTGTTGTCAAAAATTGTTGTTGTGGGATTTCCTGCCTCCTGTGCCAGAATAACTTGCCTGGTTTTGGGTACTGTGCATCTCAACTTGAGTGGATTACTGTGCATCCAATCATGGGTGCATAGAGGCACCTGCATTATACCTCAGAACTCAAAATGATGGCAACCAACACTGGGAGATTTGTCATTTCACTATATGGCTTGGAAGAATCAATTATTGGTTATTTGGGGTGCCATGAGCTAGAAGCTCCAATTTACTGGGCAAAAATCTGTCAGTGCAGAGTTCTCCCATGCAAATTGGATCCAGCACCAGAAATATTTAATTTTAATTAATTGGAGGCATCCTGTCCCAGCCCTTTCAGGTTTGAAGGTTTCTTAGGACGTCCTTTTGCCCAGGGGAAACCTTTGAGGGGTTGGGGATAGTACAGAACCTTTAATAGTAAAGTATCTTTCACATGCACACGCCACTGTCGTTAAGACTCCCAATGGCTTTCCCAGAACAAAAAAGAGCCCCAGGGAGCCTCAGAGCCTAAAATTGCTGGGTTGGGATGGTGGTGGGAAGATGGTGTGAGCAGGGGGCTTTCAATTAATTTAAATTAAATATTACTAGTGCTGGATCTGGATTGTGCAGCATAACTTTATGCAAGAGGATTGTGCCCGTGGATTAAAAATGCATATACTGCTCTTCCAAGAGAGATATTCCCCACATAAATAAAATATAAAACATCAGAAAACTTACAATGTGATGCAATTACTGCAATGTGACAGTGCCGTGCTTTTAGAATTGAAGCTGCCCATCACTGCAATGAAAAACATTCACCGCCCTGAATGTTTTTGCAATGCTTTCCCTCTATTTGGGGGGGGGGGGGGTCTTTTATGCCCCACCACATGTACAAAACAAGATCTGGCTAAGATAAGGCTGCTGAAGTCACTTACGTCTGGTCAAAAATAGTCTAAATATCTCATTTTACTTTTTCTTTAATATTGCCTATATTTCATAAGCACCTCTCCTTTTAAAATTATGCAACACACTGATACAAACAAATACTCTGTGTTTCTTCTCCAAATTTAACATTCCAAACACCTCCCACATAGCTCATGACAGAAACCCAGAGATAAAAATAACTCTATCATTAACTAGCTGACAAAAGTCAAGGCTTTAATGTGGATGGAGGAAGGCTGAAGGATGGCAATTGTGAAGATAGGTGAGTGGCTAATTTGCCTTCCCCATTCTGTTTGGCGCTGGGGAGGCCGATAGGAGGGTTTACTCAAGGGGCCATCTTCAAAATAGAAACACTCTCCCCACCTCAAGACAGAAGCTCAGAGGAAAGCCACCTGGAACAACCCCCATAACCTACAATCCTGGAGGACCAATCCAAAGCAAAAAAAAAAAAAAACACCCTCAAACCCTGACATAAAAAGGGGAACTTCTTTAATGCAATGGGAGAAAGGAAAGAGAGAGCAAAACCTGGTGTGGTTGAATAAGCCCTAACATTATGCTCAAAATCTTAGCCTAGCTCTGCAAACACAGCCAGTTTCTCCCACTGTGTTAAGGAGTTGAAGAAACCAGAGAAGGCCAGATTTGTGTTACATCCAAATCTGGGACATTAGGACACCATTGATTAACACTGGGAAAAGCCTGTTGCTAGGAAGTTATGCCATTGAGTCATCCAGCATCAGTAATTTAATTTAAATGCACTGAAAGCTTCCTATCCCTCCCCACCTCCTCTTTCAAGTTCTGAGACTCCCGGGTTCTGGGAGCCTTGGGACATGCAGGGAGAGCCTTTAATAGTCCATGATTGCTGCTGGCAGGATTTGGAATCATCCAGCTCTGTGGCAAAACTTTATACCAAGAGGATTTTGGCCCAAAGAATTCAGGATACATACACCAACATTTGTTTAAATCTGGCTTCCAAATCTTGGCTTGTTAAAGCTGTTGCACTTAAACGTTATCCTAGGTTTGGATACAATGCAGATCTCTTCCTGGTTGGTCTACCTATTTCCATGAAGAGTGAAGCAAAATCACAGCACATAAACAGCATGCACCAAAATGCTGCTCTTTAACCTGAGATTTATTAATCCATAATTCCAGGATTATCCTGAAAGTTAGGAAGGTGGCCTATGTATGTGATGAATAAGAAGATAAGAGCCAGGATATGTGTGATCCATTTCTAACTGCATTAACCATTTAAATGAAAGTCAGACCTCTGAGGCTGGAATCTATGGTAGCAGCATACCATAATGCTTGTATACATTCTAGTACCCTCCTCACCCCAGCCAGGATCTTGCCTTGCTGTTTTTCTAACAGTGAAGGAAGAATTAGAGCCTCACATCTGATGAGATACCTCATGGGATCTCATGTAGGTTGACACCTAATGATAAAAAAGGAAGGGAGGAAATAGAGTCATGCATACTTTACACATCTGTGTGCATAGATGTTCTCTGTTGTATGGGATTTGGCCATTCTACGAATGATAGCAACTTTAAGCAATGATGAACACACATGAGTATAAAGCCCTTGTGGCAAGAGATCTTGACATGGAAGGATGAAGTGTGGCTCTCATCCAAATCCCATCTACCGACTGGTAGAAGCATTTCTCTCTTCTGCCACGCACAAGAAATGTTCTGCCAGAAAGCATTCCGTTTTGTAATAAGAAGAAAATGCAAGCAGTACGGCTTCCATACAAGAACGAGTACCCTCTGAGGCAGCAAGGGCATTGGGAGCTCATCAGCTGTAGGTCTGCAAACTCCTTTGAGCATCTGGGGAGGCTTGTGTCTTACTAAGCTGTACGCATAACGTCATCTGGTTTAGGAGCCAGGTCCTGAACGGAAGGAGGAGGGAACAGAGATTGTGCAGCCTAAAGAAATTATACACAGCCTGGAAATCACTTCCAGCTGGCTTCAGTTAAGCACCATCGGGGAATTTACAGAGAGCAGGAGACCGAAAGAGAAAGCCGTGGGGGTGGGGAAACACGGACATCCAGGAACTGCACAGGCCTTGCAAAATCTCCTACAGTTAGACATTGGAGAAATAAGTGATCATTGCTTAGCTACATGCTGCTGCTGCTTTTTTTTAAAAGGTGTGTTGATATTTTGCACGCATGCTGTGCAGAAAATAATTTTGATTTACCGAGGATATTTGAATTAACTTTTAAAAATCTAGTCCTCCTGATAGAAGACTCATGTTATGAAGGATGTGCAAGCGCTAGGAAAATGAATGAATCCCAAAGGATCAACTGGGTAGCCCTTATACAACAGAGCACAGAGTTATGCAGCATTTCTAGTGCTCAGAAAATGTGTGGCTATTGTGCAATAGTAGTTTCACAAGCGGCCATGTACTCTGTATTCTTTCAGTTAACATCACTTAAGGCTATGTTTCTGCACTATACTGTAAAATTAGTTGAACCCAATGTGGTTCTAAAATGGTACAGGAGGCAGGCCTAAAACATTCCCATTTCGGAAACTCAATGAAAGTATTTCTAGCTCTCTCTCCCCCACTCAGATCCACACCTGCTAAACGACATATACTGTGTTTTGTCTGAAAGTTGAGTGTCACTGGTACTTAGCCCTGGTTCAACTGTCTAAAAACAGCAACATTCTGTGGTTCACACACACAGTTCCTGGTGTGGTTCTAATGAAACAGGATATTTGATACACATATAGTTGTCCTATCCAAAGGTCTTTGCTATTTGGGAATTTGTAAAAGAGATCATTAGGCCCTGGGCGACACATTTAACTAAATAGGGTGTTTATAGCATCACAGAGCATCGAACTGTACTGTTGGATGGCACCCCTAAGCATCACTGACCCCAACTCCCATCAATGCAGAAAATCCAAAGCTAAAGTATTCCTGAACAATAGCCATCCAACCTTGGTTTACCAACATCCAAAGAAATAAGGGTTCACTGTCTCCTGAAGGAGTCTACTTTCAGTTGGTAATAACAGACTGCAATGGAAGCAGCTTTGATTGCTGATGCCAGGGACGGCAAGACAAGAATAAACAAGCACACAAGCCAGCAAGCAAACCAACACTAGAAGGGCAGGATGGTCTACTGTCTGATGGAATCCCCCATGCCCAACACACTTATTAATATCCTCTGCCTATATTTTGTTACCCTGCTCACAAATAAAGATTGAATGGGACCTGCAGACTGAAAGTCCAAAGGATATATGATGCATTGTGAATGCAATCTTTGGAAAAGTTACTTTTCTGGGCATGCAGACTGGAAAATTCTGGGATCTGTAGTAATATTTCCAAGTGCTGGTCACAAGTCTGGATTGGGCCATTGAACCATCCAGAGGGTAATGAATAGAGGCAATTGTAGAACAAATAGGGTTGCAGGAAAAAAAAAACCCTTTCCATTAGTTCCAGCTTTTGAATGCCTTTGTATTATATTTGCACCCCACTACATGGTTGTAATGCCCAATCCGTATGCAAGATTAACCATGGGCCATGCTTCCAGATGTGAGAGTGATAGTCCACAAAAGTAACGTTTCCTGTTTGCATAGATGATACAGTCAAGATGTTCCATTAGCCTAACCAGTCCCCTATAAGTGGGACATCAGTTTCTGAATAAAGCTCAGCTCCTCAAATAATTTAGCTGCCTGTTGGGACAGTTCCATAATAAGGTATTCTGAAAACTATTTCTCCATCTCTGTTCATCCAGGTGACACTTTTACTTAGAAATGCATAATTAGAAAGGGGGGGAATCACCCTGGCCTCCATGATAAATGGCTGTTGGAATCATTCTCTGGGAATGATAAGTTTTCGTGCACAAAGTCTGAACAGAGTGAGTCAGGAGGAGGAGGAGGAGGAGGAGGAGGAGTTATTTGGCTTTGTAAAGGCAAAAAGGGGAAAGTCACCATTCTGTTCTAAGGGAACCAATTTATGTGCGTGCTTCCTGATGGTTGAGAAGGCAAATCTTTACAGAAACATAAAAATATGAAAATAAGAACATCACTTAGGTACTTATTACATCCAGTTTGGGCTTAGCTCAAAAATGCTTCGCAATTCACACATTTGGCGAGAGACTCTCCCTCTCCCTCAGACTCAATGGTACCAAGTTTTGCAGCAACGACAAGGCGTATGAAAGCACACGTTGGCATTTGTCACACATAAATGTGAGTGGTACACAAGCAACTCACAGGCTGAAGAAAGATAACCTTTGCATGATTAACTGCAAAACAGTGTGAAAAACAATCCATCCACATGCCTTTCTTCACCTGCATGTGCTCATTAGATGGATCCTCTGGTGGATTGCTTCTAGCATTCCAAAGCCCTGAACAACCTCAAGCAGCTGTGTTAGTTAAAAAGAGAAGGAAACAAAATGGGAAACTTCTTGGAAAAAATTACATTTTCTTCAAAATATATAAGTCATAGAATCACGGAGTTGGAAGGGGCCTCTCAGGCCTGTGGGTTCGATCTACTACTCAGTGCAGGAATCCAAATCAAAGCAGATTTGACAGATAGTTGCCTAATTCTCTCCTGAATGCCTCCAGCATTGAAAGACTCACCACCTTTCAAATTAACTGGTTCCACTGCTGTACTACTCTAACAGCTAAGAAGTTTTTCCTGATATTCAGTTGAAATCTGGCTTCCTGTAAGTTGAGCTCATTATTACATGTCTGTACCTGGGATGATCGAGAACGGATCCTCCACCTCCTCTACACTTGAGAATGATATCTTATCTACCCTGAAGGCTAAACATGCCTTGTTATGGAAGTTACATAAGCTTTGGTGAGAAATCTCATTCACTACCCAAGTGTTGGCTGCATTTCTCGGTGTATGCCTTACATCCGGTCAATCTAAATTCCAGGTAATGTTTAAAATTTATTTAAACCTCAGTTCTCACTGCCACATTGAACAGTAGCAACAGGTAAATATGGTCACAGGGAACTGTTGGTATGGACAGATATGGAGAGGGTTAAGGCATAGTGTGACAAAGCACATGACATATTTAAGGAAGTCTGATACTTTAAGGAAGGAAAAAAATACTTGGAAAGCCTTTACAACAAGGGATTCACCTTCAAAAACATTCAGGAACTGTTTCCTTGCTTAAACAAGTGGGTATTTATATTGTTGACAAGTGGTTATTTACATCATTGACTGAATGGCAAGAATTTAATTTATTCTGAAATTGATTTAATTTTTCTCTTCAATGGATAAATAATAGATAATAAACAATTGTATCTACAGCAGGTAAATATCCACAATGCATAAGTAATATATAATAAAATAAATCACTGGCCAAAATCACACTGCTGAGTTTAGCTTATGTAAAGCTTGGGTTTTTAATTGTTGCTTGCATTGTTTGTACACCACCCAGAGTTCCCTTGGGAAAATAGGTATGGTTTAGATAGATAGATAGATAGATAGATAGATAGATAGATAGATAGATAGATAGATAGATAAAGGAAGCTGCTTAGATTTTGTCAACAAACTGCCACTTGTTAGCAAGTTGTTGGTTATGCTTTTGGGGAACACACGCTTCCTTTCTGAGTGGCAATACATCAAGTAGACAGCAACTGAATTTTTGCAGAAAGCAGTAGCATTGAGTTTTGGAACCAGATATTTTCATCTGTGATTTTTACATGGACTTTTCTTAAATGTGCTGGTGAGAGGTGGGGTTAAAAAAAAGACTTAGTAGGGTACACACAACCTGTGTGCCACCATTTCCTCATCCCTTTTGACTCTAAAACCCAAAGTGTTCTAAGAATTCCTTGGGCAGAACTCTTAAGCCAGCAAACACCTACCTGCAGATGATGTGATTTCAATCACTTGAAAAAGCTGAGGCTCCCTTTGATGCCTTCCAAGCCTTCAATACCTCTTGCAAGGCTTCCTGAAAGGAACCTGCCCTAATGCCAACTGGGCGGTGATGATTCTTCAGTAGGGGCCCTCTACACCCCAACAAGGCAAAAGCGAAGGGGCAACTTTCTCCCAGAAAACATTTCAGCAGGAAGTCAATGTTAAGAAGGACTTGAAAGAGGCGTCAACTTTGTCCAGGGGATTGAAATGACATTATCTGCAGTTAGGTGTTTTATCAGCTGGAACTTTCGGGAATGGGGAATTTGTGGAAATTTCTGGGATTTGGAGAGCAAAACAAAAGGCACTCCTATCATGGACACAGGGGGAGTGTTCAGAAGGAAGAACATTGCAAAACTGGGACCCAATCACTGGAAGAGCCCTATTTCTGGACCAATTAACCCTTCCCCCTCCCACCCAACAGAACAAATAATATGGAAATGTAGAAGAGGACTGCTGATCAGGACCATCAGGATCATGTCCCATCTTGTAAGCTTGATCCTAAAGCAAAACATTGTTAAACATGACTTTGACAGAAAAACACAAGGCTGGTCAAGATTGCAAAAGGAAAAACTGGGGAAATGTTGAACAAAGAAGCTGGATTACATTCCCTGTATCAAACTGACAGCCCAGATGATGTTAATGAAGGTGTCTACCCAATGTATGGCAGCGGCGAAGAAGGCCAATTCCATGCTAGGGATTATCAAAAAGGGGACTGAAAATAAAACAGCCAACATTATAATGCCATTGTACAAAACAATAGTAAGGCTGTGCCTGGAGTATTGTGTACAATTCTGGTCACCGCATCTTAAAAAAGAAATAGTGGAACTGGAAAAGGCGCAAAAGAGAGCGACTAAAATGATTACTGGGCTGGGGGGGCTTCCCTTATGAGGAAAGGCTAAAACATTTGGGGCTCTTGAGTCTGGAAAAAAGGCGCCTGAGGGGCGATATGATTGAGACATACAAAATAATGCAGGACATGAGTCGAGTGGATAGAGGGGCACTCTTCTCCCTCTCACAAAATACCAAAAGTAGGGGACATCCACTCAAACTGTGGGTTGGGAGAGTGAGAACAGACAAAAGAAAATATTTTTTTACCCAGTGTGTTGTTAGTCTGTGGAACTCTCTGCCACAAGATGTGGTGATGGCATCAAGTCTGGATGCCTTCAAAAGGGGATTGGACAGATTCCTGGAGGAGAAGTCCATCACAGGTTACAAACCATGATGGAGATGTGTAATCCCCAGGCTTAAAACCGGGGTACTTCAAGGACCAGATGCAGGGAAGTGGTATCAGGAGACAGATATCTAGTCTCATGAGCTCCCAGAGGCATTTGGTGGGGCCACTGTGAGATACAGGAAGTTGGACTAGATGGGCCTTTGACCTGATCCAGCAGGGCTCTTCTTATTTTCTTATGACCCTACCCCCAATCCCCATTTCTTGCCCATTGACATGCACCCTTGTTCTCTAACCAGTTGTCATGTTCCCATTTTCCATGGATCGAGAGGCAAAGAGTTCCACCAGGATAAAAATGAGCCAGGGAGTGCAGAGTATCTATGACATAACACAAAGATTCCCTTGACGACCAATTGCTTCCTGATTTGAAGGTGAGGTGTGTATGGGGTAGAGCTCAGGAGGAAAAAAAGACTTCGAAGAGGGGCCTCTCCCACATTCTTTGTGGGCTGGATTTGGACCACTGAGAGAGGAATTAGGGCAGCGGTTGTGATGTTCCCCTCCCTTATGGTAAAACACATTTCTGACTGAAATGGCCAGTGGCCAGTGATGTCACTTCTCAAGCCACCCTTATTCTGATGTCTTTCCTGTTCTAACCTGGTAATGTGATCTCCTCAGCAGCATATTTCTCATGCACAGCTCTTCAAGAACACTGTTCCTCTAGATTTAAAAACTTTCGCCATGAACAGAACCAATCAGACCTTCAAATCTACTCCAGTTGTTGTTGGATGTGGCTGATACAATAAACTGTGCAAGACTTCCTCTAATAGTCGAGGGTTAGAACTTGCTGAGGAAAGCTTAGATTCTATTATTGGAACTACATCCCATGTTGCATTTTGAATTCCAAAAGACCACTAATCATATTCAGTACTTCATACCTTTTAGTAAAATGATCTTGGCTAAAAGAAACTGGAAACATTTCAGATAGCTCCCTCTAGTTAAGAATGCAGAATTGTGTGCTAGGTGGTCCAAGAGGGCAGCTTTATGTGTGAATCCTCGCCAGAGCCCTTCTGTGAGAATCAGACCGATAGGTGCCAAATTCAGTGCAGAATCTCTTCAATGCTTTGCAAAACTTGCATTAGCTTTCCCCAGCTTGGCACCCTCCAGAAGTGTTGAACTACAACTCTGTTATTCCCAGCCAACATGGCCAACACATCTGGAAGGTGCTGGACTCATTTAGGCTGACTCATGCCATAACCATTAATGTGTATAAGCAATGAAACATACAACGTCTGAAATCCTGTTGCTTAGCATAGTAAGTTGGAACTAAAAAGGCAGAGCTGACAAAAGCCACATTGATTCAATGGTCCTGTTTGTGACTTAACACGTTAACCAACATGATTTTGGCCAGCATGGTCTGTATGTCTTCTCAATAAAGATGGTCAACTCACAGTTATTTATGCTTTGGGAACCACTTGCTGCAACTACAAGAACACATTGCACAAGGAAAGTCTCTGAAGACAGTTTCAAAATTACAAGTAGAGGGAAAAGGCAGCAGTATCCGTAGACACGCACGTAATCTTTCAATAGCTTTGCAGCAGCTATTCTGAATTTTAA
The DNA here is from genome assembly GCA_023846285.1 of Phrynocephalus versicolor. Lineage (NCBI taxonomy): Eukaryota > Metazoa > Chordata > Lepidosauria > Squamata > Agamidae > Phrynocephalus > Phrynocephalus versicolor. Next base: position 16,119,018 of record JAHTLZ010003526.1, on the reverse strand, counting down.
AAATGGATTTTTGTACTTTCCTGTATCAAATGTGTTTTGGTGTTATATTTAATGGTATTGTATCTGAACCCACAACACTACACCAGATCTTATCCTGCTCTCAGGAGTGCTAGAAAGAATTTTTTAAAAAGCAGATATTCTCAGGATTCCAGGCCCTATATCATGCAACATATGTAACCTGTTACTCTGCATTCTACCTTCTCATTGCCTGCTTTTTGTGCACCTTCAAACACGTCTTCGATGAATGAATGTTGGCCTCCTTCTAAGGCTTTACCCTTCCTTTTCTCAGCCCCATGAATGCTGTGGGACGTAAGCAGGAACGGTGAAAACAGACAGGCTGCTGAAACTTGATCTTACACTCACAAGCGTCATTACTCATCTGTTAAGTTTTTGCCTTTGCTGGCTTGAAAAGGGAACTCAACTCTCTCCATCCTCCAGTGTTTAAGAAATGGCAGGGTGCCAGGCACCAGCTGCAGAAAATCTTAAAGCAATCTGGGCCTCTTTTTCTTTTGCAAGGTGTGGGAAGAAAAAGATTTTTGTTTTGAGCCACTTGTGAACGGAAATGAAAGGCCATCTAAGCTAGCAGATAAAAGTAGATAAGAGTGTTATGAGTAATGGTGTTATGCTATCGGACCAAAGTCTGTTAAGGTCACCAGTTTGTCTCCAACTTTGGTTAGCAACCATATGTGTCAGAAAATTCACCAACAGGCTACCAAGGCAGTGAACCACAATCTGAGAAAATTATATTTTGGACCACAACTCCCAGAACAGCCAATGGCAAAAAAGTCTAAACAAAGGTCATTCTCCCCCACACCCCGAGCTCCAGAACAGTCCTTCCCACCCTTAGGTCCACAGATGTTCATGGGCTGCAACTTCCAGAAATCTTGGCCAGCACAACTAGTGGTGAAAACTTCTGGGAGGTTTGCAGAAGAAAATTTGGGGACTCAAGGTTGCAAAACCCTGATATGAAATGACCATCTCCTTTTTCCTTCCTAGAGAATCATAGAATCACAGAGTTGGAAGAGACCTCAAGGGCCATCCAGTCCAACCCCCTGCCATGCAGGAGTCCCCTTCATAGTACTCACCACAGATGGCCATCCAGCCTCTGCTTAAAAAACCCCAGTTAAGGAGACTCCACCACCCTCTGTGGCAGCACATTCCACTCCTGAACAGTTCTAACTGTCAGGAAGTTCTTCCTAATGTTCAAATGGAATCTCTTTTCCTGTCGTTTGAAACCATTACTCTGAGTCCTAGTCTCTGAAGCCCAAACCTCCTGTTGCTTTATCTCCAAGTAAATACTGGCATTTAATCATATGATGCTGGATTATTTTCATTTAATCTCATGACAAATAGGTGTTGGAGGATTAATCTGCTATAAATCTAACTCTTTTTAAATATAAACTTTAAAGTTAGTAAAAATGATATATGCCAAAATAATTTCCACTTTACCACTGAAAGCAATCTGTCAGGGTGTTTCAGTTATGATGCAACAAGAATCCCGCCAAGCAGCAATTTTAGTGACAAATTAGAAGAGGGGGCAGTTGCATGCAAGATGTTTGCATGCATGCAAGAAATGATCTGATTTCTTCTCTATTATAAAAGAAGAGAGAAAATTGAGTGGATATCCTGTACTCCAACACAGGATGAGTACAGCTGAGGGTAAGCCACAAAGTTTCCAAAGTACTGAGGCAAATATTCTTTAGTCACATAAATATTGCAGCTTGAGTAAAAGGTGGGGAGAACACTGGAAACAAAAAAAAAATCAATTTACTGATGGGCAGAGGGTACAAGAGCCTGCAGAATGATCCAAGCACAAGACAACAGCACAAAAGTAAAAATCCAGGTGCTCTCCCCACCACAGCTTTTTGAGTCAGTGTCTTCTGTTATCAAGTTAGGAACACATCTTTGTGACAGAGGTTCCACATGGGATTTAATTCCTAATCAAATGCCCATCATTCTGCAAAAGGCCACTGCAAACCCAATTCAAGGAATTTGACCGTTTGTGCAATAAAAGGTGGGTGGCCTTTATTTATGCCCTTGCAGTTTGGCAGCAAACAGAAATTAAAAAGAAAAAAACTTGAACATTCATCTTCTATCACCAGCTAGGAAATGATAAAGGGAACAAGCCATATTACTGTATATAAACTTGAATCCAGCACTGGCATTATCTGGATATGGGTGCAAATGATATTGATCCCAGTAACATGATCAGTAAAGAGAAGCATTCATGCTCAGGTTAAGGATCTAATTCCACCCTTATGTCAGTTTCTCCCCATCCAACACCTTCCAGATACAGTGGTACCTTGGTTTACAAATATAATCCGTTCCGGAAGCATGCTCATAAACCAAAATACTGTACTCTTATATCAAAGCAGAACTCCCCATAGGAAATAATAGAAACTTAGATGATTCATTCTGGGGACCCATTTTCCATGATTTCCTATGGAGAAATTTGCTTTAATATACGGGAGCTGATGGGCACAGCGGCCAGTACTTGAGGCTAGGCCCAGAGGCATGATGCGGGACCACCACACGTGCCGGAAGATGTTGCCGGGCCTGCGAGGGCCTCGGCAGAGGTGGGATGTTGGGGATCCTTCTCCTTCCTCTCTCCCTCATGGCCCGGCTCACTTTTTCCTCCTCCTCTGTCGCCGCCATCTTGAAAGCCTGCCAGGAAACATCTAGGTGCCATCCCAAGATGGTGGCAGCAAGGAGGAAGAAGAGGAGTTGTAGGAGGACAAGGTAAGCCAGAGAAGGAGGGATGCACTGCCATCACTCCCTTGCTGGGGCAGAGAAGGGTGCTCATTTTGCAAGACATTGCTCAAAGAGCGAAGCAATATTTTATTACATTTTTAATAAAATTTTGCTTGTTTTGCAAAATACTCATAAACCAAGGTACTCGTAAATGGAGGTACCACTGTATACCTTACTGCAACTATATCCCAAGCCAGCATGGAGGGAGGTAATACAGGCTGTAGTTGAATCCACCTGAACAGACCCCAGGCTGGTGAGCATATTATGCAATATGTTGTCATAAACACCTACCTGTACAGAATGTCATGTGTAACTAGGGTATTCCGGGGCAACCGATGCTTCCCTATCAGTGACAAAGCTTGTGACTGCAGCAGCACATTTTCAGCCATGGGACATTTCAAAAATCACTTCTGGGTAGCTAAGCTAAGAGCTGAAAGGCCCAGTTCACACACTGATTCTCCATGCAAGACCATCCCTAGGGATCTACACTGATCTGTACCCAAGGGATGCCAAAGGTTTGTCTACCACAGTTGGAGGTTACCTGATTGGGTAAGAGACTGAATTCTTCCAAACACCTCACAGATTCCTATTACAGAATCATGGCTGCATTTTGACTGTTGGGCTTTAAGAATGGGCAGTGAGAACAAATGAATAAAGTGGATGAACAGACCCATCAGCATGGACAACATATTTCCCCCACAAAGCATAGGAATAAGAAGCTAAACATCAATACCTGAGCTTGTCTGCTATAAAGATCACCCTTCTCTCCAACAGTAGAGAAGCAAAGACTCTACTTAGGTGCCGGATGCTGAGCGAGGAAAACAAGGACTCAAAATCAACATGTTCCAGCCTCGAGTCAAGTGGCCGACGCAATTCAATTACCTGAAAGAATAGAGAACATGACTTAGAGGCCCCGATCTCCTAAAATTTCAATCCAAGTGTTGTTGTTGTTTTTTTTGGGGGGGGGGCACTTCCACTTCCTTTGGGCTACCATGGCCCCATCCTCCTCCCACTCCTGTTCTGAACTTACTTCTGTCCCAGAACCAGGCAGGAAGTTCTTGATGGTGATGGTCCGCCCCAGAGCTGGAAATGGAGCCTCCATCACGCTCC
>JAHTLZ010003526.1:16054399-16115147 GCA_023846285.1 Phrynocephalus versicolor | reverse complement strand
TTCATCAGGGTTTTAAAAAAACCTTTTAGAGCAGGGCTGTCCAACTTTGAACAGGCCGAGGTCTACTTTTTCCGGCCTAAAGTGCTTGAGGGCTACTACACTAATACCTCTACTTACGGATGTTATCCATTCCGAGCACATGCTCATGGCCCTTGAACTGCCCGTTCAGCTAAGACAGTGGGCTGGCAGACCCAGAACTTTGCTGGGGCAGTAGTGATCCTTGGGATGGGGGAGGGAGGGGTGGAGAACTTATCCCCTCACATTTTTATTGATGCCTGGCGGGCTACTTTTGAACCCTTCACGGGCTACCAGTAGCCCGCGGGCTACCTGTTGGACAGCCCTGTTTTAGAGCATTGCTGGTAAGTTAGCAAGATTTAAAAGAATTGTGAAACGTCTCCTCCATTGCCCTTCAAAAAGAAATGGAAAGAAAGCTTGCTGTTTCTCAAGATCATTAAGTGGCTTCCCTGAACGTCCATCAAGTCGTATGCTTTAGTTCAGGCCTGCACAACAGGTAGACTGTGGGCTACCGGTAGCCCGTGAAGGGTTCAAAAGTAGACCGTCGGTCATCAATTTAAAAAGTGAGGGGATAGGTTCTCCACCCCTCCCTCCCCCATCCCAAGGATCACCACTGCCCCAGCAAAAGTTCTGGGTCTGCCAGCCTACTGTTTCAGCTGAGCGGGGCAGTTCAAAGGCCATGGCGCATTGAAATCTGTTCCCCCCAGAATGAATTAATTGATTTTCAATGCATTCCTATGGGAAACTGCTGCTCTACTTACATTTTTTTTTTTTACTTATGACCATGTGCTTGGAACAGATAAAATTCATAAGTAGAGGTTTTAGTGTAGTTCGGCCAGAAAAAGTAGACTTCGGCCTGTTCAAAGTTGAACAGCCCTGCTTTAGTTCATTTCCAGTGCTTACTTATAAATACTGGAACCAAAACAAAAGGAAGTCCTCCAAACCAACCCCGACAAAAGTAGACACCGGCAGTGACCCAAATAGATTCAGTTCACCATCAATTGGGATGGGATAGTTCACAATGGCACGTGCATTGTGTGACACCCAGGAAAAGTATAACCCAGCTCATTCCCAAACCAGACAGAACCATCTGGACTAATACCCATCTGATTGCACCCTGAGAAATGGGTTTAAAAGGGAAAAACTCACTCACATCCGCTAGTGGCCCCTATTTAAAAAAAATAATAATAATAAAGATGGGGGTGCATTAACAAACCCAAAATTAAAATGTGGTGGTGTGAAGATGTAGTGGTGCTGCAAAGATGCCCTGTTGGCCACCTCAAGTTGAGAACCTTTTTTTATATGCCGTCAGACAGCTCAAGTAAGGTTAAGGCTCAAAGGAATGTTTCATTGATTATACTGTATTTGCAGCACATTTTTCCTGAAATGTGCTGACGGGGGTGAAGAAAAAAGCTTGGTAGCCTTTCCTGAAAAGCTAGACTGAAATATAGTCTTCTGATAAACTGCACATATTCAAATGGTAAAATCTATCAATCTGGTCAGTATCAGCAGCACAGAAATAGTACTGGGTAGCACTGGGTCTATGTCTTTTATACTTGTTGTACTTTTGTTATATTGTTGTGTGTTATTTTCTCTTCCTTATGTCATTTTGCTGTTTATCTGTTCTTTTATAAATTTGTAATAATTTTTTTAAAAAAAATCAAAATAAAGAACAGAAATATAGTTTCAAAAGAAGACTAACAGCCTCCTGCTTTTCCAACAAGGATTTGCTGCCTTCAGCTCCCAGGTAAAAAGGCAGGATTATTACAAGGAGAAGCACTGGATGGACTACTTGAATCTCTCTGAGCAACCAAGACTTTTTCCCCTGATTTCTCTGTGCAATACTTAGCACTGCAATAAATAAATAAATAAATAAACAAACAAACAAACAAATAAATAAATAGACATATTTTCCCCAAATTCCAGAAAACCGGATTTCCACCAAAAAGTGTTGCATTAGAAGAGAAAACAATCACAGGGCTTGGAAATTGCTTGAAAGCCTGAATCACTGTGTTGAGGTAGGGTGTTTTGACAAGAAACAAGACCTCATTGAGTATTCTCATGTCACATGGTAGAGCGGAGAGACAGAATCTACCACTTCAACTTGCCTGGCAAATTGGCAAACAGGCGTCCAGTCTTTTGCATCAGGGAAGCAAAACTGGGGAATGGCCTTCAGTTGGTCTTCTGCCTCCCGCATGAATTTAAAAGAACGTTCCAGCTGGCCCCGTGAGGAGAGAAGGAAACTCCGATTAGTACGATGCAAGTGAAATAGCTTGAAGTACTCCTCCCACTGTTCAACCCCATTCAGTGGAGAGGTGATGACAAAGACTGAGCTTCTGCCTGGAAAACATTAACATAGCTGCTAACTGGGCTCACTGGACCATCACATAGTTCCCTCTGGATTAATTTTCTTTTTCCCCCTGGCTGCCACCAAAGCTCATTGATTGCTTTATCTAGTCAACCTCAGTGTGCTCTCTCATTGCAAATTTCCTTCCGTGCCATTAGGGGGGTAATACCAATTAGCTTAGGGACAACTTCAGCTATCTCAGAACACTTGAGCGGCACAAAGCTAGGTCACCCAGTTTGTGTATCTAACCCTGTATTTGTGTGCACCAAGCAGCAGAGGCTTTCTACTACCGCAGGAAGAGATCTTGCCTATCAAACTCTACCCAATCCTTTTAAACTGGAGAAGACAAGATATAAGCTGTGCGCAACATGTGGCTCTTTATGTTTGCAAGTATCCTAGGCATCCCTCAAATGAAGTAGCAAATCAGGCCGCCAACCTTCGGCACCAAAAAGGAAAACAATGATTAGAGCAAGCCTTTCCGGACTGCCTCTAGAATTTGGCAATGGGATAGCACAGGATGGTAACAGAAGTCCACCCTGCATCCCCTGAAGACAAAATAGGGCTCTAGTCTCTGAAGTCGGCTATCCTCTGCTTTATGTGGGGCCACCGATGAAAACTCTCAGGAAGCTTCAATGGGCCCAAAATGCGGCAGCCAGACTGCTGACTGGGGCGGGGTACAGAGATCGCATTACACCCACACTAAAGCAGCTCCACTGGCTGCCAGTCAGCTATACGGCACAATTCAAGGTGCTGACCTTGACCTACAAAGGTAGGTCCTAGCTACCTCAAAGATCAAATCTCACAGTATAAACCGACTCGGGTGTTAAGGTCATCAGGAGAGGCCCTTCTCTCCATCCCGCCATCTTCACAGGTACGTCTCATGGGAACACATGAAAGGGCCTTCTTGACTGCTGCGCCCAGAATCTGGAACTCCCTCCCACTAGAGGCCAGGACTGCCTCATCTCTGTTGTCCTTCCAGAAACAGGCAAAGACCTTTCTCTTCAGGCAAGCTTTCCCTGAATGATGGACTACCATGTGTATTTTATATGAAACTATGGGTTCATATAGACTTTATGTTTATGACTACTTTTAACTGTGTTGCTTTAATGTAATGTTGTCTATTAATGCTGTAAGATGTCCCTCAATTCCTTGTTCTTAAATACTTCGAACATGTCTTAATTGTACTGGACTGTATATTATCCCTCATTTATGTAAGCCGCCTTGGGTCCTTTTCCAAGGAGAATGGCGGGGAGAAAGTACTCTAAAATAAGAACAAACAAACAAACAAACAAACAAACAAACAAACTGAGGAACTTGGATTGAATCCCCAGGGGAGCTATCATCATACGTACACAAAGACAACCGGAACACCCTCCATCACACTCATATATTTCTACCCGGATGTTTGAAGCAAGCTTCCTCCCATGACTAGGGGCCAAGAAAGCCCATGCAGTTTGTCTGACCAACCAGAACCTCATGATTACAATACCCTGTGCAGACCCTCTGCAGCAGGCCCTACCTTCAATGGAAACTGCTGAGTGACTTCAGGGACATAAGGAGCGCAAGCTTGCTTCTTGTGCAGGGACACCACCACAAAGTACTCAAAGAGCTGCCTCTCCTGGTACTCAATCAGATCCCGCTCCAGGGTTTGGTATCTGGGAGCTTGTTTCAGGCGAGACTTCACATGAACCAGACGTTGGCTGTGAGCTATATGAGGACAGGCAAATAATCTTACATTACTGTTTTGCTGAGCATTCCCACAGCGGCTGCTGTTCCCTTTCTGCCAGAACAATCATGATCTAAATGTTCTGGTATGACTTTGAGCTACAACCAGGCAAAACACATTTTCTAATCATGCCACAAAATTGCAATCGGACATTATTATACAGGAGGTTAAGATAAGATGGACTGTTAAAAGAAACTCCTCTCCCCCGCCTTTCCCTAGAAAGACCAAAGCATGTCATAACTTGTACTTTTAAAACTGCACAACTCCACATAACCTTTGAAAAATGAAAACAGAGACCATAAAAATATTTGCCTTTGCTGATAATGGATAATGATGCCATTAATAAAAGCATGCATATTATTCAATAGTATAAGTACGTTAAATACGAATGTTATCCAAATATGACTTTCCCACTCTACTGGCATGTGCTGCTAGATCCCAATTCAAAATACAAACTATTAAACCAAAACATATTTCTATCTGTTTTAAATGCAATCTTAGAAACAGTTAACCAGTGAGTAAGTCCAACTGAACACAGCAGGACTTGCTTGGTTATAGTTGTTGTAGTTTTTTCAGATATATACCAAGATATACCTGGTATATAAAACAGTAACTAAACAAGCAAGTATTCTCAGAGGCTTTCACAGCCGGGATCTGATAGTTGTGAGTTTAAGTTTTTCTTCCTGATATTTTGCCAGACTCTGGCCATCATCAGAGGGCAAGGAGGTCAGGGAACTAGGAACACCCCAGAGCACAGAGAAAACTTCAAGTTCCCTGAGCTCCTGCCCTCTGATGATGCTGGCCACAGAGTCTGGTGAAACATCAAGAAGAAAAACTTCCAGAACACGCCAAACAGCCCAAAAAACTCACAACTATCAGATCCCGGCCGTGAAAGCCTTTGAGAATACTTGCTTGTTTAGTTACTATTTTATATACCAGGTATATCTTGGGTCCTTATAGGGAGAAAGACAGGGTAGAAAATATTTTAAATAAATAAATAATAAATCTTAACTGTATCTTTTCTTCCAAGTGTGCAAGGTTCTTTTCCTCCTCACATTACTTTCTTATCCCCACATTACTGTCACAACAACCTTTTGCGGTCGGGTCAGGGTGAAGAGTTTATGATAGTCTTAAAGCCAGCCAGTGAGTTTCATGGCTGGATGTGGCACTAGAACCTGTAACCCCGAAGAACCAAACCAGAATCTAACTACTACACGACATAGGGGGAAAACGCATACATATGACTGTACCACACATTGGTCACATAGATCATGTTCTCTGTGTCTGCTCACATTCTGGCGTGCCTCATTTCACATCACAAAAACTAGGTAAAAGAATAAGTAGCTTAAAATATGTGAATGTATATGCAGTCCCAACATTGATATTGATGTCTTTGGCTAAAGAAGGGGTGGGGACAATCAAGGACATGAGAGGCACAAATTGATCTTCATACCCAGAATTTTCAGGTCAATATACAAACTATTAAATTTCTCACAAAAACCTTATGCCTTTCTATCTTATCAATAGCTGTGTTCCAAAACAGGCTGTTTGTTTTGGTACTGCAATGTAAAACCATCCAGACCACACTTTTCGCATGTGCTTTCCATTTTATCAATAACCTTTTAAACATGTTCCCAAAATCTCTAAGAACCCATACTTAGGGTAACACTTTTGCACCTCGTCAACTCATTTTTTTTCTCCTGAATATTGATATCCCTTTTCCATTGGCTATCCGTACCATCCTTTTTTTCTTACCATTCAGTTTCTCTTCAGTGTCGCTGTCTGATTCACTATTCTCATCTATAACTGGCATGGAACAAAGAAAGGTAAAACAGAAAAGAAAGATTAATTTTCTTTTTTTTTAATAATTGCATTCTAGGCAGCAGGTAAAGTTATGGTACCCTACCCAAGTTCTCAATGAGTAGGCCATGGGTCCAGCCATTATGAATCTCCCTGGGTCCCTAAACCATTGCAAAGTGTGTTTCTCTTATTCTCTTCCTCCTCCATGTCCATAATAGCAACTGGCGGTAATGGAAAATACACATTGCAATAGCTTCAGGGCACAAGTAGAGTGTTATTAAACATTCTGGGGAGGGTGGATTGGGAAGCAGGCACATATTCGTGATTCCTGGCAGTAATTAAAGGAATATCTTCCTGCTAAAATAAATAAATTATGCCACTGCTGTACAAAGGCGGAAAAAGTGTGTTGGGAACTACTGTACAGATAAAACTATCAGTATTGTAGTGGTTTTCTATAGCTCCATGATGCAGGCATCTAGAATATTGTGCATACTTCCAGTTGGCACCCCAGAAAACAATATTGCTGAACCAGAGAAGGTGAAGAAAAATAACAATCAACACATTCAAGGGACAGCAGCAACTCCCTTAGACAGAAAGGCAACATCATTTCAGCTATTTGGTTTAATTTGTTTTTATTTGTTTGAAAGTAAAGTGTTTTCTGCTTATATATTGCCCCATAGCACTTAAAGCAATCTCTGGATGGTTTACAGTTTTAATTGCAGTATGCAGGCTACACATTGCCTCCCCAGCAAGTTGGGTACTCATTTTACCAACCTCAGAAGGATGGAAGGCTGAGTCAACCATGAGTTGGCTAGTTGGGATCAAACCCCAGGTCAGGCTGAGTGAACCTTGAGCCTCCTACCTGGAACTGAACACTAGGTCATGAGCATGGATATGGTTGTAGTACAGCAGTTTAACCACTGTGCTACGAGGCCCTTAAAAGACAGGATAGAAATCCATAAAATTGTACATGATGTCAAGAAAGCATACAAGCAGCTTCTCTCCCACATTTTATAATACCAGAACCCAGGATCACTTAGTGAAGCTGAATGGTGTCAGATCCAGGAAGCACAAGCACAACGCTCAGCTTCAGAATTCACTCCAGCAATAGCTGTACCACAGTCCCAGCTTACATAACTTTAAAAGGGGACTGGATCAGCTCAGGGAGAACAAGGCAAGGAATGACTACTAGATACTAGCCAGGATGTCTATATGGCACCTACTAGCACCAGTGCAGTATAACATGAGCTAAGAGAATACGCCAGCAAACAGAACATTGGATGAGATGGGCCTGATCTAGTAGGCTCATATATTTTAGCCACCTAGAGTAGAATGGTCTGGCCACTAGATGGAAGGGGAAAATTAATTAATTTATTATTAAATAGGCTCTTTAATGTAGAACAAGAGCAAAGAGATACCAAAAGACATTTGCAGGCCACCTCTCACTGAAAGCACACACAGCAACACTTCAAAAACATTCCACCAAAGTCATTCTACAACTCTGCGTGGCTCCTACTGCATCACTACATCTTTACCTCTTCCCGAGCTGTTCTCCGTGGACTGTGACAACCTCTTGACTCTCTTCTTCCCTCTTCGCGCCTCATACACAGCATTGATTCTTAACACCAGCTGTTTATTGTGAGAAACAGAAAGTTAGTTTTTGCTTCCTTCCACCAGTGAAGAGAATTAAATATTATGGGTGGATCTGCATTTGAGAAAAGTATCACAACATGTAAAGCAAAGCTAACAAGGCATGGAACATGTATCACTCCTGTGTAATGTACAATTAGCCTGGGGGGAGGGGTATTTTAATTCTCATCTCTTTGGGCAGGGGTGTGTGATATCTATGACACGTCACATTTTGCAGCCTATGCTTGAAGCCATAGCCACATTTAAACATGTTTATGAGTAATATGGCTTTCCTCACTAGATAAGTGTCCAAAACCACTTATCAGTTCAAACATAGGCTAAAAAAAATATGACATGTCATAGAAGTCCACCCCTTCCTAGATGGGTGATCTCTATACAAAGAGATCCACATAGTAACAATATTGACTGTTAGCAGTTGTGAGTTTTTCGGGCTGTTTGGCCATGTTCTGGAAGTTTTTCTTCCTGACATTTCGTCAGTCTTTGTGGCTGGCATCTTCAGAGGACAGGGAGCTCAGGGAACTAGGAGTTCTCTCTATGCTCTGGAGAGAGAACTCCTAGTTCCCTGAGCTCCTTGTCCTATGAAGATGCTGGCCCAGAGACTGGTGAAACATCAGGAAGGAAAACTTCCAGAACACAGCCAAACAGCCTGAAAAACTCACAACAGCTATCAGATCCCAGCTGTGAAAGCCTTTGGGAATACAATCTTGACTGCAATTGTAGCTACATGCATGTCTAGGAGAAGCGGAAGAGGGCAAGATGAAACTGCCGGAAGAGGTAAAGGAAAACAGTGGTGTGAACCAGCCCATCTTTTCAATGTATTTGAGATAAACGGTGCATTTCAGGTTTTTTTTTGAAGCGCACTCAGCAATAATGAATGCACATCACACTCTTAATGACAAATCTAAGCAAGTCAGGAAACTCAAGGCAAGGTGAAAATCTGGTCAGCAATTCTGAACTGTGAAAAGAATAGCAAATTAATACCCTAGTTAAGGCAACATAAAAATATACTGTATGTTGTGTTGTTACAGTCATAACTGACTCTTTGTGACCCCACGTCCATGGAGTTTTCTTGGCAGGAATACTGAAGTGGTTTGCCAGTTCCTACTCCAGGCGCCTACAGCACCTGGTATTCCCTGGTGGTCTCCCATCCAAGTACTAACTAGGGCCGACCTTGCTTAGCTTCTGAAATTAGGCGAGACTGGATGTGCTTAGGGCATCTAGGCAACTATACTGCATGTTAGACAACTGCATAATAAACTGATGGTAGCAGTAATGCTGGCAAGACAAAAACTGCAGCTAACTGGCTGAGCATACAGGTCTTTCACAATGAGCTAGAGTTTGCAAAGTTCTGGTTTACTTTGACATTTATGTATGCAAAATGCCTTATCTCAATATGTCTGTGAAGATTCTCAGTCATCCAGGTGAGTTTATCTGGTAGTTGAGTCATGGCAACTAGACTTCTTGAAACTCCTCTCTCAACAGAGGTGCGGGACTCAGACACAATCTGCCTGCTGCTTATCAAGTGGTACTTCCATTAATCCCCAGGCAAATCAGAAGCACTTCTCACCTCCACCAGCAAGGCTACAGCTAAGGACTTGTCTTAATGGGTGCTGGGAAATGTTGCACAGGTGAGATTTTCATGCACCCCGGGCCACTGTCCACCTAAAAAGACTATTCAGATCATGGTCTACCTAGGAACCTATTTAGGGCATTGTCCAACTTATGAGCCTTATCAGATGAGCAGAATGTGAAATCAAGGTGAACTATAAAATGGAGGACTCGCCACTAACTTTCCTTGAGGTAATGCATCAGCTGCTTGGATGAGTAGCGAAATGCTTCAGTCTCTCAAGACAAGAAGTCCAGTTGCCATGACTCAACTTCCAGATGCATTACCTCAAATAAATGCATTAGCTCAAATATGTATGTATGTATGTATGTATGTATGTATGTATGTATGTATGTATGTATGTATGTATGTATGTATTTATTAATTAATTAATTAATTAATTAATTAATTAATTATAGTTTTGCCCTGCCTTTGGAAAAGAAAGGGGGGAGACAAAAAACATGCAATCACATTCACATTCACATCCACAACAGATGGAGTCTTCCAATTTCAGTTTCAATAGCAACAGGATTCAAAATCTTCTGCTCCAAGTGACAACAATTTCTCCACATACTACACTACACCACTACACTTGATCTTAGCCAAAAGGCCAAGAAGCGATTTTCTCCATGTACTCGTTCTCACTCTTCAACCACCCCATGCCCACCACCATAAATAATTATTCAGAGAGGAATTCTACACCTTGGGAATTTTTCTCCTCCTCTTGCCATTTTGAGTATCACCCAAGGAGAAGAAAGTTTCATCAGGGCTGCTCGGAGTAGAAGGAGGACTGATTCTGGAAGGAGAACATGCCCCATCCCGGTTTGATTTCCGTATATCTAATAACTTGAAACTCCGCCGCTCCGAGTTTTGTCGAAAAAAGATGGGCTTGGATAGCAGCTGGAGAGAGACAGAACAGAACAAATGCAAACATCAGAATTTAATCTTCGTGACATCTTCTGCAAGACAGGCATAATCTTACGCGATAAAGGCATTCTTCTGCGGTAAGTGTAACCTCAAGCGAAAGAAAGAAAAGAAGAAAGAAACTTGAGTTACAAGAATTCTTGGCAGACTCCCTCTGTCCTAACAAATTTATGTAGCTGTTTTGCCTTGCACAAGATATTCTAACAAGACAATAGGACACACTTTATTTTCCACATCGTAAAAGAACTCACAGTGGTTACCAAGAGGCACTTGTCTGGTCCTCACGACAGAAGGAATTTTTATTATTTGCAAACCCTCCCTGGAAGCTTTATAGGAACAAAACAAGCCGACAAAGCTTTACCAGCCAAACAACCACAAACATTTGTACTACAGAATGAAATAACTACTGCACCACATGAGACTGAGAAGTTATGTGTTCCAGTAGCCTGTTTAGAGAGTGGTCACTACCAACGGCCTCAGAGGCAAGTTTAAACATCCCTCCGGTTGTGTAATTCTGGACCTTCACATTCCCTAACCCTGTTATTTGGCGATTGATTCTCTCCACTAGAACCACTCTGGGGTCTGGCATGATTTCATGGTTCTACTGGGCCTCGTAATTCAAGTGCTGGGTTTGAATGTGAGAAACCTGAACTTTAAATCTTGGCTGTGCCATGGCTTGCTCAGAGTCTTGGGAAAACTGGAACAGGGTTAGTGTGTAAGGCTCTCTGTATACTGGTGACTGCTAAGAAATTGGAATGTTTTTTTTCCCAAAAAAACCAAGCACTGGAGAGAAGGTCAAGTGCATGACACTTTAGCAGATAAAATAAAATATATTTCTTTAAAAATTGTTCTGCCATGAGGGTCAGACAAGTCTTCTTGGTAACCACTGTGAATTCTTCCATGATGAGGCAAGTACAGTGTGTCCTACTGTCTTACTAGACTGGTGTGTGGAGGGCAAAGCAAGTACAGAGCAATAATGAAAAAAACTGCAGATTATAAGGAATCATGTTTATTTTCCCTGTTTCCTTGGCCCTCATCTTCTTTCCCACTCCCTCTCCATCCACTCGCGAGCAGGAGTTAAAAATGAAAGTATAGTAATATCTGTTTCCAAACCTTCGAAACAGAATTGGCATCCTGTTTTCTCATTCTAGTTATTGCCACTTCAGTCCTTAAGAACACAAGTACTGTGCACTTGAAATATACGTAAGACAAGTGAATACCCAATAAATATTAATTTTCCAGAGCAGAATTTCCATCTAGCAGCTTCCATCTCTCGTCTTTGCCTCTTATCCTGGGCTCTGGTCCAGTACACCAAGCAGAGGCACGGCTCATAATAGCTCGCTGACTGTCAGGGTGGGTGTCCTCAGTAAGCCATAGACTGCCTCTCCAAGTCAGTAATTAAAAATTTGCTTTCCTTTCACAACATCAAAATAAAGATCAAACTGTCAGGCTATCCTTCTCCCAGCTCTATTCCCAACCCTCTTTTTGGGGGAGGAATATGAGAAGTCTAGGATTGCAATGAACCGAAAGAAAACTCCTCTCCAGATTCAGTACAACTAGACTGTGATTGTTGGTTTTCCACAAGTGGCCGCTATCTATGCAGCAAGGAAGGCAGCCATATTTCTTTCTTAACCTGTAGATACCATCCGGGGATTGGGGGGAATTCATTCATGACCCCAAACAATGTCCACTCCCTAGACCCACTGCACCTTAACATGCTCTAATTTAAGACATCCCATCCTGGTTTGTTTGATTGAGTTTGGGTTTTAACACTAGCGGTTCCCATTCCTTAGACCCAAATTAGGAGTTGAAGATTAAATGAATAACTTTTTATTGAACAAACTTGTCAACTGATAACTTTGCATGATTTAAAAGTCCCAGCAACTTCAAACAGTTTAGTCCAACTGCACGCTAACTCAGGCAAGTCAATCTGATCCCTCTGTAGTGAGGCGTCCTGAAGCGCTCCTGGTATATTAAGTCTCTTGGGGGGTCCCATTTCACCTGTACAAATGGTTCTGCAACATGGATGTCATGCTCATTGACGTTCGTATGCTTTGGATGTCATCATCTCTGTCTTCTTCATTGGTCCCCACTTGGTGGGCATCTTCCCTTTTGGGTACACATAAACTGCCTATTCCAATGGCTTGATTTCTTCTAGTTAAACTTGTACTCCACGCTCCCTCAGCTCAGCCTTCTCCTTCCCTATATCCCCTTCCCAACATTCTGTACCCTCCTCCATTGACAGAACCCCCCCCAACTATTGCTTCCCTCTTTCCCTCCTTAAAAATCTCACAGTCAGTCACTCTTTCCCCCTCCTCAGCTCCCTTATGTATGATCATTTTCTCTGTTCCCAACAACACACATTGTTTCCCATTCAGCACCATGGACTGAGGAAGGAGACTGCACACTACTGATTTCCCTTCTGGTATTCGGAAATTCCTTACAATTTGTTAAACACATAAAGTCATGCAAACACCCCAAACTTCTTGTTTTGTAGTTCTTGATAAGTATGTGCAAAAACACAGCTGCACTACTGTACAACACTTTCAAGAACTGAGCCATTTGAGCGCAACCAAGTTTTGAACATATTGTAACTTCTCTCCCAATCAGTCTTTCCTCCAATTTTTGTTTTGCTGTTGGCCATTCATTTTACTGCCTCACAAAGGTGCCATTTTGCCACTGGACTTGAATGTTTTAAATGAATTTAGGATTATTTTTCTGTTTTGAACAAAGTATCAGCGGCCTTCAAGCTATTGGAGAGTCAGAGTAAAAAGATTACTAAAGGTTCCTGTGGGAGGATCCTGATGAAAGAAGACTCGAGTCCAGTTGTCCGACCAGTGGAGCGATCCCTCGCCCCTTGCCATTGGCATGTTTTATTACATATCATTTACATCCCAGAGTATGCACAGCATCAGTGATTGGTTACAAGGAAAAGGGTGGCATATGCTGGTTGGCTGCTGTATAGGGAATTGCCTCGTGAACAGAGCATGTTTTGCACAGTTATTGATTACAATAACACATGTCCTTGCTGTTTACATATGAGAGGTGAGTTAATGAGAAGTATACAAGAATAGGTAAAGGGAAATGAAAAGCAAACAGGATTAGAAGTTTCAGAAGGTGATAGTGAGTAAAACAAAGCACAGCCTAGAAAAGCCAGTTGAGGAATGCTTGCAGCTGTAAATCCCCACCCACCCCTTTGCCCAATCTAAAACTAAAAGCAAAAGAGAGACAGAAGTAGGATAGGTATACAGAAAGTGGCTGAATACAGAACAAGACATGATGGTAAAGGGCAATCCCTATCTGCCTTCCTGTATTGATGTGCTGACAGACCCAGATATCCCTCACATGGATGCCAGGCCAACATAGTTTTCAGCTAGAGCCAATGGACAACAGGTACAAAGGTCCACTTCTCTGCAACAACTCCGCTTCCAATCAGCCACATAAAAAGCAGCCGGTTTCATGGCCATGTAGCTTTCCCACATGAGATGCTAAAGTATTGCCAGTCTAAACCCGCAGCAAAGAGGAAACCAATGAACATCATTTATAACCCATCAGGGTGCATCAGTCATAAAGGTTTTATCCTCTTAATAAAAACAAGTACCAAATGTGATGTGCAGGAAATTAACAGGATGGTAGAGTTAATCCAAGATGGAAAACCACATCAGACAGCGAATTAGGGTTTTTTGATCTCTGCAGGGCATCAACTTTCTCACCACGCTAGCTTTATGACACAGCGAAAACACATAACTTTGGGGCACCAGACTTGCATATTACACTGGTTAGATCAGGATACCTTTGTGGGTGTGCCAGGAACCGAAGAAGATGGAGATGCTGGAAAGTTTAGTACACATTTCTTTCCCAGGCAACGGCTATTTGTCTCAATGTCTTCATAGGGGTTCTCTTTTACTGGAGGATCTAGAGAAAAACACGCACACACACAAAAGTTAAACCAACACATAAACTTTGGAGCCTTTAAATATTTTAAGAAGAAAATAACTATTTTTGCTGGTCCAAACTCTAGTCCAGCTGTTTCCAGGTTGGTGCCCTTCCAATATGATGGAATGCATCAAGGCATGATAGCAGCTACAGTCAACATCTGGTGTGTGCCATCATACCTTTATCCATTTCCCACGACTGTCAGAGTTGAATACTATTTTAATCTCAACTAGAGTAGAGACAGGGAAATCAGAGGGATTGGCTAATGAGCCTTGTCCATTTCAATGGGTCTACTTAGAAGGGACTAAAAGTTTTTGCATTCTGCAAAGAAGGCAGCGCTTTCTCTGTCCTTTTAACTCTGGCCTCAAAGAAAGAACCTGTTTAATTCACATGCATCAACAGACGTTCAATGGAAAGAGGCAAGGGTGGATTTTTTTTAAGTAGTTACCCTACCTGAGCATCAGCAGCCAGTGGAAACATCCTGGCTGGGTTGCATGAAGAGAGAAGCAGAAAATGTTGAACAAAGGAAATGGCAAGAAAGCAAAACATTAAATAGAGAATTAAGAGGATATGCTGTGTATAAAGTTGTTATAATATGGGGAGCATTGTGGCCCTCCTCTCTCCGTTATCACTTCACAACAAAAAAGGGAGAGCAATACCATACCAGGGAAGGGCCTTTTCATATGAATTTGAACCTTGGAAAATAATTAGTTATATGTATTTTCTTCTATCAAGTAGTTCTTCAGCATCAAGGTTATCTCCTTCTAGGATCTTTGCATACACAACCTACCCTCCCCGAATACTTCTGGTTGTGCCACAAATTAGCTCACAGTTTTGTTACAAAAATAGTGTGTATCCTGTGATCATTCCAACTCCAACCAACCATTCCTGGCACAGCTAATCATTAAGGTTGAAAGAAACTAGAACACAACGATACAATTCATTGTACAAAACGATAGTAAGGTCACATCTGGAGTACTGCATACAGTTCTGGTCACCGCATGTCAAACAAGACATACTGGAACTGGAAAAGGTGCAAAAGGTGCAAATTACTGGGCTGGGGCACCTCCCTTATGAGGAAAGGCTATAGCATTTGGGGCCCTTTAGTCTGGGGAAAAAAAGGTGCTTGAAGGGGAATATGATTGAGCCGTACACAATTATGCACAATTATGATTAAAGTAGATAGAGATACGCTCTTCACCCTCTCACAAAATACCAGAACTAGGGAACATCCATTCAAATTGAGGGTTGGAAGAGTGAGAACAGACAAAAGAAAATGCTTCTTTACCCAGCGTGCTCCCTGCCATAGGGTAAGGTGATGGCATCTGGTCTGGATGCCTTCAAAAGAGGATTCAACAGATTCCTGTTGGAAAAGTCCACCACAGGTTGCAAACCATGATGGGGGTGTATAATCTCCAGGCTTAATAACAGTGTATTTCGAAGGCCAAATGCAGGGGAGTGGTACCAGGAGACAGATATCTAGTCTCGTGCGCTCCCAGAGGCATTTGGCAGGGCCACTGTGAAATACAGGAAACTGGACTAGATGGGTCCTTGGCCTGATCCACCATGGCTCTTCTTATGTTCTTATATAATATCACCACATTCTACCAGAACAACTAAATAATTTCTGGCAGCCTATGGTGGAGTCAACCTGAAGTTATAAATCCGCAAGATCAAACAAGCTGAAATGCAACTCCTTGCTTGCATTTATAGTGATTTGTAGCTGCTCAAGTCTCTTTCTTATCCACCTTCATCCCTCAAACACCTACCTACAATATCTTCATAGACGTTTTCCTCTGATAAAGTGCGTGTTAAAGCCAGTTTAGTCTGAGCATACCAGTCTACCCGGCCGTTCTCAGACGAGGACTGCAGTAAGTCTTCAAATTCATATGACTTCCTGTGGAGGTTTGTGGGAATGAACAAAGAGGTGAGAATAAAAACAGTCTGATGGAGGGCAACATACTGTTTTTAAGAAAATTATGCAAATTTAGTCATTCGTTTGGAAAGTACTTTTTGACACATTCATGCAAAGGGTTCCCTCCCACCACCATGCCATCTCCTAGGCCAGTGTTACCTTGTGTTAGTCCTTTCTTTCACACCCCAGTGCATCCTTTCTCATGCTCTTCATTCTTCCAGCTGTTAACACTCGCAGCTCTCTGAAGATCTCCTGCTCTTATAGAGCCTTTTCACACGGCCCCTAAACTCCGCAGCAAATGGCTCCCAGCTCCGGAGCTTAAAATTGTTTCCCCACCAGCTCTGGAATTTACAGAAAATTAAGTGCGACCACGCCCACCTAAACGCATCCCAGCGCACTTTTCAGGTACCTGCTCTCCGGAGGTGAAAAATCCCTGATGCGCATCTAACGTAGAGAGTGCCGGGCTCTCCTGGCTTCTGTTTGTTTTCTGTTCTTTTCTTTTTTTCTCCCTCCCCTCACGCAGCCAGCAGCCAGGAGTGCAGAGGGGGTGGGAACACAGAAACAGCGACAAACCCCCATGATCTCTGGTCCAAATTTAAGTGGCCAGCGGATCTTAGGGGTCGTGTGAAAAGGCTCATAGTTGCCTGCTCCCCCCCCCCAGGCCTCAAAAGCCTCTGCTTACAATACCAATTATCTTGGTTCCCTCCATTCTTTCCTTAAAGTTTCCGTTTTTGAGTAACCTTTGGCATGGTCTTTTAGAACTTATATCCCACAGGAGCTAAGCCTGTTACAGAGCTAAATCCATACGGTTCCTTTGTTTCTCTTGTGGCTATTTCCCCCCCTCCATTGTTGTCTTCTTAATGACAAATTTTGGATGATAAAATTCTCACAACACAGGTTTGTTCTTTTAAACCTCTGCAAAGCATTATGCACTTTGAGGGACATCCAAACCATCAACAATATCAAAAGGACACTGTCCACTTTGATGTATTAGACCTCTTTTTTTCTTTCTCTCTTTTCCGCTTCATGCCTTTGTCAAGATGCATACAATTCCTATGTAGGAAAGCTCGGGGAGAAGCTTATCTATCTCTAGAAATACAGAAAACGCACAGCACCCCACATATGCAAGACATACATCTCAATATGAGATGAAGGCTTTTTGTTTTGTTTACAATGCCTGATCTATTTTATCATTTTAATTTTAAGGCCTTGGGGGTTAATAAATTCTGCTGAATAAGTGCAAATTATTCCTGTGAATCAGTAATCTGTAGACTGCTCTCTTAAATCCCTTCAGAAATTAACAAACCAAAATTGGGGGGGGGGGGCAACATAACCATATGTGGACAACCCCTGGAAAGACCTGGCAGACAGCTGGAAAGTGACGGAATTAACCTAGCATTGAGCCATTCAAGTGCAAGGGACTCCAAATTACATATCACACCACCACCAAATGTTAATTACAGTCCATTACAGGAAGGAGGAGAAAATACCCCTTCTCTGTTACTGTTTCCGAGGCATCCTTCTTTCCTTCCAGGAACCTCCCCTTTCAGTCACTGGTTTCAGGATCAATGCTTGCAAAAAGTGCCAACATGGTTGAGGGAAGTCATTGATAGAGGAAGTGCTGAACAAACGTTTTTACATCTTTCTCATTGGTCATTGTCAAGCACCTTGTCCTAGGGATATTTTACAATCAAGAACACCAAAAAAGCTTTTATTAGAAGAACTATTTGTCCTGTTGAATAACAGATTCTGGGAACTAGGTTCAAGAAATAGATTTTCCTCTCTCTGAATATCTTTGAGTGTGTTACATAGGAAGTCCTACACAATTTGAATCAGTGCCAAATCCTAACCTAAGCCCTCTGGCTGGTTTTGAAAGGTGAGCCAATACCAGTGGGTCATCAAATGATAAAATGTGATAGGGACCTCTATCAACAGACCATTAGGTCTTTTCATTCCTCAACCTACCACAGAGGTGAGAGTACTAAGGGATCTCCACATTCAGGAACAAGTAACAATGGGTGCTAATACCTGTGATCGGTGTTGGTCTTGTGCTTTCCATTCCTCAGTCTTCTGCTGACCGCTGAAGGGGGAGGTGAAGATGGGAGGGGAGGAGGTGGAATAGAGGGCAGAGGGGGCAGGTTCCTCTTATTCCTAACTAGTGGGACCCATCCCTCCTCACCCTCATGTTTGAAAGTCCGCCGAGGTTTAGGGAGTGGATTGATAAAAGGTTTCTTTTCAGGCAATCCCGGCTCCGTGTACACGTTCTCCTCATTGCTGACTTTGCCTTTTACACAAGATGCCTTGATCTCTTCTAGAGTTCCAAAGATTGGCTCGGGGGATTCTGAGTCCAAACCGAGGAGTCGCTTCCCAAGTTCTGACCGGCTGGCATTCTCTTGGCCTTCAAAGGGGTTGCAAGTCTCCTCTGCTTTCTCTTGCAGACAATGTGGGGAATAGTAAGTACCTGGCAACTGTGGCTGGAGCTCAGCTGAACCTCCCTTCAAGGCTTGCTCCAGTTTCTTGACCTGGCTCAGGACAGACAAGTTCTCCTTTGGAACATCCTTCTTCCCATTCTTCAGCTCAGAACCTTTGCCGACACTGGAATTAAGCTCCTCCTCTCTTAGCTTCATCTCTACCCTTCTCTCTGTATGCTGCCCTGGATTTATTACCATTCCTGTTCTTCTCTCAGAGTCTTTACTTGTTCCTTTACTGTCCGGCTGCCAGTTCACCTGCCTCTTGGTGTCCACGTCCCTTGTCACCGCACTATCCCCTGTTATCTTCTCTACTACACCCAAAAATGAATTGAGATCCTCTCTAACTCCTTGGTCTTCCTCTTTCCAGGCAGATACAGGAGACATTGCATCTTTCTTCCCTTCCCACTCTGAAATCTTCTCTTTGATACTCAAAGGCTTATTTTTCAAGCTGACTCTCCCAACAGATCGGAGGTTCTGGTTGCCTCCCATTTGTTTCTTTATAATCCTGCCACTTTCCCCAATGTTGAGATCTACAGAAGGGTCACCAATGATCATCTTGGGACTAAGCATGTTCCGCTGAAAACAGTCCAACCTCGAATCCAACATCAAGTTCTCCAGTGCTTTCAGTGTGCTCTTTACAGGAGCAGATGGCTGTTCTTCATGTGCTAGCTTGGTGGAAATACTGTCCAAGTACTTTCTCTTTGAAGGCCCACACCAAACTTCTGCCTTTTTGGTTAGATTATTTAGACTTGCAAACTGGACCCTAATGAACAAAAGCAATTAAAGATTTGTTTTAAAGTGGCAGAAAAACTTTGTAATTTGCAGCCCTCTTTCTTAATCCTACTCAGTCACTAAGCAAGGTCTTGTTAAAACAGATGACCTCACCCAGCAGCCTCGTATAGAGGTTAAATAGCATGGGTGAGATAATCAGCCCCTGTGGAACCACCCAACTGAGAGTCCAAGGGGTTGAAGTCATGTTGCCCAGTTGTATTCCCTGAGGGACAGTCCTCTAAGAGAAATCGGAACCATGCCAAGGCAGGGCTCCTGAGCTCCAATTCAGAGGGCCTCCCCAGGAGGATACTGTGGTTGATGGTTTGAAAGGCTGCTGAGAAGTTGAGGAGGATCAGCAATGACACCTTTCCCAGGTCAGTCTCCCTCAACAGGTCATCATGCAGGACAACCAATGCTGCCTCCGTACCATGGCACGGCCTGAACTCAGACTGGAATAGATCAAGAGCATCAGTTTCATCCAGGAGTTCCTGAAGTTGATCTGCTAAAACCCTCCCCAACACCTAGCTTAAACATGAAATGTTGGCAACCCCAGACTGATGGCTGTCAGATATGAGTTAGTGGATACATGTATTAGACAGGATGTTCTATATATATTTGATATGTATTTAATTTATTTAAAGATGGAGTCTGTAAAAAGTGCAAAGTCACAGTGACTCAATGTATAGTTTTTTTCTAATGGAGTACAGATGTTAAAAATTGGCATAATGAATTTTGGCTGATGCAATGGGATTGCAATAGCTATGAGGTAATGTCATTTATGATTGGACAGACACATGTATATAAATGTTCTGTAAATCATTGTTCATTGGGCTTTCCATGAGTAAGGCACCCACTTTGTTTCTCTGTCGTATATTTTGTCAATGTAATGCTGTTATGCTGTTGAATTTTGTATAAATGTAATAATGTGATTTATCCCTCTATGCTTTGTTGAACTTTGTATAAGTTCTGTGATGCTGTGATATATTTTTGTGCAGTTTGTCATATAGCTGTTTGGTTTTAAGAAAACTCTGTATCTGGCTAACTATTTATTCAATAAGTATTGCTTCTGCTGGCTGATCAAATAGCACATACTCTGACAATGGCAAACAATGCTGTATAATTCAGCCTGATGGTTCTGAGCTTCACTTATCCAGTTAGCTAAGTATGATCTTATGGTCTTAATCCTCACATAATAAATGGAGGACTGAGATCTGGATGGCTGCTAAATTAATTTCTGTTGTTGCCTGCCTCCAAATGGTCTCTAGCTGCTTCAAGACCCACAACATGTGGTCAAACCATGCTGCTGGGTTAATTCAATGGTGGAAGAGGTGTTCAGGAGCAATTGTGTCAATAGCCCCAGTAGAAGTAGTGAACCATGTATTAACCAGGGTGTCAACAGGAGTGCCAATCTGGTCAGTCGGAACACCCCACAAGGTATCCTGGAAATGACTAGGATCCAGTAACCCATTTTGTAAAACAAAGTGTTCTGCTTATATACCATCCAATAGAGCTTAAAGCGCTCTCTGGGCAGTTTACAAGTAATGATGTAGGCTACACATTGCCCCACAGGGAGCTGGGTAATCATTTTATCCACCTTGGAAGGATGGAAGACTGAGTGAACCTTGAGCTTGCTGCCTGAGATTGAACCCCAGGTCATCAGCACAGCTATAGCTGCAGTTCAGCAGTTTAACCACTGCCCCATGAGAATGTAACACATTCTCTTGGTTACAGATTAAATGTAATATGCTCCTTGAGCAAGACTGGGGTATAAATGCAATAGATATACTCTTCTACAAGTGAGAGAACATGTAATGAAAGGAACATCCTAATGTCAACGTTGGCCCGGCCCACCAGAACATCAGAGTCTCTTGCGCTCCGGATCGCCACCCCCCGGGAGGCACGTAAAACCTCCACCTGGAACTGCACTTTCTCTGTGGCGGATCCCACATTGTGGAACCACCTTCCAAGTGGAATCAGGACTGCAGAGTCCCTCTCTGCATTTAAGAAGCTGCTAAAAACCTGGCTCTATATGGCTGTGTTCAGCGATCAAGGAGGTTGAGTCATTCTATGAGTAGGGATCACTAGTTTGTATGTCTGTTTTCGCCATCTTGCCTCAGTTTTTATCTTGAATTTTTAGCTTTTGTAATGCGGGTTCTACTGTTTGCTGTTGATTTTCTTATATGTCATTCTGTGGAACCAATTTTTTTTAATTGTTGTATGTTATACATGTTAACCGCCCTGAGTTCCCGTTCGGGAAAATCGGGAGGTATATAAATATTAAAATAAATAAAATAAACAGAGATGGATGAATGCAATACATATACTTTTCTACAAGGGAGAGAACATGTAATGAAAGGAACAAACAGAGAGGGATCAATGGTCTAACACTATATGAGGCAACCTCATGGTTTATTTGGTGGGAAAAAATAAAAACCTACATCGTTTCCACTGGTATATGCTTGCACTCCTTTTGTTCCATTTTTATTTCTGTTTGAAGACAGTTTGTAGATTTTTGACCTACCTCCTGCAAAATTTGCAAGCAGAAATGACTATGAAAGGCATACATACATGAAACATAATAATGCCTCCACATTATCATCTTCAGTTCTCTAAAACAAAGCCACTAACTATCTTGAGCTTCAGTTCAAGTACAATTCTCATGTTAGGAATGGTTTTATTTAAGAAGCACAATTAATAACTAGTATCTATTATTACTTCTTCTGTCACACCAATACTCCTCAGCATAAAAGTACAACTGGAAATACTCACCTCTCAGTTGTTTTGCAAGCACTGGTTTTAGCCTTGATGCTCACATTGGTGGCCGTGCCTGCTGCTGTCATTGTGTCAGCATCTGGCATGGCTGCCATCCACCTAAAAAGGAAGATCAGAAAGCACACACAATACATGTCACACGGCTAGTTCAGTTAACTTTGGCACTGTGCTCAGAGGATCCCTGTTATTAAATTCCGCCATACACCAAACTCTCATTGTTGAATATCACAACTATATAAAGAAAGAGGGGGAAAGTAGATTTGACAACCCTGAATCCTCCCACAACTCCATGATATTATGACAATATCTATGCAATGCTCATTTGGTCTATTACGATATTCAGAAGTTGTTTAGCAGAAGTACTGCCCCCTTTCATTTGATATATCATTTAGGCCACATCATTTCTACTCAGGTGAAAGTAGGAACATGCTTATATCATAGAATTATATAAAAGGTACAGTTCTCCTCTCTTTACATGCAGATGACGGAGACAGTCTGCTGTGCTTGTTTATCCAGGTATGGTTCATTCTCGTTTCCCCTTCATCCGAGGGGGAAATCATACATTACATTTTCTGAGTTGTCAGTCCTCAGAAACAGAAAATGAGCCTCACAGCATGTGCAATAGGAGACTATACATATTTTGGATATTATTTTCTTTTAGTAAAAGAATGCTTCAACTATATCTTTGCACTTTGCAGAGATCTGGGTAACTGAAAATAAATATGGAAACATACTACATAATACAATAGCATGTAGCCATCAACAAGCAGAGAGGCATATATTATCAGACATATCAACGCCTTAAAATGAACTGGAAAATAAAATCATTTTAACTTGGAGCTGGAAAAAATGGTAATGCTGGATCTGCGACACCGCAAAAAGAAGACTGTACAGCAACTGGAGCATACAACAGAGAAAGGGCTCTCTGTAATTTATACATCATGCTCAAAGCACATTAAAAAAAGATTCACATATCTTACGGTCCAGGCAGACTCAGATAGGAAGATGTGCCTTTCAGATATTTTGGCTCCACACCAGAATTGGTATAATATAATTTTTCCCAGCTGTTCCACTTGAAATTCTGGCAGCCATATTTTACGGTAGTTGAAACTTCTAGGTCACCTTCAAGGCCAGCCACGTGTCTTGGCTGGCCTTGTATTCGTTAGTAGTGCACAGATCATTATAGCAAGGCCATCGCTTTCCAGAAAGGAACTGCTGAATTTGGTCAAGGGCATTTTATGGCCATCAAGGCCACCATGGCCACAAGTGACAAAGTTGGACTAAGAAACATGCCAAAGCTATACTCCACCTCTTGCAAGGAAAAGACAAGGGATCTGCATGGGCAGATCAAAGTGCACCCCTGGCCACCAAACACATGAGCTACCTACAGTGTCTCTATCTTGTTGTAATTTCAGTTTACTGTCCTGATCAGGGGCTCCTCCAATTCTGAGAAAAGAATATGCTACCACTCTACGACCTCACCCAATAGATTTTAAGGGTGTTACAAAAGAGTCTTAGTGAACCCTGCAGATTCAAACGGTTGCCCTGGGCTTGAGAAGAACTACCTAACCCCACAGGGTATCTTCTGAAACTGGCCCTATAGTAAGAAATAGAACTGCTATGTCACGGTGTCTCCAATACCCAATGCACAGAGCTGCTCCTATAAAACTCTGAGATGGGTGATATTGGAATCTACTGAGAGATCAAAGAGAACATTGTTCCTCTTTACAAAAGTCATCCATCAGGTGGACCAATGAGTCCATATAATTCATTTTGTTTCAAAGTCTCTCCAAGACCTTGCTGTTATTAGCAAGCAGACAACGGTTGTTAAGCAGAGACCAGACAATTGCCTCCTTCAAGACAGCTGTACTCATGTATTTGTTACTTCATGGATCAGTGATAGTGAACCTTTTAGAGACCGAGTGCCCAAACTGCAATACAAAACCCACTAATTTTTTTTTTTTGCAAAGTGCCAATACAATAATTTAACCTGTATACAGGTGACAAAGAAGGGGCAATGTTGGGTGCCCACAGAAAGGGCTCCAAGTGCCACCTTTGGCACCCGTGCCATAGGTTCACCATCAATGTCATAGATGTACCCAGCCTCCCAATTTTCCCTGCCTAAACTTAATGGTCAAGATAAGAAAGAAGTCACTCATTCATAGGGTCACTTTAAGTCACCATCAACTTGATGATGTCAAGCAACAGGTCATGGTGCAAGATGGGAAGGATTGACCACACCTCTCCAACTAGCTTGCCTGTGACTTCAGGCTACAGCAAGTACAAGCCAAAGAGTATTGCTGTAGATACCTCCTCAGCAGTTATCCTCTGGGTTCTGGAACTTGTAATCCAAAGAGGTATTTCTTTCTAAGCTGCAAGCAACTTCAAAGTGAAGAAGAGTAATCATTTCCCAAGAAGACAAAGATAAGGAAATTTCTGTTAAAAGAAATTTAGCAGGGATAGCCACTCCAAAAAGAGGGACAACCCCAAGAAAAAAAAGGGACAATTGTATGTATAATTTACAGGTCCAGCATCATACATAGAACTTGGAAAAGTTTCTTTTTTGGCCTATGGTACCCAGGATCTCCACCATTGTAGCATCTGTCAGCATGCTAGCTTGAGGATATTAGACATGGTAATCCAAAAAAGTACATGTTCTAAGCTTGAGCTGATATCTTTCTGAAGATGGTTACTAGTATGACTGGGGAGCATTACAGTTCGAGTGGCAACAGTAACAACACTGTAATTCTGGAGATATGAATCCAAGACTGCTACTTATTCTCTACATCCTGCCGACATCTGTATAACTTTTCTTGCCAAATACAGTGGACCCTCGTATAACAAACGGTTTGTATAGCATAAAAGCTGTACAACACCAAAAATTCCAGAGATAGGGGAAATTTGCTTAACAGAATTGCCTCTGGGGCGAATCCGTACAACATAAAAATAGTCGCGATTAGGGATTACTCTGTTTTCAATGCATTCCTATGGGAAATTTGTATAAAGGAAAATTTGCTTAACAGAATTTCATTTGGAACGAATTAATTCCTTTATACAAGGTACCACTGTAAACGTATTACAATGCTACAGACTCAATGAATGCTTTCTGTTCTATTCTTTTTCACCACAGCAGTGCTTCTTCATCATTTATAGAGACAAGCGTTGTTTGGGGGATAACATAATTCTAGGACCCTTTCTCCTCATCATGAAAAGCATGATACAAGTGCCTTTTAGCCATAATAAGCTAAAAGGGGGTGGAACTAACTCTTGTGAAAAGAGTGATAAGGTCTCCAACAGGAGGCCATTTTCCGTAATTAAAATATCCCTATTTCTGTCCAATTATTTTTCTGGCTCCTGTGTAATCGCTTTGAACATGCGGAAGTGGCAGTGACTGCCAGATAGAAGGAAGACACCTTTAATACTTGAAGATGACCCCCTGTCATCATCATCTGGTGGTGGCAGCTTTCAGTTATTAAAGACTTCATCCTCTTGTCCCATAGCTTCCACAAAATGAACAGGATTACATGGGATTTGGAAGAACTGAGAGACAGAAGTAGGAAGTTTTTAATTACCATTAATCTATCCCCTACTGGTGACACCATTACCCCTTCCTCAGGTGTAAGTTACACAACTGGATTTCAGCAATTCTGTGATGTGAAGTACAGTATACTGTTGGGGAGCGATACAACTGTGATGCAGCCCTTTTCTTTAATGTGGAGAAGCAGAGGAGAAGTGCTTAAAAGAACATGCTTTTCTAAAAGCCCTTCCTAGAATGAAAATTGGATGGGCCCTCACAAGAGATGCAAGACATGGAAGGCAAAGATTTCTCATCTAAGTGAGAACTCTTCGAAGATTTGCCAATTGAATCAAATGCTTCTGATCTTCTATTCTGTAGGCTAAAATATCCACCTCTGCCAACCTTTCCTCATAGGATTTGATCTCCAGACATCTTTACTGTGCTCTAGCAGTATGTTTGCATTTGTCAACATGAACCAATACACTGCAGTGCCCACCACTGGACAGGGAATTCCAGGTGAGGGCCATACAAGAGGCACACACATATCTCTTTTATTTGTAAGTTAGATCAGCATTCCACAGCCTGATGCTTTCCAGATGTCCTGGTCTGCAACTCCCATCATATCTAGTATGAGCAAAACAGGAATTATAGTGCAGCACATCTGGAGAACAACAGCTGTGGTCATCTATGTTTGCTCAGGAACTGTAGTACAGTAAAAGATTAGCTAAACTATTATATTTATTTGCTACATTTTTATCTTAGCTTTCATTTTAAAAAGATCAAGGTGGAATACACGGTTCTCTATTTTTTACCCCCATCTTCACTGATTTCGAACATAAAACAGGTAACAGAGAATTAAGACATTAAACAGCCCAAGCATGTTAACAAATATTAGTAGAACATCAAGGCAAAGGAATTTAAAATGCCTAGCCTGACAATTAGGACACTGGTAAAATTAGGACACTGGTGGCTCAGTGGACTGAGGCTCCGAAACTGTTGGCTGCAAAGTCAGCAGCCTGAGGGTTCGAATGCTGGGTGCCACGCAGAGGAGCGAGCTCCCGCTGATAACCCCAGCTCCTGCCAACCTAGCACTTCGAGAGCATGTAAATGCAAGTAGATAAAATAGGTACCGCTGTAAAAAGTGGGAAGGTAAAACAGTGTTTCCTTGCAGCCATGCCGGTCCCGTGGCCATGGACTTGCACAACACTGGCTCTTCGGCTTGAATACGGAGATGAGCACCGCCCTTAGAGTCGGACACGACTAGCACACATGTGGGGGAAACCCTTTACCTTTTAGAAAACATATTGATATCACAATCTTGCTTTCACAGAATGGGTGCATTTCAGGTGTAAAACCCCTGCTGCGA
The DNA here is from genome assembly GCA_023846285.1 of Phrynocephalus versicolor. Classification (NCBI taxonomy): domain Eukaryota; kingdom Metazoa; phylum Chordata; class Lepidosauria; order Squamata; family Agamidae; genus Phrynocephalus; species Phrynocephalus versicolor. Next base: position 16,088,331 of record JAHTLZ010003526.1, on the reverse strand, counting down.
AAGAGCTCTGTGCAAGCAGGGCACTAGTGGTTGCTAACTAGTAGGAAAGTAACATGCATGTATAATCTGCACAAGGACAGGTCATGCAGAAAGGCCCTTAATGAGCCAATGTATTCCAAGAGCAACAGAACTAATCCACATAGCTGTTAAAGGCCAAGAACGAATATTGCCTCTAAAAGAGTAATGAAGGGTCTTTTAGGTCATTATTCATTATCCTTTCCAAAGCAATCTCTGGTTCTTTGTTTGCCTGCCCTGGAGAGAGGCTTCTATTCACCATTCAGATTGTTGAATTTTTTTTAAAAAGAGGTTTTTACTTTGCTTTGTAAAACCATTCCAAGCCTTTTAGGATATGGTCTTTTCTTTCTGATTCCCCTGCTTTCCCATTACTTCTGAAGAGGGCATTATGCAAAGGCAGTGGGCACAATTTCCCCCCATGGAAAGCAGAATATTCATTGTCTCTTGCACAATACTTTTGTAAGAATGGTGGGGTGGGTGTGAAAGAAGATCCGGAAAGCTCTGAAATCCATTCATTTGGCAAGTCTTTTTGAGGTAACCCTGCCATAATCCATTACTTTGTTGGCAGAAGCAGGTGGTACTGTTAGTGATTCATCCAGTTTTGATGATTGCAATGGTTAAAAGAGCTTCTGGCTGTTGTGAGCTTTTCGGGCTGTTTGGCCGTGTTCTGGAAGTTTTTCTTCCTGACGTTTCACCGGACTCTGTGGCCAGCATCTTCAGAGGGCAAGAAGCTCAGGGAACTAGGGACCCCAGAGCACAGAGAGAACTCCTAGTTCCCTGAGCCTCTTGCCCTCTGAAAATGCCAGCCACAGAGTCTGGCAAAATGTCAGGAAGAAACAATTCCAGAACACAGCCGAACAGCCCAAAAAACTCACAACAGCTATCAGATCCCAGCCGTGAAAGCCTTGGAGAATACATTATAAGAGCTCCTTTCTCAAGATTTCAGGTATTGACGGGGGGGGGGGGGGAATAAAGAAAGAATAAAGTCCTATCTCATTAGAGGTGGCTTCCAGCACAACCTTGGGGTTGCCATGTCAACTACATTCTATTGCCTGATGTGTCAGAGCCAAAACCTGAGAAAGGGGACAGATCCTCCTGATGTATGGGGTGAGCCCTTGTGATGTCATGGGTTGGGGTAAGCAAATAGGAGAAGTAAGGACATGGCTGTTTCTTTCTAACCCCACATCCTGGAGAAATATCACAAACAGGAACTGAGCAAATGAGCCCAGAATCACAGTAAAACAATGCAAACGATGGAATACAGCAACTCAGAACCAAGTCCCCTTTTCCACCCTTTTCCCCTGTGCCATTTGCCCGAATTCAAGCATGTCCAAACTTCAGCCCTCCTGATGTTTTGGACCACAACTCCCAGAATTCCAACCTGTATTTACAATGGCAAAGGATTGTGGGAGTTGTGGTCCAAAACATCTGGAGGACTGAAGTTTGGACATGCCTGCCCTAATTCCTGCCTTCCTCACCAAGGATTCTGAAAAAATAATGCTGTTTCCTGGGACTCCAGCTAGTATCTAGCATACCTGCATCACACTTGCTGTTCGAGTGGATACTTAACACACCATCAGAAAGGAGCATAAAAGACAATGCTTATCTGCATAAATCTGTATGGCCAGAGTACTGCTGGGGAAATGCAAAACGGAAAGGCAAAGCATTTCCCCACTTCAGAGAACTGTCTTTCATACGTTCAGATGCTTATTGGTTGCAAAATTGGACACATGACCAATTCGTGAAGCTTCGCCCCTAAGTCTAGTCTTTCTGAACATGATAGGCCCACTTCCTTTTATGTATAGGTGTGAAATGTGTGGTCAGCACAACAGCTCAGTGGTTTTGGCATCTGGCTACAGAATTAGAGGTTAGGAATTTGATTCCTTCCTCACTGTTTCTCCTGGCCAAAGGGCCAGCCTGTGCAGCCCTGGACAAGCTGCACCGTCCCAAGACCCCCCCCCCCCCCGAAGAAGAAGGAATTGGCAAACTACTTCTGTGTATTCTACATAGAAAACCCCAGAAAGGGTTGTCATATGCTGGAACTGACTTGACAGCATACAATTATTATCAAGGCTACTGTTGTTGTTACATATAAAATGCAAATGATGTCTATTGCAATACGGTTCAAATTAGTGTGAAGAATCGTGATCAGATGCCCTATGTATCTATTAAATCTTTTGTGCAGGAACTGTTTACTAAAGATGGGGCAGCTGCAAAGTTCCAGATCTAGCTTGCCCCAGTCCTTTATTTTTCAGGACTACATCAGGCAGGTATAGGTCTACAGACAGCCTCAAATAAGGGGTTCTGTCAGCTCGTTTGGATGAGCAGTGAAATGTTTCAATCTCTCAAGAAAAAGAAGTCCAGTTGCCATGACTCAGCTTCCAGATAAACTCACCAATCTCCAAATTTGTTTGGTACAGGCATGAGAGAAAGAATAATTAATAGGAGAAATATGGTGACTGACATCTAATGCAATGGAAAATAATGGAAAATAGATCTTCCTAGAAACAATAAAATAATGCAAATTCTACCATAGCATGAAAAAATTCTTAGCTCAATTCACCACTATAACAGAAGGAGAAGAAGTTCAATAACAAAACTTGGGGATTATATTTTGTGGCCATTCCCTCACCGGACACTGGATACAAGTTTACCTCCCTCTGGAGACTAGAGATGTGAAGGCCCAGATAAAAACCGGAAAAATTCAGGAAAAAAACTTTTTCCCCTATTTTTTTCCTGAAGCCTTTTTTGTTTTTGTTTTTCCAAAAATTGGGAAAATTGAAAAAAGAAAAAATTATTATGGAATGTTTTATTTCAACATGATGAATAAAATATTTTAAGACAGGGTGTTCAAATATTTTCCAAATAATTTCTAAAATACAGTACAGTGGTACCTTGTATAAAGGGATTAATTCGTTCCAAATGAAATCATGTTAAGCAAATTTTCCTTTATACAAAATCCCATTTTTATGTTGGACGGATTCGCCCCATAGGCGATTCTGTTAAGCAAATTGTCCCCATCTCCAGAATTGTTTATGTTGTAGATTTTATGTTATACAAACTGTGTGTTATACGAGGGTCCACTGTATATCATTGAAACATAGTCCCACTCCCTCCTATACACTTCCCCCTTCTTCAATTATTTTTATCAGAATGAGATTATTTTATTTTATTTTTATTTAATACTATGGAGAGGAAATATGAATAACTGTAATTTCTGGATTTTTAAACATTGTTTTGTAGAGAGGTTATTTTGTTCCATATAAACTAGCAAACAGTTCAGGATATTGTTACTCCATTTGTTACTTACAATTACAAATATTTAAAAAGTAAATTCTGTTTGTAATATTTGTTTGGATACACTATATTTTAATATGCTAGTTGTGATAATTTTATGCCAAGTCAATTTATCCATAGTCATATGGATAATATTTTTTACCCAGCATGTTGTTAGTCTGTGGAACTCTCTGCCACAGGATGTGGCAATGGCTTCTGGCCCAGATGCCTTCAAAAGGGGCTTGGACAGATTCCTGGAGGAAAAGGCAATCACAAGTTACAAACCATGATGGAGATGTCTAGTCTACAGGCTTAAAACTGGGGAATTTCAAGGACCAGATGCAGGGGAGTGTTATCAGGAGACAGGTATCTAGTCTTGTGCGCTCCCAGACACATTTGGTGGGGCCACTGAGAGATACAGGAAGCTGCACTAGATGGGCCTTTGGCCTGATCCAGCATGGCTCTTCTTATGTTCCTATGTTCTTATGTTCCTAAAGTAACAGAATGACTTTCAAGCTGTAAAATAGAGGAGAGTGCTAATATAGCATTTTTTCAATTTTTCTGAAAATTTCCAGGACCACCCCTCCAGCCCCACCCCACCCCACAACCCAAAAAAACTGGGGGGAAATGGGTTTTTTTCCAAGCTTCAAAATTTCCGGAAATTTTCTACTCTATTGGACATACATCTGAAAACTTATTTATTTATTATTATTTATTTGTTATATTTCTATACCACCCATCTTCTGGACGGAACTCTGGGTGGTTTACAATTAAAACAAACAGCAAAATATTACCAAAAAAAAACAAGTAAGTCCTAAAAGAATAATGAGGGACAAGACCCTCTACAAGAGGCAACGCGGATGGCAATTTTTTAAAAAAAACTTAATTAGAAAGGTAAGAAATTTGCTGTGTATAAGACAGTAAGTCCAGGACATTGTTTGGTGTTGCATCTACTATCTAGTACAGCCCTCCAGAAAGTCCCTGCCTTTCTGCATCATTATGTTCTCTGCTCTTAAATCTAGACACCGAAGCAAGATTGTGGCCCAAATAATCTTCCAACAGAGGGAGGATGTTCCAGAGAATTTCTGGATGGACAGAACAGAAATAATCAGCTAAACCTCCAATCCTGGGGTGCCTAACAAGAGGAGGGTGGCTATCAGTCTTTTGAAGGATTTACGGTTGTCTTTTATAGGGTCACAAATTGGTCATAAGGGAGGAGAACGTGTCAAGTTCGTGTTCGAGATTACAATGGCCTCGGAATACTGACCCATTCTTGAAAGGAATATCATAGAAAGGGTCAAAGCACAATCTATCAAGACTGGACAAGGAGGATAAAAAAGAAGCTGTCTGATCTTGGGATGGATGGAGGGAAAGACACAATACTCTTGCAACAACAAATCCTCAGAAGACAGCGAGCTGCTCCACACATCCTCTCTCTCTTGCAGGCACACAACACTCCAGATTCCCAGGATCACGTGGCTGAGGGCTTCCTTTTGCCAGGCATAGTGAAACCCTGTTGTGACCCTATTCTTCCACAGATGAGTTCCTGCCTGCCTCTGTGCTTCTGAAGAGGCGTTTGTTTACTGTCCTATCATTGGCATGCAGGAAGTGGCCTTGAAATGAGCTGTAATCATCTTTCACCAGCAGCCGCTCTTCGGCTTCCCTTCTAATTCCAGGTCCCCTTTCCTTCCTTCCTTTCTTCCTTCCCACCATTCCCCCACCCCCCCAAGCCTTCCTCTGCATCAATCCCACTTGAAACAGAAATCACCCACTGGAGCTTTTAGATTTAGGCCTACGTTAATGTAACTACCTTCTCTTATTTTTATGCAGGACTGCGATGCACTGAATTTTTCTAGCTACATATCAGAAAAGATGAGCATAGAGAACATAAGAAATAAGAGCAGCTTCAAGTATTTGAACCATCTGGGATGAGGCATAAAGAGGCCAGAACTTTTTGGTTTAGAAGGAAGGGCAACAAGGGAGATTAACAGCTCACAAAACATATCCTTGGTCAACCTAAATTTTCTTTATCTCAGCTACTGTGACCATTAAAGGTGAGAGGCAGGGATTATTTTTGTTGCTACTGTTTTAAAATAACTAAGAGTCAGAAATCACTGCCCATCTACCATGGTTTACCCAAAAATGTAATCTAGATTAGTGGACACCTTCTCTCCACTGATCTAGAGCCACTAATTTTGGAACATTTGCAAAATACAACAAAGGGCTGTTGTTGCAACTTTTGATGGCCTCAGGGTCATCTTTCCAGACTTAATATTCACTGGGAACCATGCTAACCCAGAAAATGAGCAAAAACTATTAAAAATGCAGTGTTGTTGGAAGCCCATCATTCTAGCTTCATTTTTGTGGGATGGGGGACAACATTCCCTCTAAGCTACGCAGCCAATCAGCCCTGGATTGGGGCCACCCATTTGCTTCTGGTCACTGCTGGACTTTGCTTGGCTGGGGGAGGGATGGGAGTACTGTACCCTGTTTTTGACCTGAAAACAACAACAACCTGAAAACAGTTCCTCAGGCTTCTAGCGGCACAAAATAACTTTAATTTTTGCACAGTTAGTTTGGGCATCAAAATGACCTTGGAATACCAGATGAGTCCCTTGCCACTTTGTCCACCATGAACACAGAGGATTTCTCAATATTAAGAAAAAGAGGGGGGAAACATACCTGCTGTTGTTCTTTCTTCATTTTAGACAACTCCCTTGTTACACTTGACAAAAAAAATCCCACCCGCTAGTCTCAGTTATCAGTGGATATGTAGATACATGTAAAATCATAGCCACGGATTCAGCCAGTCTATTATTTTACATAAAATCTTTCTATATGTGTTTTTATTTAGTTATGCTGTAAGCCTCCCAGACTGGCCAGATAAGTGGGGTATGTCTTTTTATTTATTTTATATATATAGCAGCACATATATAAATATATACAGAGAGAGAGAGAGAGAGATGGCCCCTAAAAATGATTGAACTGCAACTCTCATTCCCTCTCACTGGCTTAAAAACACAAATAATTAATGTGCATTTAAGATTTCCTATAGAACGCATTCCCTAAATACAAACTCGAAGTGTGGCCAAGTGCATAACCGATAAAAAGTGACACATAAGAAAATAATAATCACATATGTAGCAGACGGATATCCAGAAGACTAATGTTAACAGGAAAACTGGGAGCCCTATCTGGGAAAACGTAACCCCACACTCCTTCCATCCCATCCTCTTCTCTATTTACAGCACTTCCTGTGCCTGCAAACTACAGGCACAAAAGGACACCACAGCCTGCGTGCAGAAAAATGGCATCTTCCAATGATGCAGGAAAACATGTAGGTCAGAAGATCAAGTTCCTCTAGGATCACAACAAAGAGAACTCAACCTATATTGTGCATCGGACATTTCTCAAGTAAGCAAAATACGTTGGGCTGAAAGGAAATACGATTTTTATTTCAGATCTTTCATCCCCACAAATGTAGGTAGACATTTGAAACTATTGAGTACATGTATTTAGATAGAGTGAGCACAGAGAAGTGAGGCAAGGTAGAGAGGCAGAGAGAAAAATATTAAAGCACTATTTATTCAGTTCTACAAAGCATGGTTCTCTGCATGGTAAAGTGCACATGCCCCAACTCACTTCCAAAATCTCCATTTCAAGAACCTCATTATTAAGGCTAAGACAGGTATATTTGAAACGCGGGGGCGCCGCCCATTCAATGTGATCTGAATATGAAGCCCTTTATAGACAAGCTTACATGACACAAATTGGTTAACGCAGTAGAAATTCAAAGACAACAACAACAACAACAACAACAATGCCTGTATATCCAATATTTTCTCCAGATTCCACCTTTCCGCTAACGAACTCACAGAGGCATACACTTCAGCGTCACAACAAAAAACTGTGACATAGGTGACTGGTGATTTTGGGGGGTCTCATTGGAGACTTGGGACTGGGTTTCCCTATGTCCTACGCAATGCTCCAAGCACTGCACCACACTCGCTCTCCTTACATTGGGTATTCTATCCATAACAATAACTTCTCCATTGTTATTAAGCCAGAACCTCAAATTTCCTTTAAACCTCAGAAGAGAACCTCTCTCGTCCATACCATCTTTGGCTTTTTCACCTATTCCACTTCCCAGTTGGGACCAAAGTGGAGCAGGAAACAGTGTTTGCAATCATTGTTCTCTTGCCATTTTTCTCTTGCCCTCTTCCTTCTTCCTCTATTACAATTGTCTCCCGCTCCCTCCCTGTATCCTGTCTCTTCAGAGTCAAAACAAAGCAGGCAACTCTTCTGTTTGTTGTTCTTCTGCATTACTTTGTACAGTGACAAAACTGGATAAATAACTACGCATTCCAAAATCATTATTGTGCTAATGCAATAATATCACTTGATAAACTCCATTTGAGTATCACCTCTCCACTCCATCTCAGAATAATATGCAGATGGCATACCTTTTAAACTCACAAGTCTTTCTCTTAGCCCTTCTGCCCTTGTCTTATTTGGTGAAGCATGCACACAATGGGTTGCTTTCTTGGTTGGCCTATTAAAAGTATTATGATGATGTGGATTTTGGCATTTTTCTTATGGTCAGCCTTGCTTCCCCTGGCTTTTGTTTAAGTAAACACAATGGCCATCACTTAGTAAAGCCCATGTTAGCACCCAAACGGTTCCAGATTAAATCTCAAACATCCCCAGCAAAGGGGGATATTGGACAACATGGCTGGAAAAGACCTGTGTCTGACATCTTCAAAACTTTCCCTGACAACTGGAGGAAGCACTATTCGATTTGTCTAGCCTTCTCTGACTTGACGACCTACAATTTCGCAGCTCCAAGCCAGCATAAAAATCTTATGCGGCATCACTGTGTATTCACATCACTCGACAAAGTTATCAAAATTGTAGTATGATCAAAAATAGAAAAACTATCTTAGAAAAGAATTACCTTATCAAAGACAACTATACAGACAAGAGAATGATTTTTAAAAACAGAATCCTAGAAAGTTCAAGCAAGTAACACATGGGAGGAGGATACCAAGGGATATCAAATGAGGGAAGCTCAGCCAGTCCTAATGAGTTCCAGGAGAATGTGCTACAGTAAGGCTTTAAAAATGAAATAGGGGACAAATTACCTCACATGAAGAGATGGCCAAACCTGGAACCAGGGACTCCTTTTATTAAAAGGAGTCCCATATATTACTCTCCACTAAGTACCATACACGGCACATTTCTCAAAGTGTATTTAGTAACTAAAGAAAAAATATATAAATTGTAACTAAAGTACAGTATATGGTTCAAGTCTCATCTCTGTCATGTACATTGTAGATCCCCTCCTTCCTCTTCTGTCCCTCCAGTCTGGGGGAAAATTATATTTCCTCACAACAGGGCTGTACCCACCTACACTAGCATGGCACCTGGTCAAATGAGTGCGTCCTTTCATTGCTTTTGCACTTCAGAATCCCTAGCAATTCTTCTGGGAAACACAATACTTGCTCCCCACGTGCTCCATCTGCCAGCAAAAACTGTTGGGATTTTGTTACCTGTGATTAAGGACAAGGTATCTGTTCAGCATCAAAAGCTGCTTATCTGCATAATATAGGGTTATTGCAAGGACATGAAACACCTTTAAATGCATGAACATGCCAACTGTAACACTTATTACTCATCGTTTTTGAACACTGCCCAAGTGAGAGGATGAAGTTTTCATTTTCAAAGTAGTTCATTTCCTCTCTCAACGTCTGTTTCCTGAAGAACTCACTAAGTCACTCAGCTAAGTTAGAGGCTGTGGCTTTTGTCTCTTCGGCAGATGCAGGGATAAACTGCCATTTTTGAACTGAAAGGGCAATGAAGGAGGTCATGAAACCTCTTTCCAAAGACTTAATGCAGTTAGAAAAACCAATTCAGGTGGTTCCCATTTGTCCCAGGCACAGACAAATTAGTGTGGAAGGAGGCAGATGCATCTCAGGGAACAAGCAGGACACTCAAAAACAAAGAACTACACCACCAGCTCCCACTGCCACTATCTAATGCCTGGGTAATCAATCTGATGCCTGCCAGATATGTTATGACCCTCACTGTCCCAGTTTTTGGTTACAGTAGCAAAAGTTTATTAGACTTCTAGCCTGCAGCAATTGTAGGATGCCAAAGCTGCCCACTCCTAGTCTAATGCAACTAAAATGGCACAAAACTATCTGACATGGTAGCTGCTGTAACAATTGAACGATACTGGTTCACAGATTTGCATCATACCCCAGGGAATTGTGGTCAGCAGGCTCAAATAGAATCAGTGGCTATATGGAAGAGTGACTCCTATATGGAAGTTCAACTCCTATGGACTGCTCGAGTTCTGTGGGAGATAACCTGGACAGAATGATCACAAGCTGAATCCTGTTGGCCCATAGAACGTTTCGAACAGGAGATTATGGAATCATTCGCTTTTCTTTTTGAATGTCCTCTAACAGTGCCGCTTTAGACTGAGGAATCAATCCCTGATTAATTTGGTGCCCCTATTGTGGAAACTACCAGCAGCTCAAGTGAGTCTTGGGTAGCACCGCCAAGCGCGTTGCTAGCCCACACTACATGCTGTAAATGGCTGTTCATTTCTGACGCATCCATTCACGTTGCCAGCAAGTCATTAAAAGGCTATAATAGGAGGATTGCTGCGCCGTTAAGAAATTAGTTGATCCAGCACTTTCCCTCCGCAAATTGTCAATTAAAAACGTCAGGATACTCAACAAAAATATAGGTGTTTTTTTAAGATACAAAAGTGAGTGCTCACTCTTTTTTTAAAGCTAAGCTGCTATTTGGTATTAGAAAAGGGCACTTTTAAAGATTTGCCATAGCAACTTCCAAAAATTAGAAGAGAAAGACAGGTATATGGCAGTGGATGTGTGAAGCAAAGAGGTATATCAGCATTTTACTACATCTGCTCAAGAAACAGCCGTCCATCTAAAACTGCTCAGGGGACAGCATTCCTCCCCCGCCCGCCCCCACTGCTTTTCACCATTCATCCATGGCAGTGCATGAGTCAAAACAGGGTAAAGTGAATGCAGAGGACATCCATGTTTAATGCCACAGTTTACTGGGTCACTGTATTGATGGCCAACAAAAGCCAAACATAGTCCATTGAAACAATATGGTGGGGAAATGGATGAAAAACCTGTAGTATGTCCCTAAAGAAATATTTTGGACCAAACGTGCATCTCAACACACCCTACACTTCCTGGAAATTCAACCCCTAAAACTCAAATACTGAGCACTCAGTTATCACTTGTATCATTCCAGGGTCAAGATGTTGATTTTATCAACACATTGAATGCTCAGCATGTGTGTGTGTGTGTGTGTGTGTGTGTGTGCGCGCGCGCGCGCACATACACACACAGTGGTACCTTGTAGAAAGGAATTAATCCATTAATTAATGGATGAGCAAGTTCAGGATCCCTGATTGTGGTTCTTGTGGTCTTCATCTTTAAATCAGACTCTGACTGGACAGCTCTTCAAATTGAGGACACTTTCAAAAGGAGGACTGTCCTCTGAGAGGAATGGCAGTCACTGGTAATGGAAGGTTGTCCCTTCTTTCAAAAAAGTGTGTGGCCACTGTAAAGCTGTAGCACCAGACCTTGCAAAAGTTATCTTTTTGGGCTGTATCTCCCAGAATCCTGTAGTTCACAGACACAAGCTTTCCAACTCCTTGTTCACCTTAGAAAGCCTTGCTTTTCATCATCAACTCATCTCTAAGCTTCCCCCTACTACTACCGTCCCTCTTTTCTCTTCATTCAACCCATTGCCAAGTAACACTTTCTCTCCTTTTTTCTACTACACAAAAATATAGCTGTGACACTTACTACAAGATTTCTAGTTCACTTTCTGGTCATTCCTTGTAAAAACTGCTTACCTCTTCCAGTATTCCCACCATCTTGCTTTGGTCAACTATCTTCATACTGAACTTTGAGGTCAAAATTCTCCTGTCTCCTATCTCTTAACATGTGATGACCCCTCCTTTAATCTCTACACTGTGCCATCCTAGCTCAGGTGACTCATCTCCGGATATCCCAAATTAACCGGGATACTAATTTTATACAGTATGAAAGATTTGTGACTTGCAGGGCATCCTTTAGGAAAACACTTGCTCATGGCACATAATTTCTGAGATGTAGGCTGGTTCCTTTCATGATGTGCCTATATAATCTTCCTCAAAGGGTTCTCCTCTCTTTTTTGGAAACAGTATCCAATGGAAATTTAATGTACTAGTTGAGTGGGACTTTTTCAACTGAATGACAACTTTTATTTATTTTTCTGGGTCATTAAAATCTTCCCAAAGCGGTGGAAAGTTGTGGGTTGCAGAAATAAGCACACAGCAGGCAGCACCAATTCATAACAGTATCAAAGCTCCAAGACCTTTGACAGCTTATATCCATGGAAAACCTCTAAGTAAACATAGCCCGTGATGTGTTGCCACAGAATCCCCAATTTCCATTTGCAGGGGTGGAGAAGCCATACCACCCACAGCTCTTAGACCCCAAATTACCTTGCAGCCCATGTCCTAAAGAAAGGGTTCCAGATATTACATGTACTTGGATCCACAAAGGCTGTGGGGAAACAAGCAGCTTGTGGTGAACAAATACATTTTATTCCTCCTGATCCAAACCAGTTTCATCCGAAGTAACCTTTGACTTTAAAAGTGGAGGGGCGGGGGAAGCTCTTAGGATATTTTTTTTATTGATACTCGATAGATCCAGTATGTATTTGCATGTTAAATTCCTTAATAAAGTCCTTAGAAAGCAGAATTGACTTTCCAACAAACTCAAAACCAAAATGTGCACCTTTTCCAAGTCTCTTGGCACAAATTATTTTCTCTTAAGCCAAACTTCAGATGGGGCTTGGGTGTAATTAAAATACTTGTAATAGTTACAAGCTCATTTCTCCAATCAGAGTCAAGTACCAAACTGGGGTGGGGTGGGGTACATTTAACAGCAACAGAAGAACATCTCTCAGTAAAACTCCCCCACCCCCTGTGTTTTATTTGGATGGATTAAGGATGAAACCACCCCCTTTGCAACAGGAGGAGGTACATATTTTCTAGTTTTAAACTCTCACAAATTAATAACCAAATAATATTTTGCATAACTAAGCAAGTTACTTGCACCTATGTGATTCCAAGGGTTTTGATTTTCAATTTAAGTAGATCAGTTTCAGCAGCATAGTTTTTGAAAAGCTGCCAAAACTTTGCCACTGTGCCCAACTCTTGGCTAAGGCTATCTGAAATGCTAGTCTAGAGCAGGGAAGCAAACTACTACTGAAAATATGCCTCCCCCCCCCCCATCATGACTTCAAGCATCCCTTATCTGTATGGCTACATGAGCTGGTGGATTCTGGGTGCTGAAGTCCAACAAGCAGCTTTACCAGGCTTTGCAACAGCCTGGCCAAACCTAGGCTAACAAACTGTTCATTGCAGCTCCATGGAGCAACTTCATTGGGAGACAGTAAAATGGTAACGAGATAACATTTTTTTTTAAAAGCCAAAAATTTGCAAGATTCCATCAAAAGCAGAAGTAAGTCAGTGCTAAGCAGTGGGAGTCTAACCTCCTCCCACAAACGTTGTAGCATATAAAGTAACCTCTCTCGGCACTTAAGTTCCAACATACAAACAGCCTGATGTAATTATTGCAACATGCAAGTCAGTTCCTTACACATATCTGGCAGAGGAATAGTGCAACCCTCATTCCCGCCACAGCAGTTTGTAGCAGAGTGAGTTGTCAACAAAAAAACTTGGCGAGGAAAAAATGGGGGAAGTGTAACTCTGGTGATTTCATGGGTACATGGGTCATTAACAATGCATGCACACACCTAGTCAGTTCAATGCCTCATCTAATAACATTCTTATGGAGTTGGTTTTAAAATCTCAGCCCTTCCTTGGAGAGCACAACTGTCAACAAAAGACAGGCTTCAGTACACCACACATCTGAAGATACCAAGCTCAGTAGTACACTATATCCGAGGTGTGTCCACCTCCTCTCTAACCAATGACTCAACCCTTGCATGAAACAGGCATGTCTAGAAACCACCTCACTTGAAGGCATGTGTGGTCAAAACCATGTCAGTCTATTAGATTGTTCAGTTTAAGTTTCTATATTTTCTATGGGACTCCAAATGGAAATACAGTGGTACCTTGTATAAAGGAATTAATTCGTTCCAAATGAAATTATGTTAAGCAAATTTTCCTTTATACAAATTTTCCATAGGAATGCATTAAAAACAGAGTAATCCCTAATCACGACCATTTTTATGTTGTACAGATTCCCTATTCTGGAGATAGGGGAAATTTGCTTAACAAGATTCTGTTAAGCAAATTTCCCCTATCTCCAGAATTTTTTATGTTGTACCGATTTTATGTTATACAAACTGTTTGTTATGCGAGGGTCCACTGTAAGGTTTTTAGTTATGAAATCTTGTTTTGGAAAAGAATCAAGACTGGACTAGCTGCCTATCCTAGGGAGCCCCACGTGCTCATCTGCCCTCAAGCTGCATTAGAAAGTTTTGGTCCTGATAAAGTCCAACAACTAAAGAATGCGTTGATCAACTGCTAATGGGCTCCTGAGGTTCTATCAATAACAGCTCTGCTTAGGTTTAGCAAATTAAAGGTTGTTGATTATTTTGTTGAATTTTTTTGTTTTGCTTTGTTTTGTTTTGTTTTTGTTAGGGCTTCCTCTCCTACTGCCTTCTCTGGATCTCTGGATGTTCTGGTCTACAGCACCTCCCCATATGGTCAATATAAGAATTTGTGAAAGTTGTGGTCAAAACATCTGGAGTGGTAAAAATTCTCCACACCAACATGAGCCATAATAAATATGGTCTGGTTACTGTCTGGATTTCAAACTGCATGAGTTGATCAAACTGCAAAAGGACCCACCAACTAGTATTTTGTGGTGTTTCTAGATCTGCAGGCCACATGACAACAAAACATGCTACATCCTGCCCCAGTTTTAGAACTATTCAATTTCTTCTGATTTTGTTGTTTCCAGAATAATTTTTTTTTGCAATTGTCTGACTGAAAATGTCCCATTTCCAGTCCACTTTAGTTCACTGGCATCAAGCACTGCAATATTTAAACACTTCATTTCTTGCTTTGTAATTTCCAGATTACTTTGATTCATACTTCTCTTGTTCCATGTTTCAATTGTGTATGTTTTACAGCATTGGGCTTTCCTTTCCCTTCTGTGCACATCAGCCACTAGACATTCTTTGGGCTTTAATCTAGTTGCATCATTAACAAAAGTACTATTTCTATTTGTCCTTTTTTTCTTCCCCAGCATCTGGTTGAGTGCTTTCTTGCCTTAGGGGTCTCATTAACCCTCTAAGAACTATTGTAACCAACAGCCTGAATGGTAGCATGCAAGATACACTACATTATGGAAACATTACATTTACACTGCAGCTGTAGTATTTTAAAAAAAAAAAAAACTCCTTTGAGATACTGCCTCATTAACCTGGCAATTGCAGAATGCCAGGATTCTAAGTCTTAATAAAATACCTGGATTACCTAATTATGAGTACTGCCTCCCAGGCACTCTTATTTCTTTCCTTGCCAGAAATTATTTCTGAGGCTTGAGCATGCAGAATCCCAGGTAGCTGCTCCTCTTCCTCCTCTTCCTCCTCCTCCTCCTTCTAGTGCATGTCTTCATAGAACGATGGTGATCAGCAGCCTGAACTGGTTTCCATCCAAAGTTATTCTAAATAGAACAGCTGTGCTCACTGTGGACCACTGGCTTAAGTTCTTCAACCAGAATGTCCTTCTACACCCTGCTTCCCATCTGTTTTTCCCTGAAGGATAACCTCTAGCAGAGGGCCTTTCTTATTGCACATTATGTGTCCGAAATATTGCAGTTTTCTTCTCTTTGTGCTATTGAGGATTTCTAGCTTGTTATTCATGGGCTGTAATACAGGCACATTAGTGATTCTGGTTGTGCAAGGTAACTTCAGATAGCTCACAAAGTTTAATTCTCAGTCTTCAAAAGCAAGAGGCTTCACATGCTCCTGCCCTGATAGGGTTGCCACATCAGCAGCATCCTCTTCCCTGCCATTTCAGAGCCAGGAACCTTGCAGAGTGTTGTGCTGTTTGAGTGGTGGAGGTGGGGAGGCTGAGCAGCACACATGGCAAACGCCTTTGCTTAGCAATTTAGTGAGTTTTTGAATTAACTGGGAATGGGTAGGGATGGGGAGCAAGCAAACCTTCCTTCAACACTGCTTGCTCTGAGATTTTTCTCCCCAATTTCTCCCCAGTGTTGTGTTTTAATGTATTGCATTTATTGTATTTATATGTTTTATTGTTCTAGTTTTATTGTAATTTTGATGTTTTAATTGTCTATTTTGATTGTGAGCCGCCCAGAGACCTTTGGGTAGTGGGCGGCATACAAGTTAAATAAATAAATAAATAAATAAATAAATAAATAAATAACACTCCCACAGAATCATAGAAATCCCCTGAGATTTAAGCCAACACTCGGCTACTATATCCTGGGACTGGGACAGCTACACAGGTAAGGCAGAAGCTTCCCTTCTCCTCCCTGCACTGTAACTTTAAAAAGTTACTTTTTTGAATCAAAGTTCCTCTGCTCCACAGCCAAAAAAGAAAAACTCATTCAAGTCTTGTCCTGTACAATTCTGCCATTCCTCTCTTGGGTAAATTGTTGGTGATGGGTAATGTGGCTTTAAGAGGGGACAATGTAACTAGAAATACAATATAAAGGTAGTGGAAGGAATTTTATACAGTATATCATTTGGTATGTGAGATCCATACATCTGATACTCCTTCAGCTGAATTCTGCAATGGGGATGATCAATAATCCAATTTCCAGTCCATACGTGAATGATTCATAGACATATGAACCCTTCTGGACAAAGATCGTTCCCAGCCCTAGTGACAGAGCTCCAAGTAGATTCGAAAGCTGAGTCAGAGATCCACTTGCCTTTTGTTTTTCCACCACCCTTATCCCCATTTTTCTTTTCGTGGGCCTCTTTCCTTAGGCCCACTCCCCTCTTGTCATGTGAGCAGAGTTTTCCAGTATGGCTGGCTCGCAGCCAAAGCGCAAGAAGAGAGAAGGAAGCATTCGGGAAAAGCAATTTTCTGCTCCTTTCCATCACATAAACGTCTCTTCCCTTCCCCCACTCCCCTTAACGCACGCACACACACTTCCGAAGAAAGAAAGACGAGTGCACAGCAACAACTTCTACAGCTGTTTGGAAAGGCTAGAGATCTCCCCCCCCCCCCCCCCACTCAGCTAAGCAGCAGTGAGCTCAACTCTTCAGTATCGGAGGCAGAAAGCAACAGGCTCAGTTGCACGGCCACCTCCTTTTCTGGGTCCTCTCACACTACTCCCATGTATACAAAGGAATTCAAAGGCATCAGTCCTCATGGGCTCCAGCAGAGAAGGAAAGACTGCAAACCTGTCATTGCTGTTTCCTTTGTAGTAGATGGGGACCGCCTCTAAAATTATACATTTGTCACTTCTGTGCCTAATGTAGGATTTAAACTCCATCTTGCCTTGTTGGCAGTTTGGCCCATTTATTTATTTATTTATTTATTTATTTATTTATTTATTTATTTATTTATTTATTTATTTATTTCTAAACCACCTGATTTCCCAAACAGGGGCTCTGGGTGGTTTACTTTCTTCTCAATTTTTATACCATTTAATCTGACCTAAAGAGTTCTGGAGAACTCACACACTCATTTTATTTAGAACTTGGTAGCAACTCAATAAAGGCAATGGATGACTTCAACAAAGTTATTCCCTATTCTCAGCATAAACCAATTAATGTTGATCCCAATGACAAAATAAATAACTTTACTTATTGTATTTTTCAGTCTATAAGACGCCCCCATGTATAAGACAACTCCCACTTTTCCAACTCAAAATTACAGTTTTGCAACCACACGGTTCTCTCCTAAGCTTACTTTTTGTGTATAAGATAACCTTCAATTTTTAATCTAACAATTTGAGACAAAAATATAGTCTTATAAGCAGAAAAACACTGTATATCATTTTGTGGCTGAAAGATAGAGCATACTGAGAATTAATTCATGCCATTTGTTTTTGGGTTTCTTTTTGTTTTTAAAAAATTCCAATTCCCAAAATTCTCCAAGAATTCCTCAGGCAGAATTCTGGGAATCCCAAGCCAAAGAGCCACACCTATAGACTCAAAATGGGCATGAAACCGAAAAATGGTGGTTCAATGCAACTGGTAATTCATTAACATTGATGGATCGTGAGCCACAAATTTACCTTTTTTTTTTTTTGGATGAACCAATCATCTTCTGTTAGTTCATCTTCCCTTTTTAAAAGCCCTACAAAACCCACCCCCTCGAACCTAGAGACATCAAAACCACAGAGAAGTTTCCCCTGCCTCTCCTCTATAATCCATGCAAGGTTGGTGACATTTGGTTTTCGGGCATTTGAGTTATGCATCCGCAAGGAGCTCCCCCCCCCCACACGCACAATAGTGACTGAGGCTGCAGATGGCAAGGGTGTCCCAAAAGGGCCCAATGGAGTTGATGAACCAACAGGAGGAAGAGGACGAGACAGCAGCTGCTATCATGGTGCTTTCTAAAAGTTGCAATTCTTTAAGAGAGACCCTCTACAGAGCCTAAACAGCACTGAGATTATAACTCTTAGGAAGCACTGCAGAAGCTTCCTTTTTAAAAATAAATAGTAGGAACCCAGGCTTGAACCAGCAATAGCTTCATGACCCAGCCCAAGCAAATGAAATACAGGTATGGTATGTGGACTAGAACTACCAGAAATCGGCTTGCAGAATTCTAGGAGAAACCTGTTATTTGAAGTCCAAAAAAAACCAAATGACACATCTCCATTGTACAGAGACCCCTAATTTGTAAACCAAGCCCTTCACTGATAAAACATGCAGTTTCCCTGGATTTATCACGAATTTGATATCACTGCAGAGCACACAAAAAAAAGTTTTAAATTACAATTCTCAGAATCCCCTTAAGCTGACTGACTCAAGTTAAGTTGGGGATCCAGTGATTTCTACATTAAAAGTTAGTTTTCTGAAGCCGAACATGTAGCTGAAAGGTGCAACTATATCTTCAGAAGCCATGACTCACGTGTTCTTGATTGCAATGTGACTGTTCCAGAAAGCTGGGGCACAAAATCTTTTGAAGCATACAAAGGACACACAACAATGGGCTCAAGTTAAGAGAACTCAGCTTTCGGCAGAGTATCAGGAAAACATCCTAACTGTTAGAGCAGTATGGCAGTATTACCAAGAGGTGGTAATGGTTCCGACACTGCAGGCATTCAAGAGAAATTTGAACAACCATCTGACATATATCCTTTGATTTGTAATCCTGTATCAAGCAGAGGGTTGAACCTGATTGCCCTAGAGGCCCCTTCCAAATTCACTCTTCTATGATTCTAACAAATACTCTGCTTTTTTTTCTAAATTCTCTTTTGCATAAAGTGCGAATTTATGCAACTGCAACCATCTGCTTTCTCTTATTTTTATTTTTTTTTCTGCAAAAAAAGATTCAAGATCATATACAAGACCTACCCTTGCCCATAATTTTGTTTGGCTAAAAGTATAATGTAATTCAGTGTGTTGAAATGTATCCAGAAGTTTATTCTGGAAATGCCAACTCAATTCTAGAGGTTTAATGGAATCCCTTATCATAAAAGATGTGCCCCATTTGAGCAGGGTGCCCTGAAAAATCTTGCTCATCTGCTTTTGCATTATCGGTGGAGGTGGGAGATATTATGGAAAGAGTGACAGACTTTCTTGACTCAATTGTTAGGAGCTGAAGTTTTGTTCCTGATTGAACATTTCTGCCTGTTTGCCTTTGGGATTCTGTAAATATGGGCATTTAACAAACCAGCTTGACTATGTTTGTGGAGATCTTCAGTTATCTAGGTGATGATATCAGGGAGTTGAGTCATGGCAAACTGGACTTCTTTTTCTTCTGGGATCGAAATGTTTCACTACTCATCCAAGTAGCTTCTTCAATCAGAAGAAGGTTGGTGGGAGACTTCCAATTTATAGTTCACCTTGGTTTCACCTCACCCTGGTTCTGAATAGGTTCATTAGAAGGGCAATGACTTGGGGTGTGTGAAAGTCACACCTATGCAGCTCTTCCCAAAACTCATTAAGTATGGCTTGTTGGCAGTGGCCTTCCTGGAGAAGGTGTGAAGTGATTTGGAAATGAAACCTAACCAGTGAAGAAAGCTTACAGGGAAAAGTTCCACTTATTTTAAAGGTCTCAGAGGAGACCTTTACAAACACTGTGGGCTGCCAGAAAGACATGGAAGCGGGTTCCAGATCAAATCAGTCTTGAACTCTCATAAAAGCTAAAATGACGAACTTCTGAAATTCTAAGTACATCTTACTAACAAAAAAACATGTTAAGGGAGCTAACTATCTCGGAAAGTAATGGGCTGTCCTTTACTGGAAGTTTCAAAACTAACATCGGATGCCATTTTTCATTGATACTATAGCAAGAGATTTGCTGTATCAGCTAGAGCAGTGGTCTCCAACCTTGGGTCCCCAGAGGTTCTAAGACTAATAATCCCATAAGCCTTTAACACTAACTGCCCTGGCCAGGATTTCTGGGAGTCTAAGAACAACTGGGGATCCAAAGTTGGGAACCACTGAACTAGACTCACAGTGGTTCTCAACCTCTGGATCCCCAGGTGTTCCTGGATTGCAACTCCCAGAAATCCCTTCCAGCACAGTGAATGGTGGAGGCTTCTGGGAGTTGCAGTCCAGGAACATCTGGGGACCCACAGGTTGAGAACCATTGAGCGATGGAATTGAAGAACTTTAGAGTCTCTTCCATGTCTATAATTCTATTAATTGTCTCTCAGGGCAAGTTAAGTATAAACTTTTATAACAGAATGCAATTATATAATTAAAATACTGTGTAAAGAAAAACAAACAAAACAAGGTCCTTTCCTAAATTCATTACACCTTTGAAACCAATAGCAAGATGGGTAACTCAGTTACAGTCTTTAAAAGGTAAATTCCTTTTTCAGATCTAAAACATTCATTTCATTTTAAATTCCCAAGAGAATAAATGTTTCGTATCCTGGTGCCAAAAAGACCACATTATAGGTTCCAGATGAATCTTCCAAGAGAGGAATTTTTGACACTGGGGGAATCAGAAAAGAAAAGTATTTCTGAATATAGGATTGAACCGACTCGGGAGTTAAGGTCATTAGGCCTTTCTCTCCATCCCGCCACCCTCACAGGTATGTCTTGTGAGAATACATAAAAGGGCCTTCTCGGCTGCTGCACCCAGACTCTGGAACTTCCTCCCACTAGAGGAGAGGACTGCCCCATCTCTGATCTCTCTTCGGAAACAGGCAAATACCTTTCTCTTGTACAGGACTGTATATTGTCCGTCATTACTATAAGCCGCCTTGGGTCCTTTTCCAAGGAGAAAGGTGGGGTAAAAATACTCTAAAATAAAATAAAAAGTAAAATTCTAGGAACACACACTTGGGAGAACCTCATAAACAAATTTAACAGATATTTTAATCCAATTATATTAAATATAAAGACAACGAAGAACAGAAGTCAGATGTAAGAACTGGAAAGTTTTCCTTTTTCCTGTAGAACTCTTTGATTAGCTGAAACTAACATTAACTTCTCAAATTTAAGCAAGTAAACTTAAAGGATGCAGTTGTTGCAATGGATACATATGCAGCCACGTATTTTGGTCTAATAAAGACAAAAGAAGTAAATTATCTCCTCCTCTGGGACCAGTAGAAGAATGCAATAGACATGTGCTTTCTGTATGCTTGTGATCATCAACAATCAAATACTTTAGAACAAAAGCTTGCCCCAGGTATGGAACAGTAAACAAAAACAATGTGATAAAAAGTATGTGTCAGTTTCCAGGCCAGCCTGCACTAGTTTCAGTGAAAAATTCCTGGTGGTTCAAGGAATGCAGCCGGAACATTTTATTAAGACAATTAAAAAAAAATCCACCCAAAGTACATTCAGCAACCATCAAACAGCAAAAGAGCCACACAGGCTGACCACAGGAGTACAGTATAAACAAATACTTGTTACCTCTCAACAACCACTACTGAAATACAGCACTTTTTTGTGGTTTCTCACTCTAACAGAGACTTCCAAGGTTTAGCATGTACCAAATTAAGCTCAGGGGCGTATCTAGGGGAGGCAGAAGGGTACATCTTCCCCGGGCGCAGCAATCTCGGGGCGCCTGGAGGGGGAGCAGGAGGAGGAGGCCGTGCACCCTCCCCCCGCCCAGCAGCCCTCCTTTCCCCTAAAGCTTGGCGACGGCACCCCCTCTGCCACCGCGTAACAGGCAAGCAGCAGAGCGGGCAGGCAGGCAGGCAGGAGCACGGCACCCTCCTTCTCCTCTTCCTCACCTTGGTGGGGGAGGTGCAAGGTCTATGCGTGCTACCGTACGCACGCACATACACGTGCGTGCGCACACACATACGCACACCCACCCACGCCCGCAGGGTTAGGCCCCCATTGCCGGGTGGGTGCGACGTGGGGGGTGGCAGGAAAGGCACAAAAAGGAACTTTGTCTCCAGGCGCTCCAAATCCTGGCTACGCCTCTGCTAAAGCTGGCTTAATTAGTGAGTAGTTCACCTAACAAAATCCTGTAAACTAAAGTTCTATTAATCAGGTATATGGACCACCACTGGTGAATGTCATCATGTTCATCAAATAGCCACAATGACTAATGATTTCACGGATGGGAGAGAGCCATGTGATAGCTGAAAAGAAGATTGATCAAGAAGACAGAATCTTGCAACATAGACAGGTGTTGCTACAGATAGATATCCTACACAGGATAAATTCACAACCTTAGTCTTCTTCCTAAACCTATTGGCTACTACCCCATCCTAAGTAAGCTGTGTTTCTTCAGAATATTCTATTAGAAGGTCAAGCAAGCTTCCCCATTAATACTGTACTGCCTCAACAGACCTGAATAAGGCAACAGGTTAACTGAGAATAAAAGCTTTGCATTCTGAAAAATGCAGTGCCAAGTATTTGCTCTTACATGACCACAAAATCATCACAGAATGTTAAATCAATCACTGAATCTATCAGTTACCTCTAGTCCTTACTATGTGCGGGAAAATGTTGTAGCAAACATGTGAGTTAACAAATACGGCTAGTCTATCTGGACTTTCACAGCTACAGGCGTAAACCAAAACCAAGGAATAATGTGAAAGGTTATTGTTCTTTCTTTGTTATATTATAGAGTTGTACAATTTAAAATCATGGACATATACAAAATATAAGCAAAATTGAAGCAAATTAAACTATTAAAATGATGGGTCTATTTTTGACCAGAAGTGGGCTACTTCAATAGCTCCATCTCAACTATTCGCTATATATGTTTGTATGCATAGTAGCGCAATAAATTGCATGCACATAAATGATGCATTCATTAACTTTCTCTACATTCACATAAAATCTATCCCATATAATAGTCTCATTCTGATGATCTTCTTACGGTGCTTCAAAGGGTACTGGGTCAGAATCTTATCTTGGTGCGGCACACACTTAAGCATTCATTCATTTGCTTTGCACAGGTTCAGCCTAGCCTCAACTTCTGGTTTAATACTTAGAACTTGAGAGGTGTGCAGGAACCTTTTCCTTGATTTTAGCTATCATCAGGGCACTGGTTCACAACCTTGGGTTACCCAAGTGTCCTGAACTTTAGTTGCCAGTAGCCTTCACCACGGGCTGTGCTGACTGTGGTTTCTGGGAGTTGCAGTCTAAGACAACTGGGGAGTTGGTGTCCATGAAGTGGATGAGTTTGCTGCTGTATACTGTATTACCTTATTGTGTTGTTATTTGCTAGCACCTCTTAGCATATTTCTGAAGGGACAATGCCAGCCAGATAACAGACTTTTCCAACAGGGGTAGGTTTGGGGCAGCCCATAATAATACTGCATGATTCACTAAGTGGTACACAAGGTTGTTTGGATGTGCTGATTTATACCATACAGCATTAGAATAGTCTGCTGTGGAGTAGCAGAAAGCTTATGAAATCACCATGTTATTAAAACCAAGCAAATTTAATCTGATCAGTATCTACAGAGAAGACTACACACAACCCAACAAGCTAACTATAGTACAGTAATCCAGTCCAAAATTCAAGAAATTTCGAAGGAAACCTATGAACAAACATTATCACCCCACTATCTCCCCTACAAACTACAACCAAATGAGAAAATTCATTTAAAACCAGTAGTACAGTACTTCTTTGAAACCTGGCTCTCCAACAAATCTACTGTATGTGGTTCACCCTTGTTCCTTTTAAAGAATCCTTTGTGGTCCCACTTTAATACTATAATAGGAAATGTTGTATTTTTCAAAGATGGGAGGAGAGAATATACTAAGAACTCTGTATCTTTCAAATAAATAGGAGGGACCTCTGTATGTCTGAAATACTATGCTTTCCTTTCATTCAACATTTCCTGATATTGTTGGCTTGAATAATATGGAAATTAAAATTGATTAAAATCTTTTAGCAAGTCCACAACCCTTAAAAGCAAAGCTGAACAACCCAATAAGCAAACTTCAAGATCCATCATAATTATGTTTATTCAGAAATAGAAGACCCATTAAAGTATGTTTTGGGTCATGCCCCTAGTATGTTCCTTCCCACAGTCTCTTGAGGCACTGGAGCAAACTAGCAATGCTACCTAAAAGAATGTTTCTGAAAGGACATTTCATCACATAAATATATATAAATAGAGGATCAAAGAAGGTTGGAAACTGTCCCAGTTTCATCCTGGTGCTTGTTTCTCCCTAGGGCTATATCAACACTACTATGAGATGGGTGGTGGCATGTCCCCCGGACTCTGAATCAATCCAAAGTGAGAGGAACAGATTGAGAAAACAACCTGAGATATTCAATTAATGGCCATTATCTTAAAAAGCAGTAACAGCAGGGAAGGCTCTTGAGCTTACCGTCCGCACTGAGATTTCAAATGGCAAGTTTAATGAGCCACGGAAGCATTCAACAACATGAAATAATCCAGGCTACACAGTCATTCTAAATCAATGGGGGAGATTATATCAACCCAGGATCCAACCTAAATACTCTATCTAAATGCCAAAGTATCAATATGACTGCAAAGTGTCTGTTTAATTTTAAACATGGCTATTCAATAACAAAGAAATCAAAACTTTTAATTCTTCATTTTGCCGTGCTTGGAGCACTGACTGGCATCAATTTTCTCCCCACCCCCACCAAAAAAACCTTTTAACAGTTCAATGCTCTCTACATACCTAGGCTGTAGGTCAAAACATAGGTGAGGAGGGAATTATGACCTTCCAGTTCTAGAAAGTCAGGAAAAGAAGGCCTAAATATTGCTTATTTATTATATTTATATAACATCTTGTAACAATTGTCACACAAGCTGAGGTCACACTATATCCCTAGTTATTTCATCTCAGAAATAATATTATTGAGGCGGGAGGATACAAAAAAGGTAACCAGAATAACTCACAGAGCTAAAACACCTCCTTTACAAAAGAAAGGGTTAACGCTGCAATCTTTTTACAGTATATGTCTATGCAGAAATAACTCACCACATTCCCCCTCAGAAAAGAGATTTTTCATTGCATCTAAAACACTTAGAGCTTTTTAGTTGAAGCAAAAAAATAAAAAACAACCTCCCCCCCCCAACACACCCCACCTCCAAGGCTATGAGGCAGGGCAGGGACAGGACCTCTCCCTGCTATCTCTGATCAGAAGCAACCTTGGGGGACTCCTGAGTGCACCACTCTCAAATGGCCTTGACCTTGACCATAGGACTCAATGGGCACCTGCAAGCAGGGGCTGAAGAGCTTCAAAGGCACAGGGAAGAGTGAATCCAGCCGTGCTCCCAGTAGGCATGCAAAAGCGATCTGGCTAGGGTTCAGGGCAATGCTGGCTTTGAAGACTTGGGAGGAGACTTTTAAAGAGACGTCACATTGTGTTTGCACTTATTTCAAATAAAACTGACTACTTACAAAGTAATCCATGCAATTTTCCTTCTTTTAAATCTAACCACTACTCCCCAACTGCATAACACTCTGAATCAACGGGATTTACATAAGTCTTGATTTGCCTACCATTCAGCAATTGTTTCAAAATGGCTACACCAACTGGGACTATCAATTGGATTTAAGCCACTGTGCCCAGGGGTCTTTCTCCACTGTAAGTATCTTTGGGACTGCAGCTTTCAAGTAAGTCATTGGGTGGAGAGCAGTTTTCTAATTACTGTACAGTGCTTTTCTACAATGCATATGGAGGGAGTGGCGGGGATTGGATGTATGGAGGAAAGCAGAGCCAGTTCTGATATGGATCATAGCTGTTGCACATGCATTAAGTCCAATTTCGGCTGCTGTTGTCACAAATGCAAGCTGATTTGTGAAGGCTGCTGGCAGATAAGGAACTCTGCAATGGGTTTCAACACACTTTTGTGAGGTCACGAGATAAGGAACTCTGTAATGAATTTTAACATGCTTTTGTGAAGTCGCAACCCTATTGAGATGTTTCTAATGAACAGATCCCAAGGACTGGAAGTGCATAACAACATATACATCGTGAATGTGCTACAGACCTTCAATCAAGTCACACTTATAATAGCATAGCTTAAGATGTTTGTTGTTGTTGTTGTTTCAATTACACTTATACTGCCTGGGAAATTGTGGGAACTGTAATTAAAGAAAAAACTTTTCCAAGCCCCTGACAAAGGTATACAACAGTAGCAACTTGAGAGTTAGTGCAGGGGATTGTACCATGAGCCACTGGTTTCCCATACTATGGCACTACAGTACTGACTAGAAATTGCTGGGAATATCAAGCTATACCACAACAGGATATGCAGTACATGATGAAATGATAAATGAATCTCCATATAATCCTATATTACAGAATATAGTAGGTGGCACTGAGCATATACAAGTTCTCATCTCAATTAAAAGTCAACATGCAGAATATTTAAAGCAGCCTTATTAAATATGATACCCTTCAGATGTGCTTAAACTTAACTCCCAACAGCTATCATCAGTGTGGATGTGGTAATGAATTCCAGGAGCTGGAACCCAAAACATTAAGAGCACCAGGTTTGAGAAGGTTCACTTTAAAATAAAGCCAAGGCCATATACTGTAAGATATTTTTGCTCCCTGAGGAAAAGGTAGGACAATGCACTCCACCGCTCTCCATTTCTATCTACAAAAGATGAAACAGGACAAACCGCTTAACTTGATTTCAACACTCCCAATAGGGCTCTCTCTACCACAAGGGAAAGCAGCAACCTAAATTTGGGGCAAAGGCCAGATCATGTGGGACACACAACTCTGTCTACTTTGTGTCCTCAGAATCTGCCACCTGAGGCAGCAATCTCAGGATGTCTAATGTCCTCAGGACTGGTCTTGATTTTTTTTAAAAAATTTTTTGAAGTATTTTTGCTTGCCTTCAGTTGGTGCTTCGAGCTGAATTAATCTTTGAAGCATACTGACATTTAATGAACATTAGCATGAGCTTCTTAGGTTTAGTTATATTCCTTAATAATCTAATGCCACCAATGAGGAACGCAACTGACAAAAAAGCACCAAGCATGGATGTTAAAAGAGTTTCAGGCAAAAATCAAAGAAACACAAGACAAGACAAGACAAAAGACACAAAACATGTAAAGACTAACTTTCATATTTTAATGTAACATTTAGTGGACTACATGTACACTTTGTTAGACATATAGCAGCAGAATGAGGTGTGCAATATAATATGGGATGGGATATACATTTCATACCAGATATTCATTGGCTGTAGTATATAGAATGGGGGTGGGTGGGGGAGGGGGGAGAGGGGGAGGGGGGTTGATTTTAGAGTAGAATCTATAGTAGGCGGGTGGAAATTAAGGCATTACTACAGTCCTCAGCTGGGAGTTGCCTCAGCCCTCCATACTTTAAAAATTTATTAGTACTTTCCTTCCCTATAATTTAGACAGAAAAAATGTGCCTGTCTCAGTTGTTCCACTTGAGAATCTGGTGCTGGAAATTTAAAACTTTAAACAAATTGCAGAATGTTTTGTAGCTTGATCGAAGCCCTATTGCAATGCATCAAATGCTACATCACAAGTTTGTACATAATGGAAGCTTGCAATAGATGGACAATATTTTTACAGGGGGAGAGAAAAAGCTTTACTATAGTCCTTCATCCTTCATACAACCCCAACCCTCTTCATGGTCATCAACTGGTTATATATTTACAGAGATACTGAGGACAACGATGAGTCAAAAAGATTGTCATGTGCCTAATCCAAACACTGATTCCTTCAGCGTAGCAATTTATAAACAAACTAAGAGCAAATTTGTTACAATAACCCCCAAATCTCCTGCCTGAAGCACTTCTCCTCACTCTATGTCCAGTGGTAGTATGGACAGCCATAATGGAAGACTGCCAAAAATCAAGTGTTGGGTGGAGGCCGATAAAATATTGCAGGACTTTAACAGATTTATTTTTCGTGTGAGCTTTTATGGATCACTGTGTTGCTCATCTTCAAAATTGCACAATGAAACAAATCTATTGGTCTCTCCCTCCAAATGAATCAAAAAGTGCTGCAATACTTTGCCCTTGCCCCTCAACACACACACACACTTTTACTTTGTTAGCATGCTGAGACAGACCAGTATGGCTACATCTTTGGATATACAGGTACAGTAGTTGAAAGTGAAACACACAAGTGGGTCACTTGTACAATACAGTATTAGTCGATTGCTTCTAGCGCTACGTTAAATACATAGATCTTTCCTAGTTTACCTAACTACATCTGTTTCTGGCTATCTTTCTACAAGTAATTGGTGGGTGCATCAGTGCATGTATGCATGCACAAAGAGCTAGTTGTTCAAAGGAAATAAAACAGCATACACAAGCATCCATCACTCCCTGTTCTCTCCCCCCCCCCAGGGTTTATACTTATTGATTTTACTTCAGTGTGAACTGAGAAAGTGGGATTTTATTACACCCAATAACCCATTTAAAAAGACACCTTAGGAATTCTGTTTCAATATTTAGCTATGGCTTTGTTCAATCCTTGAGATTCAAAAGAATAACAAAGGCTTAGAAGTATCCCTAACTTACATCAAACTTTTGAAAAACTCTGCTGAACCAAGTTCCCACTTTCTGTGCTTTTAAAGAAGATAATCTCTCTCCCCTTCACTGCTTCATTGCAAGCATCAGCCATCATCATACACAGAGGATGAAAGAATCTACTTATTTGAGCTCCTAAACAGCCTAACAGCAAAAAGCCTAAATTCCATTGTAATAGTAGCAAAGAAAATGGTTATTATTAACTCCTTTACCTGCTCATAAAAAATAACATATCATGAGCAACTTTAACACCTCCACAGCTTTTTTTTTTTTTGCATCTGACAGTAGCACAGAAGGGTGTGGGGGGAGGACCTTCCTTCGTTGCTGACCCCATAACTCCTCCAAGTTAAGCCAAAGGTTTCATCATCCTCATCTCCCCCTTCTTTTCTGCCCTGTCAAAGATCAATCAGCTCGGCGATATACTCTTCCACATTTTCAAAGGTGGAGTTTCAGGGCTTCGAAAGCGTCCGTTTCGACGACAATCCCAGCTTTTCGTCGGTAGACATCCAAGTAGTACCCCTACCCTCTTGAAC
The DNA here is from genome assembly GCA_023846285.1 of Phrynocephalus versicolor. Lineage (NCBI taxonomy): Eukaryota > Metazoa > Chordata > Lepidosauria > Squamata > Agamidae > Phrynocephalus > Phrynocephalus versicolor. The sequence continues at coordinate 16,059,350 of JAHTLZ010003526.1, read as the reverse complement.
GTCTCCTGCAATTATTATTATTTTTTTATTTTGCCTATAAAGGTATCTCCTCTAGCCTAGTCGTGCATTTCCAGGAAATAAATCCACCTTGGCCAAATATTTATCCACAAAGCGGTAACCCCCCCCCCCCCCACAGACACATACTCGAAACTCCCCGGCTAGCAGACAAAAGACATCCACTAATTTCTAATTTACTCAGGAATAATTCCACAGTCCAATTCAAGCAGGTTGGGGCGGGGGGGGCAATGACCCGCCCTTCTCCCATCCCATTCGGGTCTTTTTTACTCTTCTTCTTCTTCTTCTTCTTGCCGCCCATCCCCTCCCTCAGACCCATTCATGCCCACCGCGACCCCGTCGTTGGTGGGGGTGAGGCTTCGCACCACCACCTCCTCAAACCCGAAACACTCTTTTCTCGCGATCCGTGCAAACGCGCAACCACTGCCCCCAGGGCGAGCCAAGCAAGCCACCCCCCCCCACCCCCGCCCCCCCGGGGCCCGCGCCCCCGCCCGCGCCCCGCCCCCCCCCCCAAAAAAAAAGCCCAGGGAAGGGAAATTTAGGCTGCAGCCCCAGCGCCTACCTTGCCTCCTGGCAGGAACCGGGCTGCTCCCGCGCCTGCCGTCCAGCCTCATCTCGGACATGGGGTCCAGCCTCAGCCCGCCCGGGGTGGCTGCCACCGAAGCGAAGGCTGGCCGCATCGTAGTCCCCCCCCCTTCCACACACACACACACGCCCCTCCTTCCTTCCTTCCTTCCTCCCTTCCTGCGGCCGTCCTCCCTTTTGTTCCCCCCGAGTTCCCCCGCACTGTTTTAAAGCCTCCCCCCGCCACTACTCTCTCTTTGCAAGCGCTCGCCTCCCTTGCGCCATCCAAAAAGGGCTTCCACGGCACACCCGCCAAACCCTCCTTCCCTCCAGCCCTCTGCCTTTTTCCTCCCCACCGCCCCGAACTTGCCGCTCGGTGGCCCTTCCAAACGGAGGAGGTGAATCCCACTCCTCCCTTTTCCCTCCCTCCGTCCCTCCCTTCCCTCCTCTCTCCCCTCCCTCCTTTCTCTCCTCCTCCTCCTCCTCCTGTGTCTTTGCTTCCCACCCTTCCCTAGCCTGACCCATCCTGACTTCTTTCCAGTGAGCTAATCTGCAGCTGCCTGGGAGCGCAGGCCCCGTTGCCATGGTTGCCCAAGATACTGGGACCGGTGGCGGTGGTGGTGTGTGTGTGTGTTGGGGGGAACGGCACTATACAGGACCCTATGCAGGACAACTATTGGGGACTGGGAGGGTAGAGGGAAAGGGGCTCTCTCTGCTCCCCCCCCTTCTCCCCACCCAGTAAAGATTTCATCCCGTTTAATGGGGGTACTGGCTGGGGGGGAAAGGAGGGTAACCACATATAATTCTTTAGGGAGGACAGTCCTGTATTAGAATAGCTGTCCTTTTTTGGTAATAGGCGTCCTCCCTTTTTGGTGACACCAAAGTGGGGACCCTACTCCTCCCTGACTTTCCTCAGCAAAACACATGAAAGACTTTGATTAATAAATGTATGCAAGCAGGGAGCAGTCCATTTTCGTTCTTTTAAGTGGAATGGTTGGTTTCCTTGTGTGTGTGTGTGTGTGTGTGTGTGTGTGTGTGTGTGTGTGAGAGAGAGAGAGAGAGAGAGAGAGAGAGAGAGTGAGTGAGTGAGTGTGTTGTTACAGTCATGACCGCCTCTTTGTGGCTCCATATCCATGGAGTTTTCTTGGCAGCAATACTGGAGTGGTTTGCCAGTTTCTACTCCAGGCACCTACAGCACCAGGTATTTCCTGATGGTCTCCCATCCAAGTACTAACCAGGGCCGACCCTGTTGAGATCCTATGTGCTTAGGGCTCTCAATTCGACTTACAGCAGCCTTTATGAATGGGAAACTTTCAGGATGCTAATATAGTACTCTGTTTAAATTAGCACATGCAACTTTAAGGCAAACCCTATTCTTTTTGGAAAGAATCTCCTTTTTTGTGTTCCTTGCCCTCCATGTCCTCCATTTTGACAACGGAGCAGTGTCCCTCCTACTCAGGGAAACACAATTCTAGACATGAGTGCTCACTAGTAGCACCCATGGAGTGTCATGGACTTTGTGGATTGCAACCTCAGTTGACTTTTAACAAAGCAAATATTGTGCTTACAATAATGGCTCTGGCTTAAGATGACTTTTCTACAAATTGCTTATCTTTCAAATGGTGCAGCCACCACCTATATGCAATCAAGGTGATTTCACTGTCAGTATAGTACAGTTATGGCGAACCTTTTAGAGACTGAGTGCCCAAACTGCGATTCAATAGCCACTAATGTTTCCGCAAAGTGCCAATGCAGCCATTTAACCTGAATACAGGTGGGTGTGAAGGGGCCCACAGAAAGGGCTCCGAGTTACACCTTTGGCACCCGTGCTATAGGTTCGCCAACACTGGTATAGTACTAAAAGGAAACGTTGCCTTGATGCCCTGAGCACATCTGATCTGGCCTCATCTTGGAAGCTAAGCAGGATTGGGTCTGGCTAGTACTGGGATGGGCAACCATCATACCAGGTGCTGTAGGTACCTGGAGTAGGAACTGGCAAACCACTCTAGTATTCCTGCCAAGAAAACTCCATAGATATGGGGTCATGAAGAAACAATCATGACTGTAATGACACAGCAACAGCAACTTAAAGGAAATGTTTGGAAATGTTTATGTTTCTAGTAGTCTGGTTACACAGAAGCAGACACAGTCGCCCAGGTTTGGCAGTGGCGACTGAAGGAGCACCCTTCTTTGGATTCAGCAAAGACTGCTGATTTCTCTTCCGCTCAGGATAGGACTGTATCATGACTATATTGACTATGAATGTAGCAGCTCTAAATAGTTGTTTGTGTTGCCAAAGAGTAAACAAGAATACATCGCAATACACAATATATATTGCTTAGTATCCTTAATGGCAAATTCTACGGCAAATTCTGAACAAAGGGAGTTTTAATCCTGGTTAATTATGCTTGTGTTAGCGTGGTAATGATAGTATGGTTGCTAACCTTGAGCCAGACATCCTGGAGAGTGAAGTCAAATGGGTCGTAGAAAACATTGCAAACAACAAGGCCAGCGGAGGTGGTGGCATTCCAGTTTATTTATATATTTATTTTGGAGTATTTAGATGATGTTGTTAGGGTGTTACATGCAATATGCCAGCAAAATTGGATAACTCAGCAGTGGCCAGAGGATTGGAAAAGATCAGTCTACATCCCAATCCCAAAGAAGGGCAATGCTCCAACTACTGTACAATTGCACTCATTTCACATGCTAGCAAGGGTATGATCAAAATTCTACAAGGGAGGCTTCAGCAGTATGTGGACACAGAACTCCCAGAAGTGCAAGCTGGATTTCAAAGGGGCAGAAGTGGTAGAGATCAAATTGCCAACTTGCGCTGAATTATGGAGAAAGCTAGAGAATTCCAGAAAACATCTACTTCTGCTTCATTGATGCAACAATCTTTGATTGTGTGGACCACAGTAAACTATGGCAAGTCCTTAATGGGAGTGCCTGACTACCTTATCTGTCTCTTGGGAAATCTATATGTGGGACAAGCAGCAACCGTCAGAGCTGGATATGGAATAACTGACTGGTTCAAAATTGGGAAAGGAGTATGACAAGGTTGTATATTGTCACCCTGCCTATTTAACTTATATGCAGAGTATATCATGTGAAAGGCAGGTCTGGATGAATCACAAGATGGAATTAAGATTGCCAGAAGATATATCAACAACCTCAGATACGCAGATGATACTACTCTGATAGCAGAAAGTGAGGAGGAATTAAAGAACCTTTTAATGAGAGAAAGATGAGCGCACAAAAATGGGTTGAAGCTCAGCAACAACAACAAAAGAAGATCATGGTTACTGGTCCCATCACCTCCTGGCAATTAGAAGAGGAAGAAATAGAGGAAATGACAGAGTTTACTTTCTTGGGCTACATGATCCCTACAGATGGTGACTGCAACAACAAAATCAAAAAATGCTTGCTTCTTGGGAGGAAAGCAATGATAAATCTAGACAGTGTCTTAAAACACAGAGACATCACCTTGCCCACAAAAGTTCAGATAATCAAGGCAATGGTTTTTCCATTAGTGATATATGGAAGTGAGAGCTGGACCATAAAGAGGGCTGATTGCAGTAGAATTGATTCCTTTGAGCTGTGGTGCTAGAGGAGACTCCTGAGAGTCCCCTGGACTGCAAGGAGATCAAACTTATCTATCCTAGAAGAAATCAACCCTGAATGTTCACTGGAAGACCAGATTTTGAAGTGGAGGCTCCAATACTTTGGCCACCTTGTGAGGAGAGAGCGCTTCTTGGAAAAGTCCCTGATGTTGGGAAAGATTGAAGGCAAAAGGAGAAGGGGGTGGAAGAAAATGAAATGGTTGGACGGCATCATCAGTGCAACCAACATGAACTTGACCAATTTCCAGGAGGCAGTGGAAGACAGGAGGGCCTGGCGTGATCTGGTCCATGGAGTCATGAAGAGTTGGACACAACTTAATGACTGAACAACGACAAATGATGCTGCATTACAAGTAATCAAGAAGTCAGAGTCTAACGCTAATGATTCCAGATGTGATCCTGATTTTCCACACCATTGCAGAAGTTAATCAACTCAGCAATACTAGGCTGTAGGACACTGCAATCAAATTACAACTTTACACTCATTGAAGGCTTTAATTATTATTCCTTTAACCACATTTTAAAAATTTCATTTCCACATGCTCTTACATTTTTCTATGTGTGTATCATAACTACATATACTTGCTAGTTGAGGGGAATATTTATTATCTAGTAATTATTTTGCAAATACTTTTGCTATATTAAATGTGCTAGTCTTTAAGTTATCATAATACTTTTCATTATTCACCAATGCATTTTGTTTAATAATAATAATAATAATAATAATAATAATAATAATAATAATAATA
>JAHTLZ010003526.1:16031786-16054389 GCA_023846285.1 Phrynocephalus versicolor | reverse complement strand
AATAATAATAATAATAATAATAATAATAATAATAATAATAATAATAAAAAACTTTATTTCTATGCTGCCTTAGGCAGCTTACAACAATAATTTAATACAGTATATTAAAACAGCTCATACATGAAATATAAAAAATAGCAAAAAACAGCATTTAAAAACAATCATGAAAAACACTTTACTACCAAAATTATCACATTAATTTCTGGGTAGTCAGTGAATGCATAGTCTCCGCTGCATTTATTGTACACTCTTTCTTCCTCTCATTTGAAGGCATCTGGTAAAGGAAGCTGCTATCTTGTACTTATCTTCACAGTCTCAGCTCAAGAAAAGAAAAGAAAATGTTCTGCTTATATACCACCCGATAGTGCTTAAAGTACTCTCTGGGCGATTTACAATTTACTGTAGTTATGCAGGCTACACATTGCAGTGGTTAAAATATCCACCCTGATACTATGCCTCTGCTGTGGCTTAATATATATACATACTCCCCTAAAATCTAAAGAGATTATCCCACCTACTCTATAAGGATCTTCTCAGAACTCTAAGATCTACCTACTTCTGTTCAGTCTTGTTGCTCTTTCAACAAAACTTCATTTTCTTATGTTTACCTGTGTTCTGAAATCTTCAGTCTGTAGGTGACTTCCAAGTACTGCAATCTAGTTCTCCTTGTCAATGTGGGCTAGACTTTTCAGAGATTCTTTGCATTTTAAGAGTTTGGTAGTCCCCCCCCCATCCTGGCATTTTCTGCTGTTCCTTCAAGGTTCACAGATTTTTTTTCAGGGGGGGGATCCTTGATTTTAATCTGGGTGGTGCATGATGTTTCTGAGTAGCTTGAGTCATTTGCTGTTAGCTGCAGCCTTTCTCCATATGTCACTGGGAGAAGTGACAAAGATGGGTATTATACTACCTCTCTGTTGTTTATTCTGTAGGCTAAATGGTTGCATTTCCTAGCTCCTAGGGCTTTCCCCCCAAACCCATTACCTCCCTCTGGAATGTGTTCTAGCTGCCAGGTGTAGCTGGCAGAGAAGAATGATTAAGAAAGGGTAACATTAAATGTTTGTACTATTGTTCTGAAATTGTTTAATTTTGTGTAATGAATCTGAAATGTGAATAATAAAAACAAAAGGAAAAGAAATGCAGCATTTGGTGTCAGTGGCTCGTGCAAGGATCTTCTCTGTGTTTCAATCCACAGTTCTGTTTTCATATGTGACATGTTGGACAGCATAAGTCACATTGCAGTGACAGCAAAACTTCTGGAATCCCTATTCCAGGCTTGGAAGTATGAGACATTTGGATCATGCCCATCGTGTTTCTGGAACACAAAGGCATTTTTCCATGTGCGTTTATACAACATTCAAGCCTTATGTTGGGGCATTTGAGATCCATTTTATGGAGCCCGGTCCAAGAGACCCACATCACAAACAATGATCCCATTGTAGTGTACAATATGCAGTCGAGTTTTCACTCCAAGGGCCTTGGCACTTAATTAAAAGGAAAGCTGACTAGTCCTTAACACAAAGCAGAAATAAGCTCTTTAGAAGAATATGTGAAGTTTACTGGAAAGATAAGTAATGTGTAGCATGTATAATGAAATTATAAACTGCCCAAAGTGTTCCTTAAGCAGTATGGGGCGGCATATAAGCATCACTGATCCATTTCAGAAAAAGTTAAACAACCTAAAATCACAGTGAAGCATTCCAAAACTTGCTCATTATTTAACAATATTTTAATTCAAGTGTGAAGAACATGTCATTTATGTTGGGAGTGGGGCAGGAGAAACTTACATAAAGTTGCATACATATGATATTTGGCTAAAAAGGAACATGCATACAAGTGTTGCAGTGATGTGTATTTCTCTGAATTTTATTAGATGGCATCTCTCATCACACACAAACCCACACCCAACCACCCACACATACACACACATAACCAATGGTGGTGGATGATAGGAACTAGGCCAGTGCTCAACCTCTCTCCTAAGATGACTCTTACCCTTCACAGAACGGAATTCATTTGTCCCAACAGTGCCCACTTTACCTGCCAGCCGTGGGAACCTGTTCTATGTCTTTAGGTGGCTGAGTATACTACTATTGGAGTAGTAACCCAAGACCTGCTCATGGCTGAGCACCTTCTTACATTGCAAGCATTTTCCATGGAATCATCCGTTGCACACTGTTGAAAATACATTCAGATTACAGTATTCATTTCTTAGGAGCTCCAAATTTGGACTGCCAATTCCTAACAGGGATTGTTAATTTCAATTTCACCTGCTTCTGAATTGCAGTCACCTCCTTCCCTATCTCAATTTTTCCTCCTCCTCCTCCATGACAGATGTGTATGAACTTGAAGGGGATTCCCACCAGCTACAAATTGCTACTTTCATAGGAGAGATTTACTGGGATTGGGGGCTGGAGGTAGCTCTTTCCTTGAATAGGATGGAGCTGAAGGGTGTGGATATGGAAGGCAATGCCTGGTGCTCTTAAAATTTCTTTCCCACCCACAAAAGCAGCAGTACTGCAGAGTGTATCAATCTGAGGGCGCTTTTACACAACCCCTAAAATCCGGGGCAAAGGGCTCCCAGATGCGGAGCTTAAAATTGTTTTCCCACCAGCTCCAGACTTTAAACAATAAGTACGACCACACCCACCTAAGCGCATCCCAGTGCATTTTCCAAGTACCTGGTCTCTGAAGGTGAAAAATTTCTGATGCGGATGTAAAGCACTGAGTGCCGGGCTCTCCTCACCTTGTGTTTGTCTGGTTTTTTTGCCCCCGCCCCTTTAAAAGACTGAAAGAGACTGGAATGGTTCCTGGAGCAGCTCCAAGGCAGAGCGGAGGTGAGCCTGCATTCTTTTCTCCCTTTTTTTCTCCCTCCCCTCAAGCAGACAGGAGCAAGGAAGTGCGGAGGGGTGGGAAACCCCCAAGATCTCTGGTCCGAATTTAAGTTGCCAGCGGATCTTAGGGGTCGTGTAAAAGCGCCCTGAGTGGCTGATGCCATCCTTCTTCTTCTCTGGAACACCAGCTCTTGGGGAGCAAAGTGCCTTCTTCACCAACTTTTTGGCCCCTTTCTCTGGTTGTTTTGACTAGATTGCACCAAAATGGTACTAGAGCACATCTTGAAGTTCATTCATCTTGGTCCCACTTTCTCTGCCACCTCCTTGGACGTCACTTACCGGTTTTGTTCTCATCCCATCTCCCCTCTCTTGAGAAACCCATGGCAACCCTGATCAGGAGACACATTTCTCTGCCCCCACTACCTTGGGTGACAGAATATCTTTAAGTTTGAGATCTCAAGAAATCATTCCAGCATCCCTGAGAAATAAGTTTTACTTCCACTTCTATCTCTAGCAGAAACCTAGCCTTTTGCTTTCTGATTTATATGAGTAAATTGGACTTTGAATATTAGGAATTGTTATTATAGATATTTGGAACCATCAAATTTCGATTTCGATATACTGTACTCAGAACTTTCTAAATACAGTGGTACCTTGTATAAAGGAATTACTTTGCTCCAAATGAAATTATGTTAAGCAAATTTTCCTTTATACAAATTTCCCATAGGAATGCATTGAAAACAGAGTGATCTCTAATTGCGACCATTTTTATGTTGTACGGATTCTCCCCATAGGTGATTCTGTTAAGCAAATTTCCCTTATCTCCGGAATTTTTTATGTTGTACAGATTTTATGTTATACAAACCGTTTGTTATAGGAGGGTCCACTGTATGTTATTTGATGAACTCTGAAGATTTTCTAATCCGAGGTGACTACTGCCACCTTGTGGTTACACTATGCTATTGCAACAAGGGACTTTTGAAGAACTACAGTACAGTATGTGTTCTCCAGACCTTGGAGGTAGGTTTTGATGTGACCCAATGTCATTGTTTCGAGTGACATATCCAGTAGGCCAGTAGCAGCAATAATAATAATAATAATAAAATTTTATTTTGGTTTAAAATCCTTCCCTAGTTGCTTGTTGACTGCAAAATTTCCACAGCAGCTTTTACAATAGCCCTTCCACTTCCTGCCTCATCGAAGAAAGACTGCTTGAATGGCACAGATCATCTTGCCAAGAACTTTAAGAATGACCTCGTGGCAAAGCACATATTTTGCCCTGTTTGGACTTCTGGTACTTGCTTTGAAAAAGAGTGTGTTGCACTCGAAAGCTTGCAATGGTATTTTAAAATATATTTTATTAGTGGCCTATAAAGGTATCACCAGTAGCCTAGTTTTGCATTTCTATTAAAATGAGTAATACAGAATTCTGGTATACAACGACTACAATAAAGCCATGTCCCTAGTTTAAAAAACTGGAAGATTTAGAAACAATTTAGAAACAATTTGGGTACCCCAGGTCAGTGACTAAAGCCCTAATAAATGGCAGCATTATCTGAGTCTGTTCATATTAATTTCGTAAACATTGAGAGGGATGGTGCCACACAAATCTCTGCAGGAAGCTTGATTCAGAGGGAGGGGGCCCACTGCCAGCTTCTGAGGTCAGCTGTTTTGGCCTCCTTACAAGTTTTAACATCAAGGACTGCAAGGAGTGAGTGGGGGAAGTAGCAGTTCTGTGGGAGAGGTGTTCTGAAAAGTTTTGTACTTTCCCCCATACTCTCATTTCTGATATCAGATCTGAATCCATTCATTCTTCAGCCCAGTAATTGTCACAGGCCATTCTTTGGAGAATGCAGAAGAGCTGACCAAAAAACACTGTAAAGGATATAGGAAGCAGAATCAGTGGATGAACCCCTGATATGTTGTGTAGCTTTTCTAAATTCGATCTTCTAGTGCTGCAAGCCTGGACAGCGGATCAGGTTAGGCCTGAGTTTAAATCTCTCCTTGCTGAATACAGAAATTCCCTGGAGAGGCTTTTGGTGTGTGTTGCGACTCTTCATGACCCTATGTCCATGGAGTTTTCTTGGCAGGAATGCTGGAGTGGTTTGCCAGTTCCTACTCCAGGCGCCTCCAGCACCTGGTATTCCCTGGCGCCTGGTATTCCCTGGTGGTCGCCCATCCAAGTACTAACCAGGGCCAACCCTGCTTAGCTTCCGAAATCAGGCGAGATCGGATGTGCTTAGACTAGGGAGGGAAATTCCCTGGAGAGGCTTTTGGTACCGGAAGGCAATTCTTTCATCTCACCTTGAAAACCCCTATTAGGGTCGGAAGAACATTGATTGTACATGCCAACAACACCTGTGCTTTTTGCTGCCAACAGAGATGCAGGGACAAATTTGGCTTCTGGATTTGCTGCACGGTCTAGCGCCCAGGTTTGCAGCTTGAAAGCGGAATCGCTTTGTGAGGAACCCGATCTGGCAGCGTGTTTACAAATTGAATGAAAAACCGGCTCAGCGAGGCCGAGGTTGATGAATTCAGCTCAAGAGCAACAGCGCGATCCTCTTAGCTGGTATCCCATCGTTGGTCGTAGCAGAGCAGACCCGTTGGATCAACTGCTAAAGAGTAAACAAGTCAACACTTAAGTCAGTCTCATTGAGTCAATGGGTCTCTTCGTGTTGATGCTAGCAGTAGGGGAAGAGCTTCTGATTAAGCGCACACAGGGGCTACAGCCCGCCTCCCATTGAAGCCAGGGCTCCGAGCCGACAATTTATTTATTTATTTATTTATTTTTATATTTGTATAGCGCACCAGTTTCCCATAGGGAACTCTGGGCGGTTCACATAAAAAGCACAGGAAATCCACAAGATAATAAAAAAGGTTAAATGCGAGTGGGAAAGCAAGCTAGACGGAGATCAAAGCAAGGGCGTAGTAGGGCTGCGGTACAGCTGCAACCCTGTATTGACCCGGGGATCCTCCGCGGTAGAATTTTCTCCCACTGTCTCTTTAAGAGGCGGAGCCTGCGGAACTCCCACGAAATGGAACGTTGCGTTTTCCCCGGGAGTCTCCCATTCTTCCCGCGCCGCGTTCCATGGAATCCCGCCGATGGAACGCGGGGCGTTCTTGGGGCCGTGTCTGCCAGCCGTCGGTTCGGGGAGGTGGGCGCCGCGCTTCGGCCCTTCCCTCTCTGCTGCTGCTGCTCCAACAACAACAACAACAACGGGCAAGGTGCTGCTGAACGAGCCGATTTCTGCCGAAGCATCCAGCGGGGGAGACCGTGCTTCGTAAAGAAAAAGGAAAAAAAACGGGGCGGGGGGGTGGGCTGCCTCGATCAAGGGAAACGCAACGAAGCGTTGCCCATCTGCAGACGTGCCAGACCAACAGGACTTCGGGATCCAGCTTTTGGACGATGATGGTCGAGTGGGTCTGGGTTGCCGCCGCCTCCCTCTCGTCCGCTTGGGATTTGTTTGGGATTTAGGACGCCGACGTGATGAAAGATCAGGCGAGGGATCGGCGTGACGCAATGCCACCTTCTTGGGTTCATCATCCCGGGTTTGGAAAGCCCTCTCGCTTGTTGCTCCTGAGTTTTCTGTTTCTCTGGAGTTTCTTCCGCGCTCTGGGCCTTTGACTTGTCGCGTGTCTCCACCGCCATGGCTGCGTGTCTTTATTGCATGGCACGCCTCGTTCTTTCTGGCGCCCCGGCCGCGACTGCCAGAAAATCCTTGTATTTACTGAGGAATTCGGGTCGAAAACTAGCCATGGCCTCCTCTAAGAAGGCCGAAAGATGCTTCTCAATCCGCAGGGTAGCCAAGATTACTTTAGTCTGCTGCTGGGGGGTTGGAGGATGGTGCCAGGATGGAAGTTGTGGAGCTGCATCGAGTAAAGATGCTCAGAGAAGGTTAAATGGCCTCTTGAACAAACCTGCCTTTCTCCAGGAAATTGGACTAGTCTTTTCCGCTGTGTTCCGCATCTGCACCCTGTTGCTGAAATTTGGGCCTTTTCTTTTGCTTTACCCTTTGACCTATCTCTCCCCAAGTTTGGCATCACTTTGGGTCCGTCTTCTGCTGAGGGTGACCGAATCTTCTGGTCCCACTTTCATCAAGCTGGGTCAGTGGGCCAGCACCAGGCGAGACCTCTTTTCGGAAGAGTTCTGTAGCAGGTTCTCCAAGCTTCACGTCAAGGTGGTCCCTCATCCTTGGGATTACACCCGACAGTCTCTGGAGAGAGCATTCGGAGAGAGCTGGGAGAAGGTCTTTGCCTTTGAAAGCCAGCAGCCCGTTGGGGCTGGCTGCGTTGCCCAGGTTTATAAAGCTTATGTGGACATCTCCGCTCTTGGGCAGGCAACGTTGAAAGGACTTTCGAAGAGCTACGGGTTAGACTCTGCTTTGGAAGCCTGGCAAGTCTTGGGTCTTAAGGGACTTTTGAGATGGCTGTGGCGGAGGAAGCAGGACGATTTTCCAAAAATCTATGATGGTCATTGGTTGGTTCGGAAAAATGGTTTTCATGATGGCATTCATCAGACCTCAGTTTTTGGATACCCAAGCACATCTTTATCTTCTCCCAAAAGCCATCGGCTTCTTCCAGTGGCAATTAAGGTAATCCCCTGATGATAAACACATGTACACTCAGAGTAAGTCCTGTTGACCTCTGTGCACTTTGGTTTTGATTAAAGATGCATAGGTTTGAGCCACAAAATACAGTGGGCTCTCATATAAGAGGTGGTTTGTTAAACAGAAAATCCGCTTAAAGGAAAAAAATTCCAGAGATAGGGGGAAATTGCTTAACAAAATCGCCTATGGGGTAAATCCGTATAACAGAAAAACGGTCGCGATGATGGATTAATCCATTTTCAATGCATTTCTATGGGACATTTGTACAAAGGAAAAATTCATAGAATCATAGAGTTGGAAGAGAACTCAAGGGCCATCTAGTCCAAACCCCTGCCATTCAGGAACTCCCATCACAGGACTCCCAACAGATGGCCATCCAGCCTCAGCTTAAAAACCTCCAAAGAAGGAGACTCCACCACCTTCCATGGCAGCATATTCCACTGCTGAACAGCTCTAAGCTTAACAGAATTTCATTTGGAACAAATTAATTCCTTTATACAAGGTACCACTGTATGCAGAAAGATCCCCTGAACAAGCCTTGTGTGTGTGTTGTCGTTACATTCGTGAGCGACTCTTCATGACCCCATGTCCATGGAGTTTTCTTGGCAGGGATACTGGAGTGGTTTGCCAGTTCCTACTCCAGGCGCCTACAGCACCTGGTATTCCCTGGTGGCTGCCCATCCAAGTACTAACCAGGGCCGGCCCTGCTTAACTTCCAAAATCAGGCAAGATTGGATGTGCTCAGGGCATCTAGGTAACTCGAACAAGCCTTATTGAATCAAATAAAAGCTTCAGAGTTGACAAGTTGTTCTGAGTCCATCAGAGATAATCTGGACCCCTTTTCCTCTTCTGCAGGTGCTCCATCCTGGATTAGTTCAACAAGTACAAATGGATCTGTTTCTCATGAAGATGGGCGGTCGATTGATTGAGCTTTTCCCAGGGATCAAGTGGCTCAGCCTAACGGAGATTGTGGAGGAGTTTGAGAAACTCATGATTCAGCAGGTGGCAAGCAGTTTTTACTCTAGGGGAAGGATCACGAGTCTCTTTTTTGCTGTGCATTTTTTATTTTTCTGAACTTCCCTGAAGTAAAGGCTTCAGAATTATTTTCTCATCATCGCTATTTAAAGTTTAAACATAATTGATCAATAGCAGTCTGAGGGAGTTGCGAGAAATTCCTTGGTAGAATCTGACTCATGCTGTTCTGCTCCATTCATTTCTCTGACAATCAGCATTCTCCAAATCATTGCTTCTCCTGGGATTTATTTTAAAAATGTTTTGTGCTCTAGAAAAACCAAGGTTCTCCCCTGAACCTGCTGGCAGCTTGCAGAGGCCAGACAGGACTGCTTTGACTACTTAAGAATTGCTTACTCAGGGAACTGGAATTGCTTAGCCTGTATGATTTTCCTATCTAGACATGGTTGACATTACTGTATTTCCCAGTGAGTTGACTTAGGCGGCAACTGTAAGGCCAAATCCTGCAAGATTTTCTTTGATTATGTTTTCATAATATTTGTTTTAATTGGCCACATGATGCAAAGGCAGATTCAAATAGTGTAACCCATTTTGCTTCCCAAATGGCAATTTCCCTTTGTCACTAGCGTGTAGGGGGGCTTCTTCTTTTCCAAGCCAAAGTGATCTGAATGGGTTTTTCCCCATGTGGTCAGTTGTGACCACCTGGGGATCACATTCATGTAAAGCCCTCTGTCTTTACATTATTGGAAAGACAAGAGGGCTTTGGGGTGGTGGCATGGTGTTCAGAACCAGGGCAACATGCCCTTATGTCAGGGATGTCCAAACTTTTTGCAAAGAGGGCCAGATTTGGTGAGGTGAAAATGTGTGGGGGCTGACCATTCAGCCTGAAGGGGTGGGGGTGGTGAGAAAGGGTGTGGCCCACATGCATGTGCAACAGCCACAAATGATCCGGTTTCAGGGCACCCAAAGGTCCAGCGGCTTTTGCATGGCCCGACTCGGCCCACATGCACCCAAGATGCACCGCTGCTCACATAAGCTGCCCTCCCTCGCAAAGAGGTGGGGAGGACACTGCAGCAATGGAGCCAGGGCTGGTTAGGCAGGCCGGGTGGCTGAGGGGATGGACGGTGGCAGGGAGGGTAGGCAAACCATTAAACTGCAAGCTGACATCTCCAGCCAACACAAGGAGGGGCTGGCTGGCAGGGATGAGTGACAGGCTGAGCCAGCAGGGAGATGAGGCAGAAGGCCACTCAAAATTTTAAAATGGGCTGCATTTGGCCCCCGGGCCAGACTCTGGACATGCCTGCCTTACGTTATTTTCTCCCTCCCCTAATCATTCTCTGAATATGTTTAGAGATATTTCTGAGATTAATACTAGATCACCGTATCACCTTATCGCTGGGGCATTGTTATTTCCTATATTCACACCCTATCAAAGGATTAGCAGAGGTGGGACCAGAAGAAGGAAGGAAAGAAGGGGCTGGTGGCTGGGATGCAAAGTGCATCACATCCAGTATCAATGGCAATGAGCATTGACTGCAATTTCAAATGTAATGCATGCTACACATCCAAATTGGAGCAAAGCCGTCTTGCTTAAGTCCCATTGGTTTCAGTGGCAGTGCTGTCTAGCCAAGTGAGTGTAAGCTCAGCCTTGCATCTCATTGTGTCAATCCTGTAAGGGAAATCAGTACAGTGACGCCTTGAATTACGAAAGTAATCCGTTCCCACGGAATTTTCATAACTCAAAATTCTCATAATTCAAAACACACTTTCCCATAGGAATGCATTGAAAACCAATTAATCCATTCCAGAGGTCCAAAAAAAGGTTAAAAAGGGGGGGGGACTGATTAATTTTGTTTTCAGCAAATTCCTATGGGAATCCTGCCCCAACCCAGCAAAGTAGGGGAAGAGCTTCCTTCCTTTCCTGGGTTTATTATTTAGTTTATTTATTTTAGAGTATTTTTACCCTGCCTTTCTGCTTGGAAAAGGACCCGAGACGGCTTACAGTAATGAGGGATAATATGCAGTTCAGTGCAATTAAGACATGTTCAAGTATTGAGAACAAGGAATTGAGGGACATCTTACAGCATTAACAGACAACATGACATTAAAGCTACAAGGTTATCTCCTTTTGCAATTCAGAATTGTCATAATTAGAGGCAATCGTAATTAGAGGCACCACCATATATTGTTCTTGTCCCTAGGACTGCAGAAGTGCGTAGAGAGGAAAGTCCATGAGGGGGGTGACCTGCCCCTATCCATTTAGTGAGTTCATAATGCTGTTTCACTGTGCTATTTTCTTAATTGCATTCAAGGCAACGCCATAAGGTTGCCCCATTGGCCTCTCGGAGGTACCCAAATACCGTATGTTCTTTTTCCTGGTTTTCTACCTGAGATCAGCCCTGATTCAGTGGATGAGTAAGTGCCTCCAGAGGGAGAGAGCATCAAATGGGAAGGTGAGCCTGGAGTTCGGATCAAATAAGAGATCCAGGGTGATTTAGTTATCAATAAAAGACTCCACTGGGTTGTCTCAGCTGGAGCAAGGCTGGGCAATTCTTGAGCAATGTACTCTTTCCTACTCTGTTTAGATCGACCTGCGCTATGAAGCAAGAAACCTGGAACGCTTCCACCTTAACTTTCAAGATGTGGATTATGTGAAGTTCCCCATTCCTCTCCACCCTTTTGTGACGAGCAGCGTCCTGGTGGAAACATTTGAGGTGAGAGAACCTTGAGCTGAGATCCCCAAGCATTGACCAAAGCAAGAATTGCTTGAATTAATGCTTCACAAAGTCTCTCTAATCCAAACTCTAGGGATCAACTTGAAGGAAAGAATGGACAGTATGCGGATTAAATTTGCAAATGATACCAAATTGGGAGGGCTTGCAAATTCCATAGAGCACTCCAGATGTTTTGGACTACAACTCCCAGAATTCCAAGCCTACGTTGCTCATGACAAAGAACAGTGAGAATTGTGGTCCCAAACATCTGGAGTGCTGAAGGTTCACCACCACTGCCCTAGACTAGGACAGATTAGAGTGCTGGGGCAAAGCTAATGGAATGGGTTTTAACAGAGAGAAATGTAGGGTGCTGCATCTAGGTTAAAAAAGGGAATTGCACAGATATAGGATGGGAGACACCTGGCTGGAGAATTGTACATCTGAAAAGGATCTGGGAGTCTGGGTGGACCATAAATTGAACATGAGTCGGCAGTGTGACGCGGCGGCCAAGAAAGCCAATGCGATTCTTGGTTGCGTTAGCAGAAGCATAGTGTCTAGATCAGTGTTGGTGAACCTATGGCACGGGTGCCAAAGGTGGCACGTGGAGCTCTTTCTGTGGGCACCTGACATCGTCCTTTCACAGCCACTTGTATTCAGGTTAAATTGCTGTATTGGCACTTTGCAAAAACTTAGTGGGTGTTGAATTGCAGTTTGGGCTCTCGGTCTCTTAAAAGGTTCGCCATCACTGGTCTAGATCAAAGGAAGTGATAATACCACTCTATTCTGCTCTGGTCAGGCCCCACCTTGAGTATTGTGTTCAGTTTTAAAAAGGACGATGACAATCTCAAGCGGGTAAAGAGGAGGGCGACCAGGATGGTTGAAAGTCTGGAAGAAATGTCTTATGAGGAGCAGCTTAGGGAGCTGGGAATGTTTAGCCTTACCAAAAGAATGTAGAGAGGGGATATTATTAAGCTATGCTTAAACATTTGAAAGGATGTAATATTGAAGAGGGGACAAGTTTGTTTTCAGTGACTAGGGCTCGGGGCAATGGTTTCAAACTACAGGAAAAGAGATTCTATCTGAACATTAGGAAGAATTTCATGACAGTTAGAGCTGTTTTGACAGTGGGATATGCTGCCACGGTGGATGGTGGAGTCTCATTGGAGTTTTTTAAGCAGAGGCTGGATGGTCATCTGTCGGGGGTACTGTGATGGGCGTTCCTGCATGGCAGGGGGTTCGACTGGATGGCCCTTGAGGTCTCTTTCAACTCTATGATTCTATGTTCTATCTATAAGTACTTGTCTCCTAGAACCTTCTCTTCTGCAGTCGTACACATAAAGCCCAGTAGCTGCAACAAAGAGAACCTCGAAGCTGCAATATAAAATAGATGGCAAATGAACATGAGACCACTACAAAACATTTGCTGTTTTGTGCTCCTACATTGCGTACATGGACATTTTATTCCCTATAGTACAGATGGGCAAAATGTGGCCTTCCAGTTTTTGGTAAACTGCAAGTCTCAGCATTCCTAATCACGGTCTATTCTGGCCTGAACACATGGGAGTTGGAGATTTGTACTATGGCCTAAATCAAGATGATAATGGCCTAGATCAGGCATGTCCCAACTTTGTCCCTCCAGATGTTTTGGACCACAACTCCCACAGTCCTTTGTCATTGGCAATCTAAGCTTAGAATTCTGGGAGTTGTGGTCCAAAACATCAGGAGGGCCAAAGTTTGGACATGCCTGGCCTACATATCTTCTCCCTAGGGATAGTCCTATCCCTCTCTAAGTCATTCAACCTCTAGCGGAACCAACAAATATTGACCTTTCCTCTCGGATTCCTCACCTACTGGGCTAAACCAAGCATTTCACAGGGGTTGCAGCGGCATACACTTTGGATTGAGAGCGAAAGAGAGAAGGAATCTTGTGCAGAACTTTGTTGCTTTCACTGCTAAGAGGCAGTCATTGGGGAAGGAAGTCTACAAAGTCAAGAAATGGCTTGCTTCCAAGGATGGAGAAACATGTGGCCAGACTGCAGTTCCCATCAGTTCTAGCCCGCATAGCCAAAACCAAGCATCATGGGAGTTAGAATCCCACAGGACCTTGAGCGATGCATGTTCTTCTTGGTGAGCCTGAGCGGCATTATAATAGTATATTTCAGCCTTTGTCTGCAAACCAGGACATTTTTGAGCATCACAATGGGAAAGCCTGGTGGCAGATTGGACACCTTCAGCATCTGATAAGATTTGTTGTTGATGGATCTCTTGTAGCTCCTTTCTCTTTGATGCATTTCAGTTTTCCTCCAAGGGGATAAAACAGAAAGGCATACTAGGGAGGATGTGAAAGGCCTTCTTGATTTCGCTTTTTCTCTCTTTAAGGAAAGTGTACCCATATCCCAGTACTTGCATACAGAGGCCACAATGGAGCTGCAACGGAAATTAGCTAAGATGGGTATAGACACGATCCTCAAGATGGTAAGAGGACCTTTGGGGCTTCTTTTGACAGCTTGGGCTTGATCATTTTTCCCCCAGTCCAGTGGAGAACCTTGATGTTACAGCCCACCATCTTACCATTCTCCATCCTCCCCTGGGATTTCTAGGAGGCTGTGTTCCTATGAATGATATTGGAGACATTTGCAGAGCAAATATTTTACTGATAGGCAATGCCCCTCATAAGAACATAAGAATTGCTATGCTGGATCAGGCCAAAAGCCCATCTAGTCCAGCTTCCTGTATCTCACTGTGGCCCTACCAAATGTGTCTAGGAGCGCATGAGACTAGATATCTGTCTCCTGATACCACTCCCCTGCATCTGGTCCTTGAAGCATCCCAGTTTTGAGCCTGGAGATTACACATCTCCATCATGGTTTGTAACCTGTGATGGACTTTTCCTCCAGGAATCTGTCCAATCCCCTTTTGAAGGCATCCAGGCCGGGTGCCATCACCAAATCCTGTGGCAGGGAGTTCCACAAACTAAGAACATGCTGGGTAATTTTTTTCTTTTGTCTGTTCTCCTCGTTAATATAGGAGTTTCTTAGTATGAAATGCTGTGAAAGATACCAAGCAAAATAGTTAAGTATGTTGGAAATGCAGGGGTACCTTGGCAATAAGAATGGTTTTAAAACTGCAATGCTGGTAGGGATTGTATGGATCATCACGTCCTGTTCCTGTGAAGGAAGCTGAGTGAGGGACTGAACCCCCAGCCACTGGCTCTGCAGCCAGAGACCTATGCAATTCAGTATCATATCAGAATACAGTAGGTATTAGGGATGGGCATTTCTTTTCTGAACCAGTAGATGACAAAGTGAACCACGTGAGCCCAGGTGGTCCTCGTAGCCGGCTGATACATGCAGATCCAATGAGGAAGCATGCTGTGACATCATCTGTGCTAGATCTGGCCAATCAGGAGCCGTGCAGTGACAGGCATCATCCCACCTCCCTCTCTGATTGGCCAGCAGCATGAAGCAGGAAAAATGACGTTGCAGCGTGCTTCCTTGTTGGATTTTAACCCTGCACGAGACAGAGAAAGGTAAAGCAATTGGATCTGCATGTATCAGCTGGATACGAGGACCACCTGAGATCGCGTGGTTCATTTTGTAACCTACTGGTTCCAAAACGAAATGCCCATCCCTCATAGGTATTAGCTGGAACAGCTTCCTTAAGATTAAAAAATATGCAACAAAACATTTATTTATATTTCTGTACCGCCCACTTAGTGCAAACTGCAGTACCTGGGGCAGTTTACAAAATGGTCATACATTACAATATTAAAAAGATACAGCTACAATTAAAATAAAACGAATACACTTAATTAAATTTATAAGACCAATTAAAAGGTCTTATAAAACACATTTTAAACGGCCATTAACAGAGCCTGTTAGATGGCAAACACATCATCCTGCTCATGAGAATTTAAAAGTGAAATTTAAAAATGAAATATCCCAATATTTCATGGGGCGGGGGGGGGGGCTCAACATGGATATTTGGTTCTGAACAGTATATAGAGCATGCTGCTGTATATTCTCAGTTCTATGGTATAATATATGATCATTGATCTTAACGCAAGCACCTATAAAATGTGAAGTGAGAGGAGCAGAATATATAGGCTGAAGAATCTTGGGGACTGGTTTGAATGCAGCCCATCCTTGTACTGAGCTAGTGCATCTCAAGAAAGAAACTGTCCAGTTTCCAGCAGGAGGGTCAAAGAAATGAGGAAGAAGCTGGGACTTTCAGTTTCTTTGACATGGTGATTTTTCAATCCTTCAGGTGTTTGTGGATAACTTTGTCCATGCGGATCTGCATCCCGGAAATATCTTGGTCCAGGGAGCAGAGTGCTTCGACCACCGCCACGAGGATCAGACGATTATGGTGGACCTTTTGGATACACTTGTTCTTGAGGTGCAGCCGTCTCCCTCCTCCCTCCGGCTGGTACTTCTGGATGCAGGAATTGTAGCGGAACTGCAGGATGCTGATCTCGAGAACTTCAAAGCAGTCTTCACTGCTGTCGTGTTAGGGCAGGTGAGACTTGGAACTGGGGGACACGGGTAGGACATGTGTGTGTTTTGGAAGCCAATGGGATATGGGCCGGTGCTCACAAGTACTCTTGGACCACGGGTCTTCCTTGATTTGTTCATTTGCAAATTAGAGCGCCTTCTCCCATGGAAAACTGCCCATAGTACCCAGTCTTCCCAGGCTAGGCATTTGAGGCAACTAACACCATGAGAGGCCCAAAGGGGGTGGGGGCGGGGACACTAGAAAGAGGTCCTTCTCCGATATTCCCCGCCTGTGGAATAACCTTTCACCAGATGTCTGCCTAGCCCCCCTCCTTGGCTGCCTTTAAAAAAAAGTATTAAAAACTATTATTTAAGCAGGCATTTACTCAAATGTAATGTAATGTGAGTGTTCCCCATTAAAACATGATTTTAACTGATTTGTCCACCTATAACACTTATCCATTTTTCATGTCACTTTATCTTGATTTTATTTTTATTATATTACCGTATTTAATGTTTATTTTGTGTGAATTATTTAGTTCATTTTCAGTGCTTGTATACCTTAATTTGTTGGGAACCGCCCAGAGTAACCGCACTGTCAAATGGGCGGTATAGAAATCAATCAATAAATAAATAAATATGCTACATTTTTAGCTGCCTCTTTTTGAAGGAATTCATGGTGGCTTAGGAGGTTCTTCTTCCCTTCCTTTATTCTCATACAATAAAGTACTTGAAAATTGAGAGAGAGAGAGAGCGCACATATGTCCAGCCCAAGTGAGGCATTTGAACATCTGACAATAAAGACTTTGTTTTAGATTTCCTTCTCTGTTTGGGTTGAAAAGGGGGAGGAACCAAGAGGAAACGGTGGCTGCACTTGGATGACATACTAAGCAAAAGTAGAGCAAAGATCCAGGATTGTTTGGGCATAAATTCTCAACTTAGGTGGCCTATTCCTTCCTATCTGGATTTAGTTGCCATTTGGAAGAACTGAACAGATTCAGTGGCTGAAATCCTGTTGTCCATCTCAGGATGGGAGAACTGGGACCTTGTGGATCATTACCTCCATCCCTTGTCAAGGAGGCACCCTGGGGAATTGAACTTCCTGCCCCTGGCTCTGCAGCCAGATGCTTCAGCTCTTCAACTACCCAGCTGTTGTTCTCAATGTATGTAACAAGAATGCTGCTATTCACAGTGACAAAGTTGCCTGTTCCCCCCAAACTGCCAAAGGAAACCTTCAGTCCGTGGTAATTTGCCACTGCTGATGACATCGGTTCCGATCCACCTATGACATTGTGCAACAGGATTTCAGCCATTATTATTATTATTATTTGTTTGGAAGACAGACAAAAACACATTTATACCTCTTGCTTTTTTAGTACAATCCTTACTTCGTTATCTTTTAATATGTAGTACAGGCCTGCATAACAGGTAGACCATGGGCTACCGGTAGCCTGCGAAGCGTTCAAAAGTAGACCACCGGTCATCAGTTTAAAAACTGAGGGGATAAGTTCTCCACCCCTCCCTCCCCCACCCCAAGGACCACCACTGCCCCAGCAAAGTTCGGGGTCTGCCAGCCCACTGTCTCAGCTGAGTGGGGCAGTTCAAGGGCCATGGCACATTGAAATCTGTTTCTTCCAGAACAGATTAATTGATTTTCATTGCATTCCTATGGGAAACCGCTGCTCTACTTAAATTTTTTAAAAACTTATGAGCATGTAATTTGTAAGTAGAGGTTTTACTGTAGTAGCTCTCAGCCACTTTGGGCCGGAAAAAGTAGACCTCGGCCTGTTCAAAGTTGAACAGCCCTGATGTAGTACATTCCTGTGTGATTCCACCACCATCACCCCGGTCTCTGAATTATGCTTTATTTTTTACTAAAACCAAAGTTTGGAATATTTTCCTCCTTCCCCCCATTTTTTTGCCAAAAGCTTTTGTTTTAGTTGCTATATTTCAAATTCCCAGTAAAACTTTTTTGGAGGAGGCAGAGATGTTAGACTTCTGAAGCAAGGAGATAAATAATTTTATCTTTACAAAAGGGGACTAGAGTTTTTTTAAAAAATGCAGATGCTGGTTTACCTGCTTCTGTAGCAAGCAGTTTTGGGCACAACAAACCACAGTTCCTAGAGCTCCGTGGCTTGTGTTGTGGAAACAAGGCAGTTGTGAATGCACCAGCATTAACCATGGTGCATAGCAAACAGAATTCTTCTCTTAGCTAAAGTGTGCAATGACAGTGGTGAAACAGACCCTGGTTGAACATTAGCCATGGCTGCTGTTGGGCTAGATTTAACACAACGTTTTGATGAAAGCAAATAAGGGACAAGTAAGGGGGGCTTATACTTGAGAGGAAGTTTTGAGCCAACTCTCAAGCCACTGCACTGAAGTTAAGAAATCCAGAAGTGTTGCGTCTTTAAGGTTCTGCTTCATTGGTTCATTCTATTGTTTGATCTCTTGACTCTGAGAATGTTAGGCCATTGATCTGAATATGATGGAATATGATTCCCAGAGTTTCTTGCCATTAACACTGTTGGACAGAGTTGGTAGGAATCACAATCCAGCAGTATTTGGTGGGCTGTGCTTTGCCCAGCAAGACTTAGGTGGAAGCAGGTAAGTAGGACAGGGCAGTGGTAGGGAAAGATTCTTGACAGTGGTGTATCTGGAAAGTTTGGATCTGACTTGGCTGAGAGGAAGCAACCGCCTTGACTTATTCCACAGGGCGAGAGAGTGGCCGAATTGATCCTTCATCACTCCCGAGCTAACCAGTGCCAGGATGTGGAGAGATTCAAAGCTGACATGGCAGAGCTGGTGACGACGGCTAGGAGCAACGTCATCGCTTTGGGAAAGGTCAGTCCTTTGGGTCAATGGATGGCTTTCTGCTGAGTTTACAGTATATGTGTTATATATATCCATTTAGATATTTATCTCTGTGTATCTCAGAATCAAGTAGGTAGGTAAGAAGATACAGCCAAGCTCCCATTTCTGTGGGGGATTGGTTCAAAGCCCCTGCGGATGCTGAAAAGCATGGATTGTAATGAATGCCATTTCAATAGTGAACACTTTATAGGTACCATGGTCTCTGGCTCACTCTAGTCACACCACCACAGAAATATGTTTCTCTCGTGAACTCTGGTCTCTGGTTCCCTTTAGTGGCCAATTCTGATAACTTCGCTTTTAGCAATATATATTTTTAGGATTTTATTTTTCATATTTTCAGACTGTGGATAAGTGCATCAGCGGATATTGATTCCTATTGTACTTCGAATATTAACATAGTCAGTGCACCTAAGCTGGGGGTGGGGGTGGGGAGAAGCAATTAAAATCACAAGGATCATTAGTGAATTAAAGTCTATCCTTTATGGGGAGAAGAACAGGAGGTGGGAGAAGCTGCTCATTCAGGGAAGACTATAAGCCTCTACAGTGAGGAAGAGAAAGCTTTGGCTTCTTGTGTGTTCCCCATTTGGGCCCTAATTTTTCCTGCTCTTAGCTCCAACACAGGTTGAGAGATAAGAAACGATTTAAACCTTGGGAATCATCACAAGGAAATAAGCCCTTTGCAGCATGGTTGTGGTTGCGCTGGTGCTTACTCCTGAGCAGGTGTGCACATATTTGAGCTGTATTGTGCACAGTTGGCGGGGATATGCCCCATTTGCTACGAAAAACATCTGGCCCCACCCCATGCACTGGTTCCCATTCATTGCTGTGATGTGTCTCCCAGGGACCTTCCCAGATTGGGAGGCAAATGGCAGGCTTAAAAAAAAGTCCTTGCCTCTCCTACACATTGTCACCATTGCTTTGTGTAAACCCTACTTTATGAACATGGTTTTTGCAGGTCTCTGATGTGATTCTCCCATCTCCCGCTTCCACGCATACATGCCGATTTCTTTTTTTCTTTTTTTCTTTTGTCTTCCTGGAAGTTTAGTGAGCATGGAGTCTCATGGTGAAATAACTTTTAACCCTTTATATTCCAGTTGCAAGTTGCAAGCCTGCTGTCTAGCACTTTCAAGTTGCTGATGGCTCATCAGGTCTGTGCTTGTTTCAGTTCTTCTTCATGCATGTATAGGGCTGGGCCACTAGAAGGACGCTGAACTCAGAATGTGGAGGGTTGCGGTTTTGTCTTATACAAAAATGGTTGCAGTTTTTATATTGTATAAAATGCAAAATATGAACTAAATACAAAATCTAAAGGTTCCCGAGTGGGGGTTCTATTTTGTTTGGAAGTCATGTCATAAAAGAGCAAGTTAAACAACAACATTGGAACTCAAGTTCCACCCCCCCCCCATCATCTCCTGCAATGGTCATAGACAGATGTAAGCACACACACCCATCCCACACCCCTGGAATCCTGTCCAGGTACAGGACTATTCAGGCTTTAAGCCTGTAGGAATTAAATACTGGTGGTGGTATGATGTGCATGTGAGCCATGCACTCCAAGTTCCCACTTTTTCTCATGAGAATTGCTGATCAAAGAAATATAACAGCTGCAATCTATTGAATGGCTCACAGTTCCTATGCAAGTCTGCACACGTTTCTGGGTTGGTGTGATGCGTCTTACCTGCATCTGTACAATGAGCTCCACTTCCAGTCAGGATCATAGAATCACAAATTAACGAAGAGGTTTGTCTGAATTTCTTTTAAAGGCCTCCAGTGTTGGAGCACTCACTGTCTCCTGAGGCAATTGTATCCATTGTTGTACTGCTCGAAGTTACGAAGTTTTTCCTGATGTTGGACCAAGATCTGGCTTCTTTTAACTTGAGTCCAATGTTGCATGTCTTGCACTCTGTGATGACTGACATGCCCCTCCACTTTGAAACGTCTTCTCTCAAGACTCAAGCCTGCTCAGTTCATTCAATCTTTCCTCCTCGGCTTGGTTTCCGCCCCCCCCCCAATAATCCTTGTTGCCCTCCTCTGAATTCCCGTAAAGCATTTTAGGGCGTTTTCACACGACCCCTAAACTCCGCGGCAAATGGCTCCCAGCTCCGGAGCTTAAAATTGTTTCCCCACCAGCTCCGGAGTTTACAGAAAATTAAGTGCGACCACGCCCACCTAAGCGCATCCCAGCGCACTTTTCAGGTACCTGCTCTCCGGGGGTGAAAATCCCTGATGCGGATGTAAAGGAGTGAGTGCCGGGCTCTCCTCGCTTCTGTTTGTTGTTGTTTTTGCCCCCTGCCCCTTTAAGAGACAGGAATCAGGACGACGATGGGGCTCGGGGCGGCTTCGACCAGCGGAGGTGAGCCTGCATTTTTTCCTCTCTTTTTTTCTCCCTCCCTTCACGCAGACAGGAGCAAGGAAGTGCGGAGGGGGTGGGAACATAGGAAGAGCAACGAACCCCCAAGATCTCTGGTCCGAATTTAAGTGGCCAGTGGATCTTAGGGGTTGTGTGAAACGGCTCTTAGCCTCCAGTGGTGTAATTGAAACTAATACACACACCTCAGAGATTTGAGGACTGACCCTTACTTCTTATGAGTAAACATGGAGATTCACAGGATGCTTTGCTGCAGCCTGTTATCAGTGAAGATTCTGTATCTCTGTAGCATTTTCCCTACAGGGAAACACAGGAAATTGATCAGATTTAGAACAAACGCTTAACTCTGTTCCTTTAAGTCCTCTTGCAAAACTTCCTCTGCCTGATAACGTGGAGTTGATTATTGCTAATGTTCTGAGCCACTGTCAACACTGCATTCTCAAATATGTTTTAAACTTGTAAATGACTTTGAATGTCCCCCAGCCCCAACTAGTAATGCTGCCTCCTTTTACCTCATGGGTTCCTTTTGTTGTTTCAGGTAAAGCTGGAGAGCAACTTTGCCTCCGTCATCTTTGCCATGATGGTTTTGGAAGGCCTCGGTCGCTCCTTGGATCCTGAACTAGATATTCTCCAAGCAGCTAAACCTCTTCTCATCAGGACTCCAGGTTCTCCTCTGCAGAAGAAATAGCCAAGGGGGCAGCTAGTGTTGAGATGGGGGTGACGGGCAAGAGCAAGGGGGGGATCTTTTTTTTTTGTCTAAAAAGTTAGTTTTCTAGCTGGCCATCTGACTGGGGGGGGTGGTCTTGGGAAGCTGTACTTGACAGAAACCTAATGGTTCCAGCCTCTGATTTGAACCCCCTGATTCTTTGACTGCTTCTCTCCTCTCTGTATTGCAGTATTCCACCATTCCTGTAAAAGGAAGTGCTGCACCGCTGGCTTAGCAGGAGTGCAGGAATGTGTGTGCTATTTTAATTGGAAGTATTTCTCCAGATGTTGTTAAGTTGAATGAGTTAGATGCCTCCTGTGTGGCCTTCAGAGTGGTGGGAGGCCTGCCCAGGGCCCTCGCTGGAGACTCTCCAGCCCCCAAGTCAACAGCGGATTGGGTTCAACCTATCAGTGCTCCTCTCACACTTGGGCAAAGACTTCAGATTAAAATGGCTTGCTCTTGGTGCTGGTGCTTCCTTCACTCCATCATGCTGTGTCCTACTGGCAATGGGTATGGGGTCATCATCAGTCTCCCCCCCCACTCCCAGAGTGTGAGGCCCTGGACCTGTAACCTGTGGTCCCACCAGAGTAGTACAGCTGGCAGCAGTGACAGTGCTGGCAAGGTTATCCACTTGGGGGCTTTTTCAGTACAAAACTGCCATTATGTTGCCTTCTGTGTTACCTTCCAATCATTACATCTAAAAGCTGAAGACACAGAGTGCTGACGCAGTGGTTCTCAACCTGTGGGTCCCCAAGTGTTCCTGGACTGCAATTCCCAGAAGTCTTCACCACTAGCTGAACTGGCCAGGATTACTGGGAGTTGCAGTCCAGGAACATCTGGGGACCCTCAGGTTGAGAACCACTTTGTGAACGCCTTTGCATCTGGATCCTGAAGTTGAGGGAATGCTATTCTCTTGAGCTTCAGAGTAACCCGCCCAGAGATTACTTGAAGTGGTATAGGGTGGTATATAAGCAGAACACTTTAATGTCTTCAGCACACACACACACACACACACACACACACACACACACACACACACAC
>JAHTLZ010003526.1:15972649-16031776 GCA_023846285.1 Phrynocephalus versicolor | reverse complement strand
ACACACACACACACACACACACACACACACACACACACACACACACATATATATTGGTAGTGCTTTCTCATATAACACATCATACTTAATGTTTTGAGAAATCCCTTGTAGAAAGAGGGCCCAGTCAGCTGGAATAAACAAAGATGTCTCAAACTAGATCACTCTCAAGGAAATCATACCTGATTTACAGCTTCAGCACTTTTGCTACTTCCTT
This sequence comes from Phrynocephalus versicolor, assembly GCA_023846285.1. Lineage (NCBI taxonomy): Eukaryota > Metazoa > Chordata > Lepidosauria > Squamata > Agamidae > Phrynocephalus > Phrynocephalus versicolor. The sequence goes on along the minus strand of JAHTLZ010003526.1, from coordinate 16,031,562 downwards.
CAAAAGAAACTTGAGAACAAGGACAGCTTCTCCATCAAATTGTACATTTCTACAATGAAAACCAACATTGCTTGTTCTGTATTGCGGGAGTACATTGGTATATTTTTTCAAGTTCTCCCAATTGGTAAGCTTGCAGCTTCTTTCAAAAACATATTATGAAATATTTGTTTTTACAAACCAATGTATGTCCTTCTAAATGTAACCATTACTCTTGGGGAAAACTGGATTTAGTAAGTCACTGATTTTAGATGCTTTGTACATCTTTTTGACAATGAATTGGTTCAAACAGAATTAAATGTATTATACAGAAGTCCTGTTCATATGCTGCTATGAGCATGAGCAAATAAAAGTCATGAGGTAAGACCAATATTTATGGATTTATTTATTTATCCACCCCACCTTTCCCTGGTAAGCAGAACTAAGGGAGACTTATAAGAAAATACTACAGATGCAATGAAAAATAAATATGAAGAAATGAAATAAAAGCCTTAAATACCAAATCAACTTAAACACATAATAGCAAGTGAGCTTGATTGCTAAAGGCACACTAGATTAAAAATGTATTTCCCTATTGACAGAACCTGTAATCTGTCAAGTATAGTCTTATTGCAAGTTGTGATGCATGATGGGAATGACAAAGCAGAGCGGTGCAATGTGATGTGCATCAATATGAATCTATGATAGAATCAGCCACGAAGCAAGTCCAATAGAGCTGATCTCCCATGCAATAATCTGGCAGATGCATAAACAAGCAAATGTATATCTCTCTTCTCTCTACAAGACTGGCAAATGCAAGAGGTTGAAACGGGAGATACGCATGAACTCCTGGTTTGGTGGGTCATTTTCCAGCCCAACAGCTGATCTGTGGTTTGGTGCCCCCCCCCTTTCTCAGTAGGCACGCACTCAGAGGCAATGCTCATTACATATCAAGGGTGGCCTTCTACCACAGGCAGGATGGCATGGTGCAGTCCCTTCAGATGAAAGTCAGTACATGGAGGCTTGGTGGTCTATTACTGAGTGGTAGGTGGACACTGTAAATTGGACTTCTACAATGTTGTATTCAAAGTGAACCTATGGAATGAATCTCTATAGTAAATGTTAGCAAAGCTGTATCGGAGAATATGTTGTAGAGAACTTAAATACTCTTCCATTCTTCATCCTAAACAGAAGAGCAATTAGGACAAACACAGTTACAGTACAATATCTGGAGTGTAATGAATGGAACAAGAAATCGAGTTGCGCTGTTTTGCCTAACTTACTATGCTAGTAAGCCCTCTCTTTTTTTAAAGAATTCCTGCCACTGTCTTCTAAATGTGTAGTTAGAGAAGGTGAGAGCAAGAGTTGTACAGCTGGATTGAGCAGTCCTTCACACAATATTTCACTTAGACATCTTCCAAGCTCCAGCAGGATAGCTGTTGCAACTGAGCCCACACCATTTGCGAGAACAGCTTTGTGCCAGGAAGTCTGCTCAGGTTTGGGGCGGAGGAACAGTTATACAATCACATTTCCTCTCCATGTCTAGGCAATATGATACTAGTTAGTGGCTTATAGTCAAGCAGATGTACCTTGCTGGGTTTTCTAACTTTGCACTCTGTCAGCTTTCAAACTGGAGTTTTTTTCTTTTTGTAGCTTGCTGTTTTTCCCCTTTCCTTCTGAAATAGGAAGCTGCCCTTCTGAAAGCTCTTTTTCCATCTTTCTGCTCAGTTCTTCCTTCTTCAGATGCCTTTTAAATGCCAGAGACTTTGTAGTTTCCCAAGATGGTGTGCAAAAATAGCAAGGGGTGGTGTGGGGAGAGCTACAGCGTATTCCGACATGATGGATTCCTGAAGTACCATGTTCGGCCATCCAGTCTAAGTGATTGCACTTCCAAGGGCCTGAAGCTCTGTAACCAGGTGGTGCAACATATGGATAATCTGGATTCTCTTCTACCAACATCTGCCTAGCTGCTAATGGCATATGGAGTTCCAGGACGATGCGCTCTCTCAAAGAAGGAGGGATCCTCACAGCAACATCTGCAGACATTCCCCTAGTCTGGCCATTCCAGAAATTAACCACAACTTTGCTGTTTTTAAAGGCTGTCAAGAGAAAGAAGGAAGAGATCACAGTTCACAAGAAAACATGATCTGTGTCTTGTCATTATGACTAGGCTGCAGCTCCACATGGCAGTAGACGCTGGTCATCTGTTGTGCTTGGAAAAAAATTTTCTTTTTTTGAATGACACCACCCAGAATTCACATTGAGGATGTGTGGGAGCTGTTATCCAAAAAGTACCTTTTCCAAGCAATCCTCTGTAGAGTTTTATCTCTGCTGATCAGGTTTGCCTCAGAAGGTTTTTCAGAGGATAGGAGCATTTCAGAAAGCTCCTGCTGGCAAGACGGGTAAATCAGATCTAAAGAAGGTACAACTTTTCCAGCACTGATGAGAAATATGCAGTGAATGCTATAGAAAGGGAAACAACACATTATACCTGAATGAGACGATGCAGCCTCTTCCGCCAGGAGGATGATGCCTGGACCATATCGTTGAGACTTCTTTTTCCATGGAGTGAGGACCCCATCCCCTGGAGCTAATGGCTGCCACCTGGCATCCTCATAGTCAATGACATCATAGAGAGGGGTTTCTTGCATTTGAAACTGAACCTTTCCTTTTTGTGAGCGTTGTGCTCTTTCAAACTTAATCAGAACACGTTCTCTGGAGTCCTGCAAGATCAAAATAGAAATCTTGCCAGATAAACGAAAGCAGATAAAAATTCTCCATTTAGTCATCCATCACTTTGCAGAGATTACCAGTATGTAGAACATAAAAACAGTACATTTGTGTTTCATTTAAAACAACATTTATTTGTTCAGGATATTTATATACTGTTTTTCTACTATATGTTCTCAATACAGTTTACACGGGAGACAAATAAACCCAATAATTGAAATATCTTAAATGTGGAAGATTACATTAGTTTTTTGCATGCACTATTTTTGTAGGGCAGGTCTTTGGTCAACAAAAGTAGAATAAATTGCATGTCCTGAATTCCCACAACATTCAAATGGACAAAGATATCTAAAAAAGAAATCTAGAGTGATTAGCAAGAGTTTTCTCATTCACCTTACAGTGTGACCAGACACATGCCTACTTACAGTATACAGTGGTACCTTGTATAAAGGAACTAATTCGTTCCAAATGAAATTATGTTAAGCAAATTTTCCTTTATACAAATTCCCATAGGAATGCATTGAAAATGGAGTAATCCCATTTTTACGTTGTATGGATTTTCCCCATAGACGATTGTGTTAAGCAAATTTCCCCTATCTCCGGAATTTTTTATGTTGTACAGATTTTATGTTATACAAGCTGTTTGTTATACAAGGGTCCACTGTAAGTAGTGTATAAACACAGGCAACTATGTATACTGTACGACTGGAGTCATAACAATTCTGTAAACACTTACTTGTAAGTACAAATAATAGGAAAGCATTGTGCCTCATCAGTGGAAGAATTAAAGCACTTAGAAACCGAAAGGGGGAAAAGAGTCCCACACTGTAGAAAACTTCCAGAAACATGTCAGGTCTCACTGTTTGAGATGTTCCGATATATGCAAATAAGCTTACCTCCACTTTCTGAACAATGTGACCGAGGTAGTAATATCCGTCTGTCTCTTTTCTTGCTAAGACTCGGATCCCCTTTAGCAAGTTGGGAATCGTTAGTGGCCTCTCCGCTACATCCTCTTTTATTGAGTTTCTCAGAAATGTGTTAGGGCAATCCATGTTCCAAGTGCCCATAGGAAATCTGAGGACATAGGAAAATAACATGTGCCAAGAAGGACAAGATTCTTATCCCTAAACAACTAGAATTGCTTAGAAAAACACACAGAGAAGGTCCTGGTTCTTTAATAGAATTCATATTGCCAGAAGCATGGATTGAATTGAATTGAATTGAATTCTTCATTTACGGTTGTTAACCAAATCCTACATGATATTAATGTTAAGTTTCATGCAATAAGACCATATAATGGCACATTCAGTAACAAAGTGCGAGATTTATATAATAAAACCAAATACAGTGGTACCTCAACTTACGAATTGAATCCATTCTGAATGCATGCTCTTAAGTCGAACTACAGTACTCTTAAGTTGGGGTACCTATCTAATTTTTTAAAAAATAAGTTAAAAAATCAAAAAATTGAAAAAAATATTTGTAAGTTGAGCTGACCATATCTAAAATTTGTAAGGCCGCAGTTAAAATGCCAACAGTTTTCCACGCTTAAGTCGAATTGCTCTTAAGTTGAGCTGCTCTTAAGCCAGGGCACCACTGTATGAATAAAACCATATGTAAATGCATCAAGGGAATCAGTATGTCAGTATTCCAGTATATCAGTCTTTAATGATCAGCACTTAGCTTGGGGGATAAACAGCTAGCAAGAGATTAAAACAGTTAAAAACACTTGGAGATTTACAGTTGATCATCTGGATATAAATGATTCATGATTCTTTGACTCACCGTGTGGCGTGATGGCCAGCCAGTGAACAGGTCCAGTCAGAATGGGAATTGCCTACCACACAGCCAGAATTATCCTAGAAAGAAGATGGCAGAAATTTGGCATGACAGAGTACCAACTATGTCTAATTGTCCCCTCTTTCAGTACCTTGCATTAAAAGAACATTGTGCCATTTTGACTCTTTGCAACAGTTTTCATTCACTGGTTTGCCTCACACATGCTTGCTGGCCATTTGACATAATGTTTGGTGACTTCTCTTCGTGAATGAGCATTCATGGAAATAACTCCATAGAGAACATTTGAATATCATGAAAATGTATTCTTTTCAGATAAGATAAGTTTGCATATTTGGATATACAGTACAAGGGCTGATCCACCAAAGTAATGAGGAATCATGATGGGTACCCACATATGTGAATCAGTTGTCGGGTTCAATGTTGCTACATTTAGGTGTCACTTACCTCATCTGAAGCCACATCAGAGTTGAGGTGGACTGCCTGAAAGGAACCACCAGACTCCTTGGCTACATTTTCCAGGACATTTTGACTGTCACTTTTACTCTCCTCTTTGCTTCCAACGAAGTAAACTACATGCACTGGCTGTGCCTGTTTGGTCTCTTTAAGGTGGCTACAGATTCCCTCCACTATGTATATAGGCAGTCCACTGGTGAAGATATACACTGCTTGACTCATGGGATCTTCCAGCGCTGTTGGCAAGGGATTCAAAACTCTGGCCCCACTGTTGATTTGAAGGCCTCTGATCCAAGCTGCTGCTTCAGTGACACTGGTGAGGGAGCATTTTACCAGTCCATTCTGCCACTTTAAAACCTGGACAAGAAACCAAAGGGTTCTCTGCAATAAGCAGCACCAGAAATTACAAGAACTTACAAATTACAGTACAAAGATTTGGGATGTCAGTGATCTCACCTTTCCCCCTAATTATCAGATATTGTAAATTGAATCTTTAGGGTCCATAATGCAGGATGTAAGGACTGTAAGTAAGCACATACATCATAAACACCCAAGTGATTAATTTTAAAGGGGTTTATCAAAATAGTTTCCTTAACCCTCAAGAAGAATCCAGAAATACAGGCAGCTGCATTCTCTGGAACAACAATCTGCTTATTACCTCTTTCATTTTCACCACGGGTGGGTCTTTTCAAAAGGTGGTAGGTTTTAATTGCTCATTCTGGACCAAATCATTTCAAATTACTTCACACCCATAGCTTAGAATCCTTAGCGCAATATACTGATGCTGGGAAAATCCATCACTCCTTCTTCAGACACAAGCTACTGTAAAATTTCAGGCTAAACTCAATGGGGAGGAAAGAACTTGAAAGATGATGCCATTGATTAAAAAAATCCCATTGTGTGAATCCGGGCGTCAATACAAACAAACATATGGTTTGCTAATGGACAGAAAAGAAATGGCACAACTATTTGTTAGAAATTATTCAATCAGATGTAATTTTTACTATTGATCAAGATATGCCGTGGGAAGACAGAATAGAGAAAACCAAGGAGAAATGTACTGAGTATCGAAGATGGGTGGAAAAAGAAGAGAATGAAGACATTCAGTGGAAGCTTCAAATTTTGTGCCCTTGGCTGGGAGAAAAAGACTGAAAATAATAGACTGGGGGAAGTGGGGATGAAGAGAGAGGAAAATGTAAAATATAGAGAAGATGAATATGCATAATTGAAGAACTTTATCAATAAAAAGACTTAAAAATAAAAAAAACACGTCTGAAGGTCATTAGGTAAGGAAAAGGTGCTCTAACTAAAGTGATATGGTTCTGTACTGCTTGATAACGACCCAGATTTACCTTGCTGGTACAGCTGACAACATTGAACATGGAATCCAGTAGTTTGCTGGCCAATGAATATAGAGTTTTTATGAGAAGTTCTTTCAAGATATACTGGACGGAGGGACTACTTTCCAAGACGCAAAGCACAAAGACAACATTCTGTTCATAGATGTTTGCCACAGGCAAGGTCACAGGACAGAAATAATACATCTGGGAATGTTAATTATTCTGCAAGACAGAATGATGATGAGAGTTATTATAATGAAGATAATGATACTATTGACAAACTATTTCAGCGATATTGGTCATATTTTATTTTATATTTTATCTTTTTCTTGATAGAAATGTTTCACTGCTCATCCAAACAGCTTCATCAGTCTGAATAAAGCTAGTGCGAGTCCTCCATCTTATAGTCCGCTTTAACCTCTTGTCACCCTGGTGTGAAACAAACAAGGCCATAGTTAACGACCCATACTTTATGGGTTTCAGCACCTTAGACCATTGTTCACCTTAAGGCTATGGATAATGTTGTCTACCTAACGAGCCTATTCAAGCCATTGTTCATCTTATGAACCTATTTCAGACCAGGGTGACAAGAGGTCAAAGATGACTATAAGACGGAGGACTTCAGACAGATGAAGCTGTTTGGATGAGCAGCAAAACATTTCAGTCTCTCAAGAAAATAAGTCCAGTTGCCATACCCATTGACAGGTTGTGTCAAGAGAGACCCAGAGTTCCTGTTTGAGGAAAAATGGATTGCATGTGTGTGTGTGTGTGTGTGTGTGTGTGTGTGTGTGTGTGTGTGTAAAATTCTAGATAATATTATGGTGTTATGTCGATTCAAAATTTTGCATCCAACCATTTCCTTCCTTCCTTTTTTGTTAAAATTGGAAAACAAAAGGGTCAAAGAAAAGCGCAGAGGAGCCAAAGAAAGGGAAAATAAGGCATTTCAGACAAAAATCAAAGAAAAACAATACAAAACAAAAGACACAAAACATATGGCACCTTCAAGACTAACTTTCATATTTTAATGTAACGTTTCGTGGACAGGTCCACTTCTTCAGACATATAGCAGCAGAATGAGGTGTGAAATATAATATGAGATGGGATATATACATCTCATACCAGATAGTCGTTGGCTGTAGTCCAGATAGTCATTGGCTGTAGTATATAGAGTTGGGGGTTATGAAGCGAAGTAGTTGGGGAGCAGGCGCTGAAACCCACCTCCAGCCCAGAAGCCCCGTTCCGTTGCTTAGCGACCAGGTATCAGAGACAGAACCATGTTCAATGATTAAACGGGGGGGGGTAAGCCCGTTTTTTATAATGACCAGAACCTAGAAGTATGAAAAAGCCGCGCGAAATCCTGACTGGACTGTAGACTTCTGCGTTGTGGATCCCTTGTGGAAAAACAGTTTCCTTGCTTCGTGGGAGAAAACGGGACGAAACGAAAAGGACCCCTCCGCGTCTAAATTAGTGGTATTTCCCGAGCCGGTCCATTCTGCTCCCGAACGAAAGGGGGAGGCAATAAAGCATTTACGGCGAGAGTGAGCGCATTGAAGGGACCGCCGGCGTCCTTTTTCATATTATTTGTTTTGCTGTCGAACAGAGGCAGTTTAATCTTCCGCAATGGGGATGGTTCACGGCGTGCGCTTGTAAACCTCCCCCGAAGATGACTCACGTTGGAACGCGCCGAAAGCGAGAGAGGCGGGGCGAGCGGGCGAGGAGCCAACCAGAGCTCGCGTTCTTGGGAGCCGCCGCCGACCCAATAGCAGGGAGCGACACTGCCCGTGGGGGGGGCGCGAGGGCAGGGCGTATGAAGGGCTCCGCCGGTGGGCGCCGCCAGGGATGATCGGCCTTCTGTGTCGGACGGCGGGTGGTCGTCGCCTGGTCACGGCCGCCCTTCGCGCCCGAAGCGGCGCCGACGGAGCGACAGGAGTCCGGCGGTAAATGGAAGGACCCGGCGGGCCGGCCGGACCGGGCTGCTGGGGAGGCGGAGGCGGGAAACTCGCCGCCGGGGAAGGGCCTGAGAAGACGCGGGAGGGCGTTGTGGTGCAGTGGTTAGAGCTGGGGGGGGGAGGGACGGCGCGCCTTTCTGGCTGGCAGGCAGGCAGCTGTGGCTCGTGAAGCTCCCTTGGGTGACCTTGCGGGGGCGGGGGCCGGTCGTTCTCTTCTCTGTGGGAGCTACCCTGCAGGACTGTTGGGAACACGGTTGAGCCGGCCTTGAGGTCGTGGGAAGGAGACCGGCATATAAACGCCAGTGATAATAGACAAGGACGCAATGCAAGAGTTAGTAGCATCCTTGTTTATCACTGGCGTTTATATCCCGTCTCCTTTCCACGCCCTCAGGGTTGCTTTCGGTACGTTCCTGAATCTATGATCCTCTGAATCCAGCCATAGAAAACCATTTACTTCGTTGACTCCCTTTGGCAGCCCTGACTTCTCTAGGTGAGATCTGGGAAGAGAAATCGAGTTGCAGCCCATTTGGCAGTCAGTAAAAACTGCAAATATTTACCTTGGGATTCTTGCTTTATCTCCCTAATTTTGGTCGTGTTTTGCTGGACACAACTTAATGGTCCCTAGCTCCAATATAAACGTGAAGCTTCCAGCTCCCTGTCACCTCTGCTGCTCTGTGAAATACAAGATAAGGATGTATGTGAAGCTGGAGTATATAATAAGCATGCAATGTAGCAGTTCTATTCACGTGTTGTTAAAGTGCAGTTGGATTTTGGAAGGGTTTAGTAAGCGGCTAAACATTTACTCTCCCAGGGAAATGTGTATCTTTTCTTCCTGAGCTTGCACTTTCCTCTGCAACCACTTGGTAATACAGTAATACCTTAGTTTATGAGCATAATTTGTTCCAGACACATGCTTGTAAACCAAAACACACTTATATCAAAGCAAATTTCCCCATAAGAAAAATTGGAAATTCAGGTGATTTGTTCTGGAGTTCCATAGACCACATGCTGTACACACAAAATGCCAAAACCCACAAAAGAAGTTGGCTAAAAGTCCACATCCACACCCTGGTTTCCTGGCTGTAGAATCTGCTCTGCTTGGGACTGACAAGTGGATTTGACTCTGTGTTTTTAATGTGACAACAATAAAATGCAATTAGTAACCCTATACACATTTGACTAGTTGCCCCATGACAAGACATGGTTTGAAAAATAAGTAAGGATGTTGAAAACAAATTAAAGAAAAATATAAAGAAAAATAAAACAAACCCCGAACCTGCACTCCCTTTTGAAAACATTCCTGGTTGGTGTAGCAGGCATGTCCAAACTTTGGCCCTCCAGATGCTTTGGACCACAACTCCCACAGTCCTTTGCCATTGGAAATTCAGGCTTGGAATTCTGGGAGTTGTGGTCCAAAACATCAGGAGGAAACCTCCCTTCCTCTCTCCTCCCTCTACCTTGGAGGCTGTCTGAGACAGACCGTTCCAGACAGTCACCCATAATCCAGGAGGAGGAGAGAGCCACCCATTAGCTCACTTGCGATCATGTGACCTGCTCGTTATTTGTATTGTAAGACATGGCTTGTTGATCAAGGCAGAATTTAGAAGAAATGTTTGCTTGTCTTGCAAAATGTTCTAAAACCAAGGTATTACTGTATAGCAGGCATGTCAAAACTTCTGCCCTCCTGATGTTTTGGACCACAACTCCCAGAATTCTAAGCTTAAATTGCCAATGGCAAAGGACTGTGGGAGTTGCGGTCCAAAATATCTGGAGGGCCAAATTTTGGACATGCCTGCTCATAGTAATGGTGGTCTGCCTTACAAAGTGCAGGTGAAGTTCACTAAGGTGATGTATATAAGGGTTTGGATGTTTCCACGCAGTATTGAAATGCTGCCATAAGCACATCTGATCTCGCCTGATTTCGGAAGCTAAGCAGGGTTAGCCTTGGTTAGTACAGTGGACCCTTGTATAACAAACAGCTTGCATAACAAAATTTGTACAACATAAAAATTCTGGAGATAGGTGAAATTTGCTTAACATAATCGCCTATGGGGAAAATCTGTACAACATAAAATGGGATCACCCCATTTTCAATGCATTCCTATGGGAATCTGTATAAAGTAAAATTTGTTTAACATAATTTCATTTGGAACGAATTAATTCCTTTATACAAGGTACCACTGTACTTGGATGGGAGACCAGCAGGGAATACCAGGTGCTGTAGGTGCCTGGAGTAGGAACTGGCAAACCACTCCAGTATTCCTGCTAAGAAAACTACATGGACATGGGGTCACAGAGTCGGTCACGACTGTAATGACACAACCCACACATGTTGTTCGGGGCTATATACGTAAAGAGAAGACCGATACCTATATATCTCTACATGACTCTCCAGCCTAGAGATGTAAAATTTCCGGAAAAAACAGAAATTTTCAGAAACATAGGAAAATACTACATCAGCACTACCCAGCCCCTTTTACACCTTGAAAGTCATTCTGTTACTTTAGGAACATAAAATATTACTATGGACTATTTGACTTGGTATAAAATTATCACAACTAGCATATTAAAATATAGTACAGTGGTACCTTGTATAAAGGAATTATTTGTTCCAAATGAAATTCTGTTAAGCAAATGTTCCTTTATACAAATTTCTCATAGGAATACATTGAAAGCGGAGTAATCCCTAATTGCGACCATTTTTATGTTGTACAGATTCACTCCATAGCAAATTTCCCCTATCCCCGGAATTTTTAAGTTGTACAGATTTTATGTTATACTAGGGTCCACTGTATATCCAAACAATTATTACAAACAGAATTTACTTTAAAAATAACATTTATTTGTAATTGTAAGTAACAAATGGAGTAACAGTCTCCTGAACTGTTTACTAGTTTATGGAAAAGAAAAAAAAAACCTCTATAAAAATATGTTTAAAAACCCAGAATTAACAATTCATAGTTCCTCTCCAAAGTATTAAATAAAAATAAAATAAAAACCTCATTCTCATAAAAAGAATTGAAGAAGGGGGAAATGTATAGAAGTGGGACAAAGTTTCAATGAATGGGCACTTTTCTTGCTCTGTATTTTCTTCCAGTGCTTTGAGGCCTAGTGAAGAGGACAGAACAGAACCAAACACACCCACCTACATGCAAAAACAAAAGTGAAACTTTCTTTTCCTTGTAACAATAGCAGCACCTCCTAAAGGAAGAAATGCATATTGTTCTTGCACTATATGGTTTGTAACCTTGGAGTTGCTTATCCTCAGTGCATAGAAATTATGCATATTTTAAAGAAATGATTTGGAAAATACTAGAACATCCTATTTTTTAAAAAATTTATTCATCATGTTAAAATGAAACATTCCATAATCATTTTTTAAGTTTTAAATTTTTCGGAAAAAAACCCCAAAAGGCTTTAGGAAAAAGTGGAAAAAAACATTGTCCCCCCACCTCCCAATTTTTCCAGTTTTTTCCAGGCGTTCACATTTCTAGCCCCTTCTCTCAACTCTTGTGTTACCTAACAGTAATATTGCAAGAGCTCACGTAGACAAGATTGCGGCTTGTCCAGGGCCATACAGTCTGGCTCGCATCACAAGAATTCCTCACCTCTCGCTCCATAGCTATGGTAAATACCTAAACCACTGAGCATGCCTCGGAGCTATGGCGTTCTTCAGATGTTCATGGACTAGAACCAGCATAGCATAACCAGTGGCGAGGGGACATTGGGACGTCAGTTCAGTAAGTGGACGGCCACAGGTTGCCTCTTGGTGGTGGAAAAAAACCTTCCAGAGAAAACCAAGACTGATTTTTTTTAAATCACCAGGGGAAGTGATAGTACCACTCTATTCTGCTCTGGTCACACCTCATCTGGAGTATTGTGTCCAGTTCTGTGCGCCTCAATTTAAAAAAGATGTTGACAACCTTGAGCGGGGGTGCAGAGGAGGGCGACCAGGATGGTTGAAGGTCTGGAAGAAATGTCATATGAGGAATGGCTTAGGGAACTGGGAATGTTTAGCCTTTCAAAAAGAAGGCTCCGGGGGGGATATGATAGCGATGTTTAAATATTTGAAAGGATATCATATTGAAGAGGGAACAGGTTTGTTTCCATGGCTTCAGAGACTAGGACTCGGGGAAATGGTTTCAAGCTACAGGAAAAGAGATTCCATTTGAACATCAGGAAGAACTTCATGACATTTAGAGCTGTTTGGCAGTGGAATATGCTGCCACAAAGGAGGGTGGTGGAGTCTTCTTCTTTGGAGGTTTTTAAGCAGAGGCTGGATGGCCAACTGTCGGAAATATTGTGATGGGGTTCCTGCATGGCAGGCCGTTGGACTGGATGGCCCTTGAGGTCTCTTCCAACTCTTGTTAATTCTTAGGTTGAGGCTGCTGACCTGAACTGCTGTTTCCCAAGTTTCTAGTAAAAAAAAAACTAAGTTGACAATATATTCAGACATGGGTAGATCTGGGATCAGTTGCTCTTAATTCCAAGGACATGTTATGAGAAAGTGCTCAAAATACTTGGATCCTTATAGGAGAGAGGTGGGGCAAAAGTATTTCAAATGAATAAACTATTATTTATTTATTTTTATATTTATATACCACCCAATTTTCCCAAAGGGAACTCAGGGCGGTGAACAATATAAAACAATACAAAAGAATACACAACTTCCACAATAGGCCATATAAAATAATAAATTCCAATCCAGTAGAAATAAAATCAAAAACACTAAGGCAAGATGGCGAAAACGCAGGCGGACAAACACAAACATGACACATGAAACAAGTCAACCTCCTTATCACCGAAAGCGGCCTTAAAGAACAAGGTTTTCAACAGCTTTTAAAATGCTATGAAGCGCATGAAGAATAAGAATATGAATCATACCTTGTAGGTACACGTGTTCAGAAAGTGATACTGCTTTTTAAAAGAAGCAGTTATTCCCAGGAAATGAAACTGTGCCCAACAGCATATTTTGTATGTAGCCTTTATAATAACGATGATTATTTTTCTGTTCATGTATTTGCCTTGCAGTTCCAGTGGACATGGTCCAATTTCCTACCGGAGGCCACCAAAGTTGGAATGGCACCAGGAGGTCATACCTGAGTTGATCGGTGGCTTTGTGTGGTTCTGGATCTTGTGGCACTTCTGGCATCATCCGGAAGAAGTGATGGTGAGGACTTAAGTGGGCTGGGAAAGAGTATGCAGCTGTAACATCAGTAAGATTCCATACTGGCTAAGGTGAATGCGAGTTAGAAGATGAACATGTTCGGAGAGGACTAGGTTCACCTGTTTCCATTCAAAGGAAAAATATTAGTCAACCCTACTAATGTCTCTCATCTTCCTGTGTCTAGTCCTTGGATTTTTTTTTTCTCCCAGTTGAACTGAACCTGTTAATTGGGTGGAAAAAAAGCAACTATATTTTGTATGGCTGAGCAGTTGCCTTCGAAGAACACAAAGCTTTATTTGGTCACTATCTGTAATGGAATGATTATAAAAATCAGGATGTAACTCAGGGTCATTTCTTTTCCATTCCTGAAGTTTAGAGAATTTAAAAAAAAAAATGAAACTCCTGTGGAGCTTAAGTGCTAATTTTAAGAATGGTCTTGGGGCCTTCTGAAGGTATGCTTTTCTGAAGTCTTCAAATTGATTGGCATTGCACCATATCCATGATTTAATGAAAGTATGTTTTTTGAGATTAAGAGTTAAGTAGCAGAAAGCTTGACTGTAGACTACATCGTGGAAAACTAAATTGTAAATCCAGCTTATGTCTGTGAGTTAGGAGGAACATGATTTCGGAATCACATAATATGCTGTGCCTGTAACATCAGAATACATGTATTTAGTTATTTTAAAATGTTCACATTTCCAGGTAGGCGGCTGTTTTTGTCCGATGCAGCAACAGTGAATGTTATGTTATCCTGAGGATTAGCACTTTGACACCGATGAATTGAAGTTTACAACCTATAAAGGCTTATTCCAAATGAAACTTTTTCTGAAGGTGCTACAAAATGCTCTGGCCAATATCCAATGGCTAGTTGCAGTCAAAGTAGAGCCACTGAATGAACTGCAGAATGGCAAGTCAGTATTTGTAAATCCAATCAAGTCAATAGGTTTACTAAAACAGAGGTAGTATGCGCCAAGAAAGTAGGAAAGTTTTAATAATAGGTTTTAATGCTTGTGGCTAGCTCACACACTCCTCTTCTTCTCCAACAGGGTCACTTTCCTTATCCAGATCCGAATGAATGGACAGATGAAGAGCTAGGAATCCCTCCTGATGAGGAGGATCTATGAAACATCTCCAAAGTAAGGCTTTGAACTTCTAAAAAAGTTACATTAATTGTTCAAGTACAGTACAACAAATATAAACACATTCAGAAGATGAAATTACAGTCGTCCCCCCCCCCAATTTATTGTGGGGTTTAGGGATCCAATAAAGGAAAATCTGCAATATACAGATACTGGGATGGGTTGGGACCTGGGGGGGTGTATGGGGCCTGCAACACTTACCTTAGGCCTACCGCTGCTCTGAACGGGCTTCTGATGGGCATCCTGGGCCTGTTGGAGCCCCCAGAAGTGGTTTTGGGTGATCCTGAAGGCACTTGGGTTCACCGGAAAGCATTTCTGGGGCCTCCAACAGGCCTGGGAAGCCTGCTTGGGGCAGCGCCAGGCCAGAGGTAAGTGCCCGAGGCCTCAAACAGGCCCAGGCAGCCTGCCCCAGGGGCCCTTGTCTTCATATACTGCGGTCCCGCGATATATGAACCGCAAAATGGCGGGGGACAACTGTATCTTTTTGAAAGTGTGAGTTTTCTGAAATCAGAAAGTGAGGTGCACCTGGAAGTACTGCCACATGTAAGATTAAGGGAAAGCTGTGTCTCCATGGTAGAGCACATGCAAAAGTCCCCTAGTTCATTTCCCAGCATTTCAGGGTGGAACTGGAAGACTTCTTTCAAGTCTGGATTGAGCTATTGGCATGCCATATGTATACAAAAGGTTCCCACGTCTTAATCCTCAGGCTGAAGTACATGTAACAGCATTTGCCTTTGTTGATTTATTTCTCTTTGTTTATGCTGGCTTGTAAAGAGGAATTTTAAAAAAATATGAAACCAAACTGTTAGGTGTACTGATGGTGTTAAAGTTGGCTGCCCGTTGCCTCCCGGATCGGATTCGGGGTCCTGGTTTTGGTTTATAAAACCCTCCATGGCCTGGGCCCGGATTGCCTGGCGGAGCGGGTCGCCCGGCGGTCGGCTTCGACCCGACCGGTTCGGCGGTCGCGGGCGCACTCGCTCCGGGTTCCAACCCCCCGAGAGGCCGGGTGATCCCTTACCCGGGACCGGGCCTTCTCGGCGGCTGCCCCGTCCTTGTGGAGCGGCCTGCCCGGCGGGGTGCGCTCTGCGGGGTCCCTGCTGGCCTTTCGTAGAGCGGTGAAAACTGTCCTATTCCGCGAGGCCTTTGGTGAACTAGCTTAGCCCCCCCTTTTTTTTTTGCCGCCATCGACCATTGACCATTATGTCAGGATTTGATATAGTAGCAGTGTGGTTTGGAACTAAAGGGTGCTCCCCTGCTGCTGTTTTCTTTTTTATCTTATTGTATTGATATGCTGGTTTATCTGTCTTATTGTATTGTATTGTGTTGTTGTATTCGCTGACTTGCTCAGCTATGTTAGCCGCCCAGAGTTCCCTTCGGGAAGATGGGTGGGATATAAATTTAATAAATAAATAAATAAATAAATAAATAAATAAATAAATAAATAAATAAATAAATAAATAAATAACTGCACACAATTGCATTTTCTCTCTCTCCAACCTTTAGATATGTTAAGACTGTGGCTCCCATCTTCCCCAGCCAGCACTATCAGTGACTGAGGATGATGGGACTTGTTGTTCAGACAAGGGAAGACCCCCAATTTGGAAAACAGTAGGAATGTTCTATGAGACACGTGTGGTGCTAGGGACAGGGGTGGGTTGCTTCTTTCATGTTGCAAAGTGCTGTAACCAGCTCTGCAGGAGGAGACTAGACCGGACGCCCTGGGCGTGTTCTTCCTGGTTCCAGTTATTTGGATTTGTGTACACAAGGAAAATCACTTAAACTGATCATCTGTTTTAATTGCTTGCAGGTGTCTGGGAGGAGATCTACAGAAATGAATGCTTCACTTTCCAGAGACTTTGAATTCAAATTATAAATAAAGCTAATGTATCAGAAAACAAGAGTTCTCACTGTGGAAGTTCAGTGGAACACTCTGTAGAGGGTGTTACACAAACTGATCTGTGTTGCATTGGAAACTTGTACGTTTAATACTAGTTCTCCTAAATCAGTGATGGCGAAGCTTTTAGAGACCGAGTGCCCAAACTGCTATTCAAGACCCACTAATTTTATTTTTGTAAAGTGCCAATACAGCAATTTAACCTGCATACAGGTGGCTGTGAAGGGGCGATGTTGGGTGCCCACAAAAAGGGCTCCGAGTGCCACCTTTGGCACCCGTGCCATAGGTTTGCCAACACTGTCCTAAATTATGCATCTTTTCCTTATGAGGTCCCTGACTGTTAAGGATGCCCTTAAATAAACCCCACGTGTTCAACTCCAAGTAAAAAGAATATGCACTGGTGGGAATAAGAAATTATGTGCTCCGTAATAAAGATACAGTATTTCTTTACATGGGCACAGCACAGCAGTTCTTTTCCCACTCATTACAGAAGGCTCCCCCCCCACAACTTTCTTTAAAAAATCTCTTCCTATGGAATATTCGTTTTAGACTCCAGGCCTGCTTGAATTATACTGTAAGACTTCAGAGATCAATGTGACCACTAATGATCATCATTAAGAGCAGCTTACGACTGAACCAAGTTACCTAGAGGGGCGGTGAGCTCTTCAGGCAAACTGGATAGCCCCAGCCATATGGTGGGAATGCTTTGCTATGGTTTCTTGTATTAAAACATTTGCTGCAGTTGTTTCCATTCCCTTCTTCAACATCCATGACTCATGCTCTCACACAGAGAGTTCTCCATGCAATCAGTCTTTATTATAGCAGTATTCACATCAAATACATAGAACTTTTTAACCTTTTATATAATACAGAGTTCTTTAAATAACTTTACACAAATATTTCTTCAATCTCAATTTTCAACTATCAAACTTATGTTAAGTCTCCATGCTCTCTAAACCAAACTGGACAATATTTCCCACTGTACAAATTTACATGAGAGAAAATGCTTCAAAATACAAATGAAGGGCATCCAGGCTAAAGGATTTAATGGGATAAATGAACTGATATTTATGTAAGCATTTACTGTGAATAAGCAGGGAGAAAAAGCTCAGTGATCCATGAAATGGAAAGCAAAAAGCTGAAACATTTTTTCTGTAAATTACAAATACTTACAGACCTTGAAACATTTCAAGTTTCCATATTGTCATTTTTTTAAAAAAGTAGCAATGGACATCAATCGTCTTCTGGCGAAAGAACCCATCATTAGAAATTATAGGCTTGTAAAGACAAAACATCTTGTGATGCATGTAACTTCAAGGAATGCTGGGTTGGGATATATAGTATACTGTATATATATATTTTCACTGAACTAATTAAAACACTATACACACTCCTTTTCACCAGCCTGCTGGAATAACCTACTTGCCTATTTTGGTTGACTTCTGCAATCACTTCCATAGCTTCTTTCTGTCTGGAGGGTGCTAAGAGTTGACAAGTTAAAAGACTGCTTGTCATTTTAAAGAGCAGCAAGGATAGCAAGGCAAGAATTCTAAGTTTATCAGTGGCCCCTCTTCCCTCAAGCTTCCAACAGTTTCATCTGGCTACACAGCAAGTATGCTTGCCAGGCATAACAGTCTCATTTCCTATCGCAGGGACAAATGGGCAAGATGAATCTGTTGTTAACAATTGCACTCTCTTCCTATATCAAACCTCTAAAGTGGGAAACCATTTCTAGATAAATATCAGGTAATAGTAACAAGGTTCTCTCAAGTCAATTCTGATTTACGGTGACCTCTTCCAGGGGTTTCTAGGCATAGAGCATTTAGAAGCGCTTACTGGTCCCCAAGGATGCTCTGGGAGTGTTATGTTCAGCCTCAGCACTGGAATGATATTCCTCACTAAAGCAATGGAAGGGAAGTCATATAGTCCTTTTTTTCTTTTGCTACCTCACTGAAAAGAAGGAACACGATGAACAGCACCTGCATAATCAAACCCTTGGGCAGTTACAAACTTCCCCCAAGCAGACCAAACAAAACAGCACTGGGCAGAAAAGGCTGGTCAAATACAACAGAAAACCAGAACACTGACTTCTGTTTCCAGTTGCTCAGAAGCAACCCTTTTGTCCATCACTGGTCCCTAGTAGCCAGAGGAGAAGCTGCTTACATGAACTTCCTACATGGGCTAGAAGGGCTATTGCAGTCCAATGGTTGGGCAAGCAGTCCTTGGTTTTCAACTGGCACAGATTTCTGTGGAAATATATTCTCTCAATGCAAGTACACGCCATCACAAGCTGGAAGCAGAAGTGTCTAAAAGCTTGATAGCCTGCATCAGCCGTACAGTATGAGATACGTTTGGGGGTTGAGAAGAGGATTATGCTATTACCGTACAAAACTTTCAAGTCAGGAATCTACATTACAAAAAGGAAGAAAGCTGGACCTGTGGGGAGTTGACAGCATATTTAGTTACCACATGAACAAAAGATGTAAACTCACTCCAAGGTAGGGAATTAAGCACTGTATGTTAACATAGGCTGGTCACTGCCAAGTTTTTGTCACAGAAAGGAGAAGGAAAAGGGGAGGATAAAGATCTGGAAGGAATGAGGTTTCTTTTAAACCATTCACAGCTTTGAATTTCAAAATATGTGTATTGCACTTAAATTTTAACATTTACAGTATGTCAAACATCATTTCAGTATGGCCCCATGCTTTCATCTGCAACAGTTCCTATATTTTCCCCAACCATTCCCGCAATGGTCCCACTTGTGCTTTCATTTCTGAAACAAGCCTGAAAAACATTTCCCAACCAACTCCAGCCTGTTGACCCATGAGGTCCTTAAATATTTGTGCAGCCTTCCTCAAATAAGTGTCTTCCAGATGTGTTGGACTGTTATCTCCCATTATAAATGGAATTATAGGACATTATATATGATTCCCATTATAAACAGAATTATATGTGTTCCCCAACACATCTGGAGAGCACCTGGTCAGGGAAAGTTCTGCTGGAAGGACTAAACGGAATACATAACTCGTAAAGAAACCCGACAACAAACCAAAATAGTGCCTCTAGTCACCCTCTATTCAGAAAGAGGAAAAGAGGAAATGTGAATAAATGAGGTAAAATAAAGTTATGACCGGTAGTAGTAAATAATCAGAATGAATTAGAAGTAGACACATGGTTGTTTGGGTAACTGATCAGGCAAGTTCAGAATGTTCTCAGACCTTTCTTTGAGAACACACATGCATATATAACAGAGAAGAGAGGAGAGTCTGACTTAATGATATGAGAGAATGCTCTGACCATCCACGGGGACTTCCTAGAGGAGCCTCATGACAGTAGTAAAACAGCACTACTGCACTTAAGACTCAACTCACAACCTGAATTCGACCCTGGGCTCAGGTAGCTGGCTCAAGGTTGACTCAGCCTTCCATACTTCCAAGGTTGGCATATTGAGTACCCAGCTTGTAAACTGCCCCGCAAGTGCTTCGAGCACTAGAGGGCGGTGTATAAGCAGCACTCTTTGCTCTGCTTTGAATATTCTACGCAAGGATTTGCTGCCTTGAAACACGATACAAAATCTCGCAGCATCATTTATGACACATGAGGCCGATAATGCCATCAGCTGCGGCAATTTTTGGAAACTAAAAATATCTGACCCCCCTGAAAGGTTCCAAGGCTCCGTTGTGATCCCTTTAGTCATGGGAAATGCGTGGAGGGCCATAGAGGGAGCCTTTATCTTTAAAAAAAAATACAGCTGCTTGTAAAATAACAATCACAGCAACATTTTTCAAAAATGAGCAACTCCCCACATTCACCCCCATGGTTGCATGGTTTCTAGCGCTCTCCCTTAATGAAAGGGAGCCAGGGGAGCCACAGGATCAGTGGGGAATTAGAAAAAATAATTTTTTAAAAACCACAATGGCCAATGATGTAATCACCTTTACCTGCCATAAACTGCTCTAATGGATTTCAGCCATTTTCTGGATTGTTGACTTTTAGATGTCTTCATTAATAAACTTTTTAATACCATACACTTTATTCCAGATGGATGCCAAGAATTTTTCATTTTTTTGAAATGCAGGAAGGAGAAAATAACAAAAAGACCAGTTAAGACCCTAACTACCCTATTCCTTTTATGGAGGAGCAAAGGAAGCAATTCAGCACGTCAGTCCATCTCCTGCTTCTTAGTTATCTGAGGTTTTAACCTTCATGTCGCTCTTCTAGATGCATTTAGTACAGTGGTTCCCAACCTTCGTAATGCCGTGACCCTTTAATACAGTTCCTCATGTTGTGGTGAACCCTTGCCCTGCTTGGAAGAGACGATAAACTCCCTCTACCAGCCTCCGGTGCCATTGACTGACATCCCCTCCAGCCTATCAAGCTGTAACTCACTCTTTCTCCTCAAGCAGTTTGTGCCTTTTTCTTCACTGGCTCATGGCGACCCCTGGGAAATGGTCGTTCGACCCCCAAAGGGGTCCTGACCCCCAGACTGGGAACCACTGATTTAGTACAAGTAGCTGCATGTATAGACAGAGCAGTTATTTCAACAGGAAGCCTGAGAAAGATCTAAAGCAAACCTGTGGTGTTTCTCTTGGAGTTGTCATCAACCCTTCCTATTCCAGTGATCAAAATTAGCACCCAAAAAGGTACTCTAATTATCATGAACCATATGTCCCTTGAAAACTACAACATTTCTTTTTTAAAAAATGGCTAACCTGGAAATTGGCACATTGTCTCAGATCACTCTTTTGCAAACACAATTTATTGTATTTTTACCTGATGAGTTTGTTCCTTCTAACTTAATTACACGTATTTGGGGATACCACCCTCACCCACAGGTAGAGAGAGGATACATGTTATTCTTATAAATTCTGGTTGGGGGGGTAGGGGTACAATCCACTTAAAATATTACTGAAAAAAGCCACATTGAAAATGATGTGGAAAATCTTGTTTTGTAGTTATGCAAATACTAGTATAACCCTTTGAGTAAAACTGCCATAAATTAAGAAATCTCCATAGGCTTTATCTGTTTTATACAGTCAGCAATGCACATCTAAAATTTCCACTGTTTATGTAACTGTGCAACAGGATTTCAGTCTGGTGCCCTTCACTTCTTTTAAGGTTTATCCTAAATGTTGTAAATTATGGATCCTCTCCTTTCTTCCACCTGTATTTGAAAATGTAGTGTACTGGGATCAAAGCAAAATCACTGCTCTGGTTATATAAGCAGGATTTTGACCCACCCACCCACCTGTTCTGCATTAAAGGCACAGATCATTCAGCAAATTACAAGAGAGAGGGACAAATTTCTATTCTGAAGTGTGAGGGATCCATCTAGGCTCTACTGTGCTTGTTTGTCACCTCCCTTTCCGCGTATGAGCAGAGAAATCTTCAAATCATGGTATTCAAAGGTAGCAAAATGTGCTGCCTTTCTTCTATGTTAATTTTCCAGATGGACCCCAATGTTGTCTAGGCAATTGTTTTGCATATACGAGTACACACCAAACAGGCTTAGTAATAAACCCACCAGGCTTACATTTATCCACAGAAATACTACTCAGACCTTGAGGAGCAGTACAAACAAACTGGGAAACCCTCAGCTAGCTGAGATTACTCTACGTATGTAGACAACACCCATGGCTTCCAGCTGGACAGGTGTTGGTGGGGCGATGACATCCCAGAGAATCACTGGGGTGGGGTGGGGGTGGGGTCTGCTGCAATCTAGCTTCGCCTTCCCCACCCTGGTGCCTTCCAGAAGTGCTGGGCATCATATCCTATCATTACACAGCCCATTGTCAGCTATGCTAGCTGTAAAATGCCTGGAATTAGCAATTCAACCCATCTAGACTGAGGAAACCAGGTTGGGAAAGGTTAGTGTCTCTTGAGTTAAAAAAAAAAAAAACCTCCCCTTTTTGTATACTGTGGATTACACCTGTTCTGGCAGTAAAAGAAGATATTAAGCATGTTGCTGCAGGGAAAGGCCAGCTTGAAGAGTAATCCAACTCTAACTTCATTTTGTGTTCAAGTTACTACAAGCAAAGCAGAGGCAGAGACTACAGAACAAATTCTCACAAAGCTCTATGGCATCATTCTTTTCAAGTGACCTCCCCTCTCCTTCTTTCCAAAGGATGGTGAGTTATTTCGTTACAACACTAAGAACGGTTTTCTCTATTTCGCATAGTCCCCGAAGAGGATGTAGTGAAGTAAAATTCATATATTTGAACTCTTCCTCTTGGGCTTCTATTTAAATAAAAGAATTCTCTATCACCCTGTATTTCTCCTCTCCCCAGAAACCAAAGATTAAAAAGAGGGTATTTCGCATTAGAAATACCAGTGTTAGGATATGGAGTGACGTGTCCTCAAAGGGGTGCGCTTTCATGTTTTTGGACATCCATTCCAAGAATTCTGGCTGTTGTAGCCCAGAAATCCCAAACCTGCAAGTTTAATCCCCACCACTCCCAGCGCCATTGGCTTCCTTTGCCCTCCTGTTTCTTCTCATTCCCTGCTGTCCATTTGTGTAATGGGAGGGGGGGGCAGGAGAGGAGGCTTCTGCGGTCTCTAGAGAGAGCAGCTCCCAAAGAACTAAATAAATACAACTTCCCAGGAAGCCCTGCAGCATCTTTATATATATATCTATATCTAAACCTTGTATAAAGGAATTAATTCGTTCCAAATGAAATTATGTTAAGCACATTTTCCTTTATACAAATTCCCCATAGGAATGCACTGAAAAGAGTGATCCCATTTTTATGTTGTACAGATTCGCCCCATAGGCAATTATGTTAAGCAAATTTCCCCTATCTCTGGAATTTTTTATGTTGTACAAATTTTATGTTATACAAACCATTTGTTATACAAGGGTCCACCGTGTGTGTGTGTGTGTGTGTGTGTGTGTGTGTGTGTGTGTGTGTGTGTGTGTGTGTGTGTGTGTGTGTGTGTGTGTGTAAGCAAACAAACCAGCAGCAACAGGAAGCAGCAAGGTCAGAGGAGCCAAGAGTGATTGTAAATCACTTGGAAAGCTGTTTTCAGCGGCTGTGGAATGAAATCTACAGCGTATTGATTTGGGTTTCTGGGCTATATTTTGCAGAATTCTGGAAAAATTCTAGGAGCTGATGAGCTGATGTCCAAAACCAGGAAAAAGCACATTCCTAGTGTTTTCCCAAGACAGTGCTGGAATCTTACAACACGGGCCGGATACTGACCACAGCAGGTTGAAGGGTCACTGACAGATTTCTTCCATCACTAGCAAACAACTCTAAAATAGGCTACAGCAACACCTCTAGCAAAGTGAATACAAGGATAATAGTAACACTGGCCATAAAATGTAATGGCATTAAGATGGCACTGAGAGAGATAATGCATAATCCTTTTGCCTTGCTGAGGGTCTCTCCCCTCTACCTGTGGGGTGGATCATGAAGTAAAGTCAATATTAAAGACAATATTGAGGGGAAAGAAATACACTGATATCTAGCCACTAGAGCAGTGGTTCTCAACCGGTGGGTCCCCAGATGTTCTTGGACTGCAACTCCCAGAAGCCCCTTCCAGCACAGTGAGTGGTGGAGGCTTCTGGGAGTTGCAGTCCAGCAACATCTGAGGACCCACAGGTTGAGAACCACTGCACTAGAGTATATGTTCTGCCATGGGAATGTGTGCATAAAAATAAAAACGTTTTTAAGAAATTTAGCTGCATTCCATTTAACATAAATTCTCAAACTGAACTATGTAAATTTCATTTGGACTATAAAACAAGTAAAAATTAACTTAATTCCTTATCTAAATGTTACAATTATATTATGGTACAGTATACAGATGATTAAGTGACCCACCAAATGTGACCCTCCATAGTGAGCTATGTGCCCCTGGTGGTATTATTTTATTGTCTTGCTACTGCAAATGGGAAAGCAATGCTGCTGCTTAATGAAGTCTTCCTAAGATTTAATTGTCTGATCTTGAAGCATTGACTTCTTCCATTAATTTTCCAGGTAGTATGACTTCAGTCATATAAAATAAGAAATGATATCATGGTATTATCCTTTCTCTATTTTTCATACTTCCTCTAGCAGCCACCATAATAACACCTAATTTTTCTTTAAATGGTACATCTGCATTTTAGCCATCAAATATCGATTGCAAATTCACAACGATAGTTTGATTGTACAATCTATGGGGTGATTTATTATTTACCATATTCCTAAAAGACAATCTTCCAAAATGCATCAACAATCGCACAGGTCCACCACAAGGGTTTGCCGGATCGTACATCCTCACATCCTCTTTGGCATTTTGGTGAGACGGAAACCTCGGTGGTCCAGTGTTGTTGGTACTAGTTACCAGCACTGATTTGTTTTTATAGCTCTCCCCCCTCTCTTATTTTTGGCTGAAGAGCCTGTAAATGGCTTTTGGGGCCATCCAGAATCCCACGGTTTCGGTCAGTGCTTTCATTCAGATCTCCCCCCCCCCTTTCAACTCATTCCCTGTTCCCACCCATTCTGATATCACTAATTTGCACACTGAAAACTACCAACTCCATCTGTAGTGCTTTGACTGTCACTTGTTTCACGGCTAGCCACATTTTTGCTGCCGCACTACATCTGAAAGTAACTTGTTTACCTGGAATGCTGCATAACAGAAGGGCATATTTCAGATTTTCATGCATCACTCAGCTGGGTTCCAATACACTGATATGATTGGTTTGATCCCCCTTTTTACTGCTATGTATAAACATGTTTCATGTTCTGTTGCCAATTACCTAAAATTTCTGTATCTATCAACAAAACTGGAATAAATATGCAAGGCGGAGCAAAGAGTTTATCTAATTCAAGTTGACACATTTGGCTCTGTGTTAATATTATTTGAGGATCAACATTCCAGCTGCTGCAGCCTGGATTCTTTATAAATTAAAAAAAGGAAAGATGATGCCAACCACTCTCCTTCAATATAAATAATAGGATCTATTTTAAATCTTGGGATTTTTTAGGGTTGCCTATTTAATGTGGAGGAACAGTTTTGATTTTAAAAATATGTAATTCCAAAGCCCAGATGCCCAAACCTCCTCATATTAGCAAGGAGTAAAAGCAGATTCTCTGATACAAATGTGGTGCTGATCTGAACCAGAGTTTCAAAGTTACATAGTTTTTTTTTTGTTTGGAAGGTATTGCCTGTAGGCTAGTTTTGCATTTGTGTTTTGTGATGGCCACGCGGCTCAACCCCCCTCTCCTGTTTTTAGAATTGCCCTATAGAATGCTGATTTGCTCTATTAGCACAAGATCACTCCTTCATTCTTTTACAGCAGTAACCCTCTTGTGAGCAGCATCCCATCTAATTTGATGGAATAACATTGCATTCAGTCTGTTGAATCCTTACAAGGCTGTGATTATCTCATTACATTCAGTGTTCAAAGGACTCGCCATTTTCAGTTAGGTGGGATTGGAGTTATGCTGTGCAAGAAGATAATTCAACTTTGGTCCCAATAATCAATCTTCCCAAGTAGGTATGGGTTTTTGCAAGCGCTGAACTTGCAAGCTCTACTGTAGTTGGACACTTGTGAAGCTGCTACTGGTTGTATATTTTAAAATAAAAACTTGGCTGTCCTGCCATACTATGCGTCCAACCGGAAAAATGTATTTAAGACTTTAGAGTTGCTAAGAGGGAGGAGAGAGGAAAGGGGAACAAAATAAAGATAACGCAAATGTCCTACAGAAATTGCAGACAAATTAGCTGCACTATATTTCACTGAAAAGAAAACTTATAAAGTGCGTTGTGTGAACAAGATGCTTTTCTTAGTGCTTCACCTGTGTAATTTTTAAGGTGACGGCAGTCTCATGAATAGCAAAAGGACAATACAATCAAACCAGGATACAGATTCCCCATTCCTACTAGTCTTGACCGAACAATTTGTTGTGAAAAAAGAAATGCAGATTATACAACTAGCTATTTCAAATGAGCTACATGGGCACTTACCTGAGGTAACAAGAGAGTCCAGCAAAACCTCCTCTCCAGCAAAACAATTCTACCAAAAAATGACAGAGATGCAGGCCACAGCAATACTACATCCTCAAAAAGTTGCATTTTGGAGAGCAGCCAAGAAGGGCTTTCCTCCCTGTGCTGTCAGAGGCACTTCCTTCTGCTATTTAGGAACAGGAGACATCAAGGAAGAATGCAGGATCTATCTGACATTGCAAGGCAAGCTGCAACATAAGAGTAGCAGACAAAAGATGCAAACAGCCTACCGCTGCAGCAGAAAAGGGTAATCCAGCTGGGAGGCCCAACAGCAGTCAATTCTCAAGAGCGAAGGGCCTATTCAGAGCAATTAAAAGGAGGAACAACTCAGAAATACCAACAGATGGTTGTTGTTGTTTTTTCCAATGAAAAGATATAACTTGCTCAAACACATGATGAGAAATAACAGGATACAAGAGGATGGGGAGAGGATGGCTCTCTGTGTGTGGTTTCCCCAAGGCTGGGGGTACACTATTGGGCTTCCTTGGATGTCATGCCAATCTTCACAAAGAGTAAGTAAGAAAAGGCTTGAGTTTTCCAAGTGAGATCTAGGTGTCCTCTTCACAAGCCGCTATCAGATACTGGGATGATGAGCTACAATCCTCTCTTCTGAGGCTTTTCTTGCCTAGCACTCAACTCCCTAAAAATCAAATGGGATGTTTGTTCCCAATAGATAAAACCATACTGTGGGAAATTTGGGGATTCAAGCCCTATGCTAAAATTCATTTTATGGAAGGACACTGCATGAAAGCTACTCTGTAATTATCCTGCACATATGCAAGCCTTCATAGCTTCTTTTTATGGCATGGAGGTGTTGGTTCTCTCTTCATTCGAGTCAGCCATGGATAACCTCCCCAATATGCACCCAATCCCATATTTCTAATCTGCAGGGCACCAAAGAGGAGATCTTGAATTGTGAAACAGATGCTGCCTCCCCACTTATCAAGATGTGGATGGAAATAAATTTCCCTTGCAAAGGATCCACACTGATCCACGTTGGGTTAGCAGAAGGAGGGAGTACACTCTTGTTGCCATATCATGCCTGTATAATATGGGAAAAACGCCTTTCAGATTTGTTTCACAATGACAACTACAATCTGCAGTATGGACATATGAATGGAAGAATTTCCATATGCTCACCTCTGGAAGAAATGTTTATCAATGGATTTGAGGGTGATAGTAGGAAGAAGACGGTATATGTTTAGATGGATCACTCATTTTCAGAACGTTTAGGAAACACCACTTGAAACAAATCTGCAGAGCACCACTAAGAATAGCAAAAAAAAAAAAAAAAAAAAAACAAGCAGCAAAGTTAAATTGTGCTTTTTCGGTTTTATGCAGCAGCTCACACACTGCTGCGAATCAACATGAATTGCTTTAGTCAACTTTCCGTGCAAATCTGTGAATGCTTCTCCAAATGATAAGTTAAAAGAAATCACAGAACAAATCCATAGCCTCTTGTAACTATTAACTTCTGTGCTGTTGTTTGGCTAACCCCCCACCACCACCACAACAGGAATTGTGCCCTGTGATTTCACTGTTACTGCTACCATGCTTATGTTTGAATTTAAAGCATTTCAAATACATCTCCCATTCCCACTTCTTGAAGATATTTGGTATTAAAGAAAAGCCCCCCAGGACAACAGATGTCTGCTTCCACAAATAAACCTTTCTAGAAATATTATCTCCCTTCCTTTGTCCCTGCTAGTAGAAGAAAATGTTTTCCAACTATAGTTCGTTGTATAAGACTATACTTTTTGTCTAAAGGTTGTTAGACTAAACATTGAGCAATCTTATACAAGGAAGTAAGCTGAGGAGAAAACTGTACAGTGGTGAAACTAATTTTGAGTTGGAAAAGTGGGGGTCATCTAATACATGGGAGCGTTTAATAGATGGGAAAATATGGTAAAATCCAAGTGACTGGATTTTACCCAGATGCTTTGAAAAGAGTCTATCTGTGTCAGAGCAGGGCAAAACCCTACTTAACCCTACTTAATCCAAGGCTTTTATAGTCACTGAAATTCCTTCAATTAGCATTCAACATGCCTCTTTACACACAGAAAACAAATTCCTGTCATGCTAATTGCCACAGTCTGCTAACGGATGGCATTATGATTCCATGGAATTTAGTTGTCATTGGTAAGTTTGATTCCCCACACCCACCCCAAACCTGATTTGACACAATTTAGAACCGGGGATCATTCTGCAAGTCAGGACAAGGCAATAAGAGAAAGCAAAACACAATCACCAATATCTTTAAAGCTAATGATACAAAAAACAGAGAAAGAAGAGATATACAGGAAGAATTGAAGATAGGAAAATGGTGAGAAAATAAACCAGTGTTGATCCAGCAACAACAAAAATCAAAACCAGTAAACTGCCACCTAAGGCAAGGTACTGCATACTAACACCCACACAAATACACCCACACACAGAGTTTGCAGAGTTAACATGATTAAAAGCTTTTTTTTTAAAAAAAGTACCAAAGCCTTTTTTTAAATGTCTAATCCTTGAGGAAGCAGGATTGTGGTTGGGTTTTGTTTTTTTAAAAACATATTCAATTCAACCTGAGAACTGTTTATGAAACATTAGGTACCTGACTTTATCTTGCACCTTTTAAAATAGGTACGCTTGTTATTCAGAATCGGCATTAGACTTTCTGGGGATCCCCCAAAAGTTCACATACACACAGAGAGAATGAAAAGGGACATAAAAAGAAGCCACACGTTTAGAACTTCACCACACTTTCTGTTTTTTTGTGTGTGTTTTTTTAAGTCTCTTGCTGGACCGATGAAAAAGGTCTCCCAATCCTTTTTTTTTTTTTTTGGAAAGTGTACAAAAAAGGGGCGATTGGGTTTGGTGAGAAGCGCGGCTCTGAAAAGGAGATTAAAAAGCAATCCAGGACGAGAGAAGATGCAGCATCCCCTTTTCTGACAAACGGAGGGTTCCTCAAACGCTCTGTTTGAAGCATTTCCCAACACGGCCATTCGTTTTCATTTGTGAAAAGGCGGACGCTTCCCCCTTGGTTGAAAAGGAGATACTGCATTGATCCGTGGATCAGAAGGCGCATACGCACGGGCGCACTCACACACACATACGTGCATACACACACACACACATATACACACAAACCAGACAATGATTGTTTTGATTAGCTGTGTCATCAGATGTTCGACAGCCTCTGATGATTTGTTGTTAGAGGGAGAAAGCTGACCAGCAGACCATCCCAAGCCTACGATGCAGCAGGAGTCCCAATCTCACCATGCCAGAGCACCAGAAAGTCAAAGCGTAGGCCCTCCGCTCTCCTGGGAATGATGCCAACGGTACAGGCAGCCACTGAGGGGGTGTCTCCAAATGCACATGGCGTTTAGGGTGGAGGTTGGAAACAGAGGCAGAAGAGAAAGTTCTGGTTCCTAACAAGAGGCTTTTTCCCCTCCCAACCCAAAGTTCGATTGGTTTCTCCGTTCTTTTAAGTATATGGATTCCCCCCCCTCCCCTTGCTAAATTGCTTTGTTTGGAGGGGCCGAACTGAGTCTGGATGTTATCAAAAGAAACTGTCGGAACACAAGACTTTAAAAGTAAGACAGTGGATTTGCTGCCATGGTTGCTGTGGCTACTTGAACGCTGCAAATTCGCCTGTAGAGGGAGGACAAGAGGCGAGTTTTAAAAGTTGGGTTTTATCCATCAGCAAGACAAAGATGTTATCCAGTTTTTTTAAAAAAAATCAATATTATATACTGGATGCAGGAGATGTTAGAAGAAAATGCAACTGTTAATAATGGCTAAATATATAGAAGGACCTTGTTGGCAGAGAAAGAATATAAAGTTATTCAGTGTTGACCCAAGACTGTCAGAGAAGGCAAATCTAGCTCAGAAGAACAGGTTCTTAGAAGGAGTTTGCAAACACAGTTTTGTTAATGTTGACATTTCTAAAGCTGCTGCTGCTGCTCACTTGGTTTGGGGTTACAGAGATGTGAGATCAAACCGTGTGGCAGCTTTGGCCTGAACAGCTCCATGCCAGACATTTAAGAAGGGATGACAATACAGAGGGATCTTTTTGTCTACCTTAAATATTTCTGTTGGTAAATTAAGAGGCAGAGAAAGGACAGAACTTCTGTGCATCTTCATGCAGTGAAGCTAATAGTGCTTGAATTTGAAAAATAAGCAGCCAATTCAAAGCCAAACTCATTAACCTAAATGCCAGTTGTTTGTTACATTTGTAACTTATTTACCATATCAACAGAGCTTCTGAGTAACAACAGTAATATTTAACATCCACTTCTACTCCCCAATCCAACGTATTATGCAAGTCTCTGTATTAATTTGTCTCAGGAAGTCCTGGGGTAAACCGGACAATTTTACAGTTTGCTACACCAGACAAAGAAGCTATATACAGTATTGTATTTCAAGAGAAATTTTAGAGCATTCAACTCCTTTTCAAACATGTCCTTTGGTTATCTTTCATCCGTTTAAACAGACCGCTGGTTCAAGACTGTCTATAAACAGTTCAGGGTGTTAATTAATCCGTAGGGATTGTGAAGCCATGAATGTATTCAGATGGGGAGTTTCTGGTTCTTAACAAGATGGGAAGGTAAACAGTGTTCTGTGCACAGAAGTCCATTTAGCCATGATGGCCACATGGCCACAGACTTGCACAACACTGGCTCTTTGGTTTGGAAATGGAGACGAGTACCGCCCCTAGAGTTGGACACGAGTAGCATGCATGTGCGGGGGGAACCTTTACCTTTAAAATTTAAGAAGCACTGTGTTCCCAACATTCTAATTCTACCAGGCATATAATCACTGGAAGCATTGCCAAACTCCCGTACCTGCTGGAATGACATAACCCAGCAATGTGACCAACACTTTTTGTCCTGTTCCCTACCCAGTAAAAGCAGTTGCCTTCAAGTGCCACATGAACCATCGGAAGAGGTGGACCTCTTGCAAAGTAATATCTTTCCTGCATAAATGCTTCTTAATTCCTACCAACTAAACTGCCAACTAGAAAGAAGTAGGACAGAGATGCACCTGTATAATTTTTTAATGCATGTAATGGTGTCTTTCCCCTCCTGACCCAAACCAAATGTATATGAAAGGTGGCTGGCTGTAAAGTTAAAGGGGGCCTTGACACAGGGTTCTCTTGGGGGCCCCTTCTGTTTCAGTACTTCACTCATCTTGCAGACTTACTCAGTGATTGTGCTATTTTAATTAGCATCAGTTGACTGTTACCTAAAATTCTCCACAATACCTGTATTCTAGAACTACACTATAGCAGAAATTGAAATAGTGACTCAGGAAAGCTTACAAGACCTAGTGGTGACCTTATGATGTGTTATTGCTGTAACTGTTTATTCCTATTTCAGGGCTTGCTGTCTGAAGCAATGCTGTCTGAAGAACAGCTGACTTAATTGCTCAGTACTGTTATTGAGAGATCTGGGGTGCACAATTTAACACTTCAGTCTGGCAGTTGTGCTCTAGCTTTTAGAGGAATTGCCCCACTTTCATGTGCTTGACAAGAAAATTTAAAGTTCTGCAAGCTCCTTCTTAGAAAAGGCAAACAGCTACTGACAGGTACCTCATACCAGCCTGAGTGAATATTTAGCAGGAACCACAAAATAAATAGGACTGTAAAAAAATCTTAACTAGAGAGATACTGATGAGGCTCACCCTTTAAATTCAGGCCAGTAGAGGTCATTGTGACATGATGCAATGAAGGCTAACACTATGATTTACCAATTTAAGTTAGATAGTCTAATAGAAATGAAACAGAAACAAAATAAGTGTAGAAGATGAAAGAGAACTGAGCTCTATTCTGTCAAGACCCTTGACTCTCAGATTGTTTTTCTGGAACTCTGCACGTAAAGTGATAAATTCCATACACAAACGTAAAACATTTTCTCCACAGAAAGGAGAGTTCACAGAATATTTTAATCCACGTAACATTGAGCAACAGCAGCAAGCCATTGGTTTTGTAAAACAATTAGCAGTGGAACTTTCGCTTCTCACCTTGAACCAACGTTTTAAGCTGACCATTCAGCTTATAAAAGACAACACACCCCACTCTTTTATGGACATCAATGCCTTAAGGCATGACAGTCAATCTAGTGCAAGGACAAAAGAAAAGTTTGCTTGGTGACTTTTAAAAAAGTGTCTTTCTAGTCTACGGGGCCTAGCTGATCATTAAACCATTTAAAATGACTTGGGGTTGCAAAGGGTTGTACCCTGCAACATTACACAGATAGCAGATGCTAAATCTACAGTTGGACTAAACAAAGGCAGTAACAATAACAAAACAAAACCTAGGTACAAAAAAGGACGAGAGGTCTCTTAAGTTCAAGTAAACAACAAGTTAGAGTAAGCAGGAAGTGTAAAATACAAGCTATTCCCTGTCAGGTTCTCTGTATTGTATGCAACTTGCTCTCTCTCTCTCTCTTTTGGCCATTAAAACAAATGGGACTGCACACAGCCATTTTAGTCTTTCGCCTTACCTTTATACATTGTCAACAATGCCCCTGACTTGAAAATCTAAAACTGCTGCTGCATCTCAACAGCGACTCAAGGAGCAAAAGCAAAACTTTAAAGATGCAACTGCAGAGGTCTATCAGTTACCTATACACTCCTTTCGCCTGTAAAGCAAAGACGGCACACACAAAAAACAAACTTGACACATGACCCAAATACATATGGTTGCATATTAGCTTTCAGTGACCTTTCCTTTTTTCTGCCGGGCAATTCTTTGGCTCTCCATTGCCAGCAATGGATGCCATTCTGAAAATACAGGTGGCTCAATGTGAGAGAAGTCCTTAAACAGTCAGTGCGCCTTCCGCGCTAGAATAGCTTCCTGGAATTTAAAGCATGTGTGAACACAGGGACACCCAGAAAACTTATAGGCACACTTCGGTTCAGTTTACAGAAAACCCACCGTATCCCCCTGCCTGGATGGGTGTTTTTGGAGAAGCGCAAGCATAGAGGCTAAAATCTTCCGTCTGGAAACCAGCCCTGTTCAAGGAAGGCTCAGATGCACTGCGGTGAATTTTTGGCAATGATCGGGCCAGAAGCTCAACAGAGGCAAGGATCTGAAAAAGAAAAATAAAGTTTGATGAAGAGAACCTGTTGCAGAGGAGGGAGAAATGACAAAGAGTCACAAGCTGAGTCAAATTATTTCTCAGAAAGCTAGTTTGACATTGTCCTGTTTTTGATGTTGTTGTTTTTTTTGAGAAACCTAGTAAATTCAGAAGGTCAAATTTGGTACTGCTCTGCCTTCTATCCTTATACATACAGGAGAGGGACCTTTGGACCTCTAAAGGTCAGCGATCACAACTCTTGCAGTCGAAAACATCTAGGAAGGCCCAAATTGCCCATTCCTGGAATAGTGCCACCATCACAACTAGTGCTAAATGACATATGTGGTGATTTACAAATCCTGGTAGAACCTGGGAAGAATACAAAGCAGGGTAGAATCCGTGATGTGAATATAGGCTAAAGCAGCCCTGGAAACTGAAGAGAGTTAAAAAACAAAATTTGTAATTCTATTCACACTTAGTTGGGAACAAGCCAAATTCAATCTGTGGGATTAACTTCAGGGTAAAAAGTCGTACGATTTCTCAGTAAAACTGCAGCCCACATTTGAACTGAGCAGGACTTATCATCAGAATATTCACAGATAGTAAATTCAGAAGTTGCCACACAGGAGCTAAAGCCACATTTTTACAAAGATGCCGCAAAACGACACAACTGCTGGTTCCTCCATTTTAAAAGCCGTATCAGAATAGCAAGGCTTTACAACTGGCTTATCACTTGCAACATTAGAAAGGGAAACTGCAATTCAAGTACTAAAATGGTCATGCAATAATAAATTCAGGACAGTGCTAAAATAGTGTGATGCTTTGTTTTCCTTTACACTTCTTTTCAAGTGTTTGTGCATCAAGACTTTGATAGACAAGCAGGTACACAGGATCAACCCTTCGCTGGCATATGAAGCATCTCCTGACCTGCTGGGTCTTCCACCAGCAGAATGTGATCCATTTGGCTTAGGCAGATAGATACATACATGCATCAAGGAATCCTTGAATTTCATTTAGAGAAGGGGAAGAGAAGAAAAATAAACACGGACATTTACAGTACAGAACTGTAGGGTGGGCTGGCAGCAGAGTTGGTTTAATGGCAGCTACCAGATCATAAGCACTGTCATCTGGTAGCTGCCAATGCTTGGGAAAACAGCCAATGCTTGGGAAAACAGGCATAGCATTGAACTATTTCCCAAGGATTCATGTCTTTTAACATGTCATACTCCCCATGAGACTTGCATTTCATGGGGATAGCCACAGCCACCCATTAGCAGGCATTTCCCTCAAATCACAAAGCAGCCAATAGCAGCGGTACAGATGACAGCCTCCTGGCCAGGCTGCCATTACATTCCCAAGTCAGGTACTCAACAAACAGCAATCTTTCTCCTTTAAAGCAGGTGCTTGTTTAAAAAGTTGGACTTGTTTACCATGTCCATGGTGGCAGTTATTTTTTAGGGCAGAAAACTAGGCTTAATGTTGCAATACTTGGTTGCTGATATGTGCCATCAAGTCATGTTTGACTTATGGCAACCTTTTTTAGGGTTTCCATAGCACGTCAGAAAGAGTGATATAATCATCCTTTTAAGCCACAAAACAAAGGCAAATGCTATTTTAGGCTGCAGTAACAGAAGTATAATTTTCAAATCCCATGGAATGCTCATCCCCCTCTATTTAGAACCTTGAGTACTGTGTCTGGTTTTGGACACTACACTTCAAGAAAGATGTTGACAAATTGGAACAAACAAATTCAGACGACAGTGACAAGGATGATCACGGGGCTGGAAGACACGAGGAAAGACTGAAAGAAGAAGGCATGTTTAGCCATGAGAAAATAAGACAGAGGGGCAATAAGGGAGCACTTTTCAAATGTTTGAAAGGGTGTCATCTCGAGGAGGGCCAGGATCTGTTCTCAGTTACCCCAGAGTGCAGGATGCACGACAATGGGCTCAAGTTATGAGAACCCAACTTTAGGCTGAATATGAGGAAAAACCTCTAACTTTTAGAGGAGTACGTCAATGGAACCAATGACCTAAAGAGCCGGTAAGTGCACTGGAGGCATTCAAGAGAAATCTAGACAACCACCTGGCAACTATCCTCTGATTTGTTTTCCTGTATTGAGTAGGGGCCTGGATTTCATGGCCTTGTAGAGTCCTTCCAACTTGGTGATTCTATCGTCATTGTCATCTTTGAACTGCAAAGCTGGTAGGAACCCTATGGACCATTGAGTGCAGCCCCTGTCAAGGAGGCACAGATACCTCAACCACTGGGCTATCCAGCAGTTCCACTGCCACATACCCCATGTGTTTCTCTGACCAAATGGGGATTTGAACTAAAGTCTCTTGAGTCTCAATACAACATTGTGTCTATTATATCACAATGTCTTTTCTCACTGTAGCAATACCACTGCTTTAATGTTTTAAGCAGCTGGAGCTCTCAGGTACCGTCACACTTCTTTTTAAAATGGCTATCAATGATATTAATCTTACTATGCTGTCATGCAGCTGGTATTGTCCAAGGTCATTTTGAGGGAGCTGAGGGAAATTCGACAGGAAAAAAAAAGTCTGGACATGACCAGCACTGCTGGATGTGTATATGTTTTTAACAAAAAAAATGCTGCCAAATAACTAGATACATACAAGATGACACTGAAGAGTCAAGAAGTGATGCATTTTCTAGAATTTGAAAGAAATGCAGCAGCAGTAGAGGTGTCAAGGCAATCTCTACATGCACTCCAACTCTGTTGCAAAAGATGCTGAATAATCTCAGCTCTCTACCCTGTCCTTCAAACACCACCAGTAATTCACTGCGACATGAACTGCAGTGGCTTAGCCACGTGAGAGCACACTTTTCACCCTAAAGTAGCAAAGTATCTGGATTTAGTACTAAATATTACATTGCTCCATGAAGCCAATTATGAGGATTTCTTACCTGTGGGAAGAGGGGTCGTTCATCCCTCTTCTTCTTCAAGCATTCTGCCATTAGCCTTTTCATGGCTTTGGGACAATTACTCCGCACTTTGCTGAGATCTGGAGAGAGGTATCCTCGCCCAACCATAAAAATGATCTTGGTATAGAGCAAAAGTAGGGGGGGAATATAAAGGAAGAATTCAAACCAATTTTATCTTCTACACATTAAATTGGAGTGGGGTGACTTTTACTTTAAAAATCTGGGCTTCTCAATTAGAACAAGCCTGCACAGAATTTCCCCTCTTGTTACCCTTAAATTCATATGACAATGCTTGATTCCTTCATTCCTGGAAGGTTAGGAGAAAAAAAAACCTCCAAGTAAGATGTTTGCAACATTTCTACCAATTGTAGCCTAGGATCCAGTAGTATCATTATTGAATAAACTAAGCTGGCTGTGTTGACCTAAATCAGGAGTGTCCAAACGTTGGCCCTCCAGGTGTTTTGGACCTCAACTCCCAGAATTCCAAGCCTGTATTGTCAATGACAAAGGACTGTGAGAATTGTGATCCAAAACATCTGGAGGGCCAAAGTTTGGACAACTTGAGAGGAATGTTTATTTAAATTTGTTCAAAGAATTTTATGCTACCTTCTAGCAAAAGCCTTCCCAAAGCAGCAAAAACATACATCAAATTGATCTTCTGCCTACCTCTCCATCAATACCAATAAAACTGTTAAGAAATGATGTGCTAATTAATGCTACAGACGTTTAACAAAGTTCCTCAAGAACAATTCAGCCAAGCTGTACTGTCATGCAAAACTAACACCTGATTGTATTCCACAGCAATGAGCAAGAGACAAAGGGTTCTTTTATCCCACCTGGAGAACTGAGCATACCCAGTGTAATTCTGCCATCTTCCTGTAAAAGTAGACTCTATACCCATAACACTTTTTGGCACAGGAGAAGACTGTACTTTGAGAAAATACCGTAAGCGAGCCAGCTCTCTCACTTCCAAGCACTACTGAATTTGTTCTGCTGATCACTTCTTTCTACTCAATGTGTGATTTGCTTCCCAGTTTTACTTGCCTTACAGAAAGGGAGTCTACCCCTTCCCTTTTCTACAACTGTCAATCCCCAGATCTTAAAGATGAGACAAGTATACGAAGTACTATATTGGGAAACCAGGATTATTTACCCCAAGTTTCATGGGAGTGCCTTACCCTAGTCAAAAGCCCTTTTGCACTAAAGCATCAAGCATCAAGCAAGACACACAGAAAATCAGAAGACTTTCTTTCTTTTTTTCCCTTGATTATTTTCTAAAATGAACATTGGGTCAAAGCTCTATTTATCTATGCACTGTTCGGATTATCCCATTTTGTCAGTACAACCGTTCAAGATAGGCTAGGACTGTGCAAGTGGCAGAAAATCAAATTAATGTCTTTGAATCAAGTGAAGCACTATCAACAAGACCACATTAATTCTCAAGCAAGGGGCTAGTAGATAGGAAGACAGCATAGTTGCAGTCTAAAAGATCATCCAGTTGGTCGATAATTAATACTTTCCTCATCAAAGCAAAGCAAAGCAAAGTGTTCTGCTTATATACCGCCCCATACGACTTCAAGTAGTCTCCGGACAATTTACAGTTTAATTACAGTCTGCAGGCTACACACTGACCACCCCAGCAAGCTGTTCCCAATATGCAGTCAAAACATTTTAAGCAGAGTTTCTAAAAGACCCATTCTGCAGGTTTAAATCCAAGTTGAGACTGTAAAAGAATATGCCATGTTATTAAAAAAAACTCCAAGATCATGCAAAAACATGCCTTACCTGGTCTCTGTTGTTGATATTTGAATATGGTAACTGCCCAGTCATCAGTTCATACAAAACAATCCCAAATGCATATACATCTGACTGAAAGCTATAGGGATTTTTATCCTGCATCCTAATTACCTCTGGTGCCTACAAAAGAGAAGAAAACTGCTTTATTATTTTTTGTTTGACTAGCTGGCGTCAGGCGATATATAATGGTCCAGCAAGGGAAATACAGAATCTCAGAACACAGTACCTCTAATACACATCCAGCTCAAGCCATTTTTCTTACTGGCAATGCAGTTTGCACAAATCCTTTCTTGTAAATAGCTGCCATTTTCTTCTAAAACTTTATTTATTCCTTAAACCTAATGTAGGAGCAAATATAAGCTCTCTCTTTTTACCACTATAATTAATAGAAGTGCTTATGCTCTACTGAGCAACACTTTAAAAATCTGTTAGGAGACTTTTTGTTTACTTCCACCTTGAATCATTGAACTCATTTCTGAAAGAACAGCATAAAGACCCCAGTCTGTAATACCGAGAGAATCTGGAAGCTCTAGTCCCCATAGGACTGAAAAAGCTACTTGGATGAGTAGTGAAACGTTTCGATCTCATAAGAAAATACGTCCAGTTGCCATGATTCAACCAACGAGTCAGAAGAGACAAAGTCTCAGGATGCTATGCAAAAAGATCCTTTATTGAAACAAAAGCCCAACGCGTTTCGGTTTGGGAAGCCTTCTTCAGGGGCTATTTTAAACTGCATTAAAAAAAGGGACAACCAATGAATCTCTATTATTCTTATACAGCAACTGTTATAAAATAAGTAGTGTATATTCTGATAAAAGGCTTGTAGACACTAAAAATATATGGCAATTAGGTTGGATAGATATTTTTACTTTTTACAAGCCCAGTGGAACTGTTGCTAAGATATTCACAGTTTAACATTTAAACATAAATATAAAATATAAAAATATAACAAATACACTTCGAGTATAATACCTTACTTTTACTTTAAACTGTGAAATTTTATATTGCTTTATTATTTTATATTTGTTATATTTTTATAGCCCCTGAAGAAGGCTTCCCAAGCCAAAACACCTTGGGCTTCTGTTTCAATAAAGGATCTTTTTGCTTAGCATCCTGAAACTTTGTCTCTTCTGACTTGTTGGCTCCTTTGGATGCTCCAGTCCTTTTGGCTTTTGGCCATGATTCAACCCCTGATCTAGCCCCCACAGTAATGTTTCTGAGCGCCGGTTGACAGGGGGATTCTTCCAGGCCTAAATTTAGCGTAAACCAGGTCAACTGCAACAGAGCACTTATATGAAGTTGCATCCCTTGAGATAGATAAAGACTGGATTAGCATAGAGATTTCCACCAAGAGAAGAAATGATACTATCACTGGCTGGCTGTGGAGATTCTCAGTCATCCAGATGAGTTTATTTGGAAGTGGAGTCACGGCAACTGGACTTTTCTTCAGAGATTGAAATGTTTCGCTGGTCATCCAAACAGCTTTCTCAGTCTGAGGAAAGCTAGTTGCGAGTCCTCCATTTTATAGTTCACTTTGACCTCATGTCACCCTGGTCTGAAATAGGCTCATAAGAAGAATGGCCTGAATAGACTAGTTAGGTGGACAATAATCTCAATAGACTCATTAGGTGGACAATGGCCCACCTTTACAAACTTCCTAACACCCATAAAGTATGAGTCTTTAGCCATGGCCTTGCTGGTGGACCGTGTGAAGAATTTTTGATTTCTCTGGGTATTGTTAAAACCACTTCCTGATAAGTAACAGATAAGACTGTTCATTGTTCACTGCCACTGTTCATCTTATAAGCCTATTTCAGACCAGGGTAACATGAGGTCAAAGTGAACCATAAAATGGAAGACTCGCAACTAGCTTTCCTCAGGCTGACAAAGCTGTTTGGATGACCAGTGAAACGTTTCAATCTCTCAAGAAAAGAAGTCCAGTCGCCATGACTCAACTTCTAGATACTATCACTGGCTGGACTGCTTCACAGACAGCAAAAGGTTTTCATTACGTGAGATAGTAAAATAGACTCTTCTGTACAATGAATTTATATTGCGAGAGCCAAATCAAGCATTTATCTCTAATCCCAGAAAGGTGATGGACAGAAGAGTCTACTGAGACAATGTTGTCAGCTGAATAAAGAGAACACAGTTTACCATCCAGAGAATTGATCCAGACAACTGTTCAAACTGATGGGACCCGCTCCATCGTGATTTCACTGTTGCCAGACCAAAGTCACCTATTTTTACAGTGAGGTCTTCGTGAAGAAATATATCTGAGTAGGAGATGTCAAGGAAACAAGAAGCAGCAACATTTCTAACTTCCCACAGAACTCTGCCTTTTTAACACCTTTAAGTGGGCCCCACTGCTGGCAGAAAGGTGGCTTAGAAGTGCAATCAATCCGTCAAAGGCACATTTATAATCCCAAATTGGCATCTGAACCAAGCTGACAGCATTCAGTTTAGAATGTGAAAGCTACATTAACTGGGGATTCTTGGAGCTCTAGTCCTCTACAGTAGCTTTTCCATGCTGTTTCATGTGACGTTAAAAAAAATGGGCAACCCAAATTAGAGTGTCTACAACTAGCCGACAGCATGAATCCTTCAAAATCTTGGGGGGGGGGGGGGAATTGTGGGAGTTTCAGATATCTGGAAAAAAGCATTAGAAGGTGAAAAGCCAATGT
Organism: Phrynocephalus versicolor; assembly: GCA_023846285.1. Taxonomy (NCBI): domain Eukaryota; kingdom Metazoa; phylum Chordata; class Lepidosauria; order Squamata; family Agamidae; genus Phrynocephalus; species Phrynocephalus versicolor. Next base: position 15,990,624 of record JAHTLZ010003526.1, on the reverse strand, counting down.
GCAAGGCATTTCTGCAATTAAAATATAGGTTGCTGTAATGTTTGCTCTTTGAATGACCATCCATGCATTCATATGTATCGGGCTGTTCTTATACAGGACTACCATTTATAAATGTCTCAGCAGAATTCTCAGTAGACTTGAAGAATTTTGCTTCAATTTGAATTATCTTGGAAACCCCGTCTTTTCCATCTGTGGCACATGCATTTACAGGCTGTTGTTCAGTTCAAAAATCCAGAAGACACAATGGCAGGATATCAGTGAACCTTGGGTAGTGAAAATGGGAGCAAGAACAGGTGTGAACGTAAAACAAATATTACAGGTATACAACTAGCTGTTTTGTAGTCTCTATGTATCATGTTTTAAAGGTTAAAAACTAGTGAGCCTACTTGTAAAAAACAAACAACAACAACAAAAACACCAACAAACCCTCTGGAAGTCAAGGGGAAATCACCTATACAGTGGTACCTCTACTTAAGAGTGGAGTGACTTGAGCAATTCGACTTAAGAGCAGAAAACTTTTGGCGTTTTAACTGCTGCCTTATAAATTTTAGATGCAGTCTGCTCTATTTACAAATGTTTTTATTTATTTATTATTTTATTTTTTAGATAGGGCTCCTCTACTTAAGAGTTGTTCGACTTAAGAGCATACAATCGGAATGGATTAAATTCATAAGTAGAGGTACTACTGTACATGCTGGAGCACTACTCCAGAGAAATCTACTCTCTGAAAAATAAGTACACCCTTAAAGCTTCTGATATCTAGGCAGGCAGTAGTATTGGATGAAGACTGGTGGTTGGTACAAGCCCGCTACTCAACACAGTTCAGGTAATGAAGGAACCTTCAAAAGGACAGCTCTGGTGAAGTGACTTTTAGAGGCAATCTGCAATGACCCTATCTTAATGGTACACTAATGACTTCCCACTAATGGCTTCATTAATGGTACACTAATGGCTTCACCATTGCATGTGGTGATGGAGACAATGACCTCTTCAACTATTAGTGAATGAGCCTGTTGTGATCATAAGAGAAGCATGTCTACAAACAGTAGACAATGAAGGAGAATAATGACTGAAGGGGGACCTGTGAGCCAAAGTTCCTCTGAGTTGAGAACCATGCTGCAGTATAGAAGAAACGAGGATTTCAGCAGTCACATACAGAAGCTGGTGAACTGAAGTACTGCTAATTTCCTTTTGATGCCAAGGAGTCTGAAAATACAGAGTGCAGTAGAAATTATCTGGAGAGCTCTGTTTCACAGTTAAAGTTCAAACTAGTGCAGAGGGTTGTCCTTTATTTTGCACATAGACAGAAGATCCATTATACCGTACACTTTTTTATCTCTTGTGTTTTCAGACCCAACAGTCATTTTAAGGATAAGGGGAAACAGAAAGGGTTTTTAGGAAAAAAAGGATACTATTACTCTTGAGGTCTCTGTGAATGATAGACTTGGCATGCAAATAACTGGAAAGAAACAAGATATTAAGACTGTAAATTGACTGTACATTTTGTTTATAGCATTAAGAAAATATCTACAGTTGAAATTCAAAGTGGGAGATACCTATTGATAGAACAATAATTTTAAGTTTTATAAGCTCCAAACCATTTATTTACTTTTCAGTTACATCAAAAATTCAGCACTATACCCTGCAATGTGTTTAAGCACATGGGCCACAATCTCGCACATGCTTCTGCCCACTTGCTATGGAATGAAGAGGCTTGAATTCAGATCACCAGCTGTCCGTGTCTCTACAGACCTTCACAAGGCCTTCCAAATGATTCTAACAAACAGTCCCTTTTGTGGTGTTATTTAAGAGTTACAACAACTGTAATAACACTTTCAATTTATCAGCTTAGGAGAGTCTTCTGAATTCAATATACTGTACAGGCATGCCTCAGTTGACAAATGCCTCCGTTAATGTAATTTTCGGTTCACGAAAAGAAATCCATTGGGCATAATGTCTTTGTTTATGATTTTTCTTTTTGCAATACCTCAATTTATGTAAGGCATTGCAAAAAAAAGTACCCAGAATGCATTGCGCCCTGCGTTTCTGGTTTATAAATTTTCTGGAATATGAAACGTCCTGGAGAGCGGATTAATTTTGTAAACCGAGGTACGCCTGTATTACATTGACCAGGAAAGTGTGTTTAGGAACATGCTGCTCAAGAGCATTGAAATTTCAGCTGTGAGAGCTGAAGTGTTCCCTGCTAGCAGTTTGTAACATACCTAGCAGGAAAAACCATTCAGATCTGCAATCAGATGACACAGTCAATTATGCATGAGGCACCTTCCTTGTTGGCTTATTCAACTCGAGGATAAGGAGAAGATACCTGGAGGTCTGCCACCCACTACAAGCAAGCACTTTGAAGGCCTGGACTTTTGAGTCATGAATGCCTCTCTGCAGGAGGATAAGGCTTCCTTTGTCTTCAATGAAAATCAGTAGCTGGTCTCCTGTCTTTGTTTTTTTTTTTTAAGGAAAGCTGTAGAACATAGGTAAGCAAAGGGCAGTCTGCAAGTTGCATGTAGCCCACTAATGCTTTGGTTGAGATCCTAGAACCTGTCATGCTTCCTACCCAGAGATATTTTTTTTTGAAAAAACAGGTTTTTTGTCGGGAGAAAACTAGCTTATGTTTAGGAGACACAGCACTGTAAGGGCCCTGCAACTGACCACAGAAGACTATGGTGGGTGAACCTTACATCCCGGCTAGTAACTTCTGGGGTACCGCAGAATTTAATCCAACCTCTTGCATGTTCCATTGCTTATATGAAACTACTGGGTAAAGACATCAGGGGATCTGAGCAACATTGTCAACAGTATGCTGAGATTGAGGGTTCGTCCGTAAGCAACTACGGGCCTGCTAACAAGGGCTTGGAAGAGTGAAATATTCTAGTCAAAAATGCTCGGCTATGCTTGGATGCCTGTATCTTTAACACCTGTTTATTGTTTATTTATTTTTATATAACATGTATTTATTTTTATTAGAGGGCCCCCCCCCCCCCAGAAATGCCATACACAACATCAGGGCTGGGATTGCTTGTGATCTATGGCATCCTTTGCCAACAATGGCCTTCAACACTCTCTACACAGGCCAAACAGAACAATCTCTGTGCAAAAGAATTAACTGATATACATCTGACATCAGGAATGGAAATTCACAAAGTTAAAATACCACCCCACTTAGTGAAAATCTGCTACTCTGGGCAGTGGTACAAACAGAAATCATTCCCTCATTGCCTACTCCAGCCTCCAGAAACAAGGGGCGAGGGGGGGAGAGACCAAGCAAATAACAAAATCCCTGACTAACAACTAAATGGTGACTACCTAAGATTTTTGTTTTTAAAAAAACAACCTCACCTATGGATGGGTCCAATCACTGCCTAAGGAGAAGAGTGCCCTTAAAGTCTTCTTTAAACCAAAACTGGTTTCAGAACATTTCAAATTATGTGGAAAAATCTCTGGATAACCTGGAAGTCACCATATTGGGGGGAAAGTACACACTACTTGAAAAAGAACAGCTAAGATAAGGTATATACAAATGCAGATACCTGTTCAAAAGGATTGAATATTAGGGATGTGCATTCAGATTCAGAAATATTTGATATCTGCCCAATGATGCCGTATTCAGATAGTTCAGAAGATATGCAAATCTGAATTTCAGAATTCTGAATATCTGTAAGATAATTTCTAGTATCTAGAGTCCCATTTACTCCTTACAAATCAGAAAGCAAAAGGATGGGTTTCTGCTTACTAAAGGAATATAAGTGGGGGTGAAACCTATTTCTCAGGCATCCTAGAGTTTTCTTGAGAAGTGAAATTTAAAGTTACATTGGCCAATAACAGATTGCCATGGATTTCCCAATAGAGGGGTGCTAGGGTGACAGCAAAACTTGTAAATGAAGTCTGTCTGCACTAATGGAATCTAGAGGCAGGTACAGATATTAAAAGGTATTTTTGGGCACTGGTTCTTTCCAATTGAAAGGCAGGCCTAGCTTTGAGCATTTGTAAATCCTCTGACCATTTGCTGTTAGGATATGCTTATTTTCAATCATTTTAGAACCTTCCAATTAAAGTATTAACAGTCATGCCTGCATTTTGCCTTTAAATACATGACCCGGATGACCAAAACTGGAAACCCTCTGAGTCTCCTACACCACTATCAAAAGTTTAAAAGATGAACCTAATTTTGGATACAAATCAAATATTCATTTTTAGTAAATATTAATATAATCATATCTAATTTGAGATATGTCTTGCTAGCTATATGCTGGAGAAGTCTGTTGAATTCCCTTGAGATTGAAATGGGTGTGTACTTGCTTTCTTGTTTCATTGATTGATTCATTCATCCATTAAACAAGTTCCAGGTTGGACTGAAATCTTCCCTACTGGTTGTGGCTATTTGTGAAACACTGGAGTGATATCCTAGAGAACCTGGCATTATATGGAGAACCAGCAGTTTTTCTGCTCTATCCTTATTAGAAGACATACTTACTCCATTCCTTGTGCTGTCTGCCGTGCGATATCAATCAGCTTGATCATTTCAAATTTGGTTTCAATGATGTGTAGGTGGTGATAAAGGCTGGAGCCTTCACACCACTGGGTAACTATAGCTAGCTGTGGCTTCGTTGAATAACCCATGAAAAGTAATATATTCACATGTCGTGTTTTCCTGAAAAAACAAGGGGACAGTTAAAATAACTGAAATGATTGGATGATCCCAGGCAAACAAAGACACAGTCTGTTCTGCTATGCATTTATTTAAGTTAGAAATGCTAGGCTGTTTTGCAAAGGGGCTAAGCAATGTCTTCAGGAGTTTAAGAAACCTCTCCCCTTCTTGCTCTCAAGGAAGTGGGATTTAACCACAAGTAGAAGGGTTCAGTAGATGAGTTCCACAGAGCCATCATGACTACTACCCATAGAACCATCTTCCATTTGTCTAACCACAGTTATTATTTTAACACATCACAGGAATCTGACTACAGATTCATACTTGTGTATGAGAAATCAAGACAGTGGTGTTGATTAACAAGGTGCTGATTGTGTTCTTGGGCATGTGACACTCAAACTATGGTGTACACATCCTGTGAACAAATGACTGGCACAAACACTGCAACTGTTTTGGTGCCTATTTATAACTTTTTAGTTTTAAGCAACTGGCTGGTTCGGTGTACTATACTGATTTTTGCTGCTTCTCATTGGTTATATGCCCTGGAGTTTTTATGGTTTCAACTATATTTCAACTGTTTTAAACTATATTTTATCATGGCCTGACATCTGTAAGACAGCTTAAAAACATTTTAAGAAATAAACCCTGCAGCAACTAATTTAAGAAATTCACTATGCAACAGACTGAGTCCAACTAAATGCTTTCTCTGCCCTGAGAACAACAGTGTAAAATTTCAGAGGCAAATTGGCACATGTCAAGAAGTCATGTTTACATTTCTTGTTGTGTAACAAATAATGTGCCTGGGTGTGTGGCAGGAAATACAATCACTAACTTTTAAAATAGCAATGACAGGGTTACCACAAATTACTATTCACAAAATTCCCCGAGTTTTCCAGGATTTTCAGGCCAAAATTTTAGACTCCCTGACTCCCTCCCCCCAATTTCTTTACTTAAAGTACGAGCAGATTGACTTTTCTGAACATTTGAAACAAACCATTGATATTACAGAGCTGAAATAAATGTGTGGATTGTAAAAATTATAACTAAGAAATTAAAACCCATGAACTCACCAAAAAATTTAATGAAAAGAGAACACTGAACAGCATTTATAAATGGCACATGCTGAGAAGAGCATCCGTAACATCACAGACATCAGTAAAATCAAACATTAAGTAACTTCATGGACAAAAGTAAAATATCAAACATTATAAAACAAACATTTTTGTCCATTATAAATTTTAATCAAGAAATAATACTTAAGCAAACTTCGCAGGGACATCAATTAGTCCTCTATAGCTGAGCGTTCACTATGATTTTCAGACAAAAACTTGGCTTTCTTGGCCTTGAGCTCAGACATTTTATCAACTAGTGACTTTCTTTTATTTATCTTGCCTAATTCTTCTTCTCTTTCAGTCTTTTGCTTAGCAAGTGCTTCCCCATATTTATCTCTCATGTTTCTAAATGCTTACTTCCCCTTACTTTTGAATGGGGAAAAAGTGCATCTTATCGAGCGAAAAATATGGTAATTATGGTTAGCGGGTGAGTAATGATTTCCAAGATTAGCAATAATGCCCACCTCTAGTCAAAATCCATTTTCCCCGTAACTATCTACATTTCCCTTGACTTTTCCAGGATTTCCAGACTTGTGGCAACCCTGAATGAGCCACTACTGAAGTATATGGCACTGGACTTGCTATGGCAGGCCTAAGTAATAGAATATTAAGCATTATGTGATGAAACTACTTTCATTTGCTCATGCCGAATTTCTAGCCAACCACTTTGAATGGCTTAGTTCTAACACTGAGATATGGTTACATTATTTCTATTTACCGCCCCCAGACGGTGTGGGGAACTGGTTTTCTAGGTCCTGGGTAGTTTTATACAACAGTAAGAGAACCTCCAGTTTTTAATATAATTTATCTTTAGGATACTGCATCCCACCCCCCTGTTCTCCTGCATTAACAATTTATGCTCAGGATTGTGTAGCAACTGTGTATATTCATTCCGTAGCTGGCTGGTTTCTTAGGTTTTATTTTTAAGGGGAGGAGAGAAGAACAGATACCTTCTCTTTGATTCTTTTCCAAACGAGATGTTATCTACTGTTAACTTTAGGGCTCCCATCAGAATGCCAGTTACCACTTCCTGATTGGTCAAAGGGGCCATTTTACTTCTATGGACCCAACTATTCCAGTAAAATAACTGGGAAAAAAGTCCATGTTTTCAATAAACGGCTAAAGATCAAATTATAGCATTTATGTCATTAAAAAGTAATTTGTACAGTCTTACCTGAGCACTCCTACTTCATTTTTAAAGGCTTGTAACTGCTGAGGGGTGGGGGCTGTAACATTCAACATTTTCACCGCAACATCACCTTCAAAAGCAAATGTGTTAAAAATTATCTGTATAAAAGCTGCTGAATAGGAAATGGATACTCAAAACTCAACTGCAGACATGTACTCTCTACCTGGGAAACAATCCAGCTGTTCGTATATATCTAAGAAGGTTAAGTGCATAAATGCAGTCTCTTTCAGACAAAATGCACTAGTCAAGATTTAATGAATTACTATAGCTCAGGCATGTCCAAACTTCGGCCCTCCTGATGTTTTGGACCACAACTCCCAGAATTCTAAGCTTAGATTGCCAATGGCAAAGGACTGTGGGAGTTGCTGTCCAAAACATCTGGAGGGCCGAAGTTTGGTCATGCCTGCTATAGGTTCACTAAAAGGGAGTGGAATTATTATCTTTTGATTATTACTTTCATATTGTATTAAATCCTAAAATGTAATACTGGGGATTATGGGACCTGCAAACCAACACATTTAGAGGCATCCAGGATAAGAAAAACTGTTCTTGGTATCTTCTTTTAAAATAGGAAAAAAACTTTAAAAATTCATACAGTACATGCATACGTTCTCCTCCTTGTAATCGAAAGTTTTTTTTTTTAAAAAAAAGCAGTTACCTACCATGCCACTTTCCCTTAAAAACGGTCCCAAATGATCCAGAGCCTATCCTCTGCCCAACTGTAATCTGGCCATCTGGGATCTCCCAATCATCACTTGAGTCTCGCCGACCAAGAGTTTTCTGCAAGAAAAGCAACCTCAGAAATAGATCCATACAAACTTTTCTTAATCAAGAGTTCATACGCGGTTTCCTGAAGTAGAAAACCTTATATCTATGCTGGAGTGATTGGTGGGCAACATGAAATATGCAACCATGGCACTTAACTTGATGGCTCTGCCATGTGCTTTAGCTCCTAAAACGAAAACAGGGGTTTGAACAAATGAGTGGGGGAAAGGGCAGAAAGCCCAAACCTGTATGGCACTTCAGATTTCCTACTTATATCAGGGAATCAGGGGTTTTAAAAATTGTGGTTAAGAGATCAGGCAGTGTTGCATCAACACTGGAATTCTAATGTGGAAAATATGGGACACTAATTCAATAAACTGTGTTTCATCATACCATTCTGGTCCGATCGTCTGACGATGAAGAGGACTTCCTCTCTCGCTGAGGCCCTGGGGATTTCTGTAATGCTTTCACATTAGTAAGGGAGCCTGGTAAGGAAGCAGGTGGGGTGGCAGACAAACCCGTGGTTGAACCTGCATTTGAGATTAAAAGTCAAAAATATTTCTGGTTTTTTAAAACACATTAATATGGTCTGGTAGATTTATTCCACAGAGTGCTCAAGTGTATAAATTGTGTTCAATATTTCCAAAGATTAAAAGATACATAAATGTTATTGTGAAGGTTTACAAAACAAGTGAACTGAAACACACATTTCAGCATGTACTCTTGGCTCACTTGATTCAGTTGTAAAACTTTCACTGACTTCTGTAGGACCAGGATTGTGACTTTAATTTACAAGAACAAAAAAAGAGCAGGCTTAACAAACAACACTCATTGCATTCTACATTCCAATTAGTTGCTAAACTACTGAAAGAATACTGCAGCACAGCGCATGGGGAATTAAGTGCATTCAAGCCACACTGAAATAAAAAAATCAGAAGCAGACTTAAGATCTCCTTGGACTGTAGGCCTTGTCTCTTTAGGTAGGAAGAAATGTTGTTCAAAATAAACCTACTAGCCTCAAGTTTTAAAAAAATTCTCAGACTACCTTACATTATTTTAGTGTTTCCAGGCTTGTTCCCACTAACTTTTGAGGAATTTGACAATAACTGGGTATGCAGCCGATTTGGATTCAAATGGGGAAAAAATATTTATACTTAGTCCAAGATCCAAAGACTGGTAAAGCTAAGTTCTTTACAAGAATTTAAGATTAATGTGTAGCTTCCCAGAGCTGCATGGCAAGCTGCTCTTAGGGCAGAAATGAAATACAGTGGTACCTCTACTTACGCGTTTAATCCGTTCCAAATGCATGCTCTTAAGTCGAACAACTCTTAAGTAGAGCCCTATCTAAAAAATATAAAAATATTAAAAAAACATTTTTAAATGTAAGTAGAGCAGACCGCATCTAAAATTTGTAAGGCAGCAGTTAAAAACGGTGACAGTTTCTGCTCTTAAGTTGAATTGCTCTTAAGTCGAGCCACTCGTAAGTGGAGGTACCACTGTATAATGAGCACATCAGTTATGTAAACAGATGCACATAAACAAGGGCAAAAATTACACTGTGGAAGTATGTCACTAAAGGCGACTATTATCTTTAAAAAGAATATTCTGTTAATTGGGCAAATAATTCTACTGTTATTATGAGATGGGCATGAAACCAAAGATACTACATATGGCAGTATTATCTACAATCCCAAAATTATTTACACTATTATGGCAGGTAGTGACATGGTGCTCCCTGAGTCCATCAGAGAGTTCTGTTAAAGCTCCCGTATCCAAGCAGAAGATGCCTTTGGCTCATCAGTGTTAATCAGCAAAAAAGAGAGAGAGAGTTAAATACAACTGATGAAACATGAATTAGAACCAATGCTGCTGTCTGTTGTCAGGCCACTCTGGACTTATGGTGACCCTATGGATTTATGACCTTGAAACGGTCCTACTAGGAATTGCTCTGCTCAGGTCTTACAAATGGAAAGCTGTATTGAATCAACTCATATTTCTGCTTCATGCCGATATTTTGGCCTCAATTATTAGTTAACTACATCTTATAATGTACAGATATGTCTTGATCCTTTTTTTGGACAATGAAAAATGATTTTTTTTCTATTCTGAACCTGTTTTAAATTTTTCCCCTCACCTGTTTCCTTATCAAGGAATAAAATTCAAGATTTTTCAACTCACATGCAATTTAGTTATGTGCTATCATGTCAGAATTGACTTAAAAGAACCCTAAAGTGTTTTTCAAAGTGTGCAAGGTATTTAAGGAATGGTTCTGCCAATTCTACTCTCACAGTGAGTTTCTAAGTGGGGATTCAAGCCCCACTATAAATTCCTAGTCTGTCACTCTGTCCACTACATCATACTGAGCACCCACATGTAATTAGGAATGGACAAGTCTGCTCATTTCAGTTTCCCATCTTATTTAGAGATGGCCCTCTAGTTTTCTCATTAAAGAACTTTATTCACTGTTAACTAGTACTGTACCTTATTTTCCATATTTATCTACTTCTTCACTTATTCAGAATAATAAGCCAAGCACTTATTCAGAATAATAAGCCAAAAAGTTTTTAGAGCCAAACTTTCACAAAGCAACATAAAAAGGACAGCTGCTAGACTGAATAAGTGCACCTAAAGGGACAACTGTTATGAATTAGAGAAGGCAGGGAATAAGTGTCTTCAGCCCCTACCCCATAAATGCCTGCACTCATGAGCCTAAGCAGAAGTGAGCTGTCAGCCCTGGGCAAGCTTTTTTGCTTAACAACCCTATCTAGTTCCCCTCCCTGATTCTACCACTTTCCTGCAGATGCTGCCATGTTGGCTTTGGATGAATATCAGCAAAACAAATGATCTACGTTTCTGTCTACTGATACTCTTGGTATCCTACTGTTGCAACATTTTCATGTCTGTCCTTCAACTGCCAAGCAAAGCAGACGTTCCACATTGCTTTCTGGGCATTTTCAAACAAAAAAATATTCCCTCTGCTTTCACGGAGACTTCCAGCAATGATGCAGGAGCTGCATGTGGGTCCTGGCAGGGAAAAATAGAGCTGGAAGGACATGACTTTTACCAGTAAGTGACCGAAAGCCTCAGGACTAGCCCTTGTACATAAAATAATAATAATGTGATAGTTCAAGGACTTCCATAGTTTTTATTCTGGTGGCTATAGGAATGATACTGCAACATGGGAAAGATAAAAGGCCATTTCTTAATAACGAAAGTTTTGGAGACAAGTCCTTTAATATTTGAGCTTGTGTGTTGTCTCATTACAGTCATGACCGACTCTTTGTGACCCCATGTCCATGGAGTGTTCTTGGCAGGAATACTGGAGTGGTTTGCCAGTTCTTACTCCAGGCGCCTACAGCACCTGGTATTCCCTGGTGGTCTCCCATCCAAGTACTAACCCGGGCTGACCCTGTTTAGCTTCCAAAATCAGGAGAGATCGGATGTGCTTAGGGCATCTAGGCAGCTAATATTTGAGCTTATGGAAGGCAAAAATCAGCATTGTATGGCTATTTATCTGGACACAAGAGATAGGCAAGAACCGCTGGTTTGTTTGTTTGGGGGTGGGTTCCCACAGGTGTTCAACACTTCCCAGCTTCAAATCCTCTGGTGAGTATTCATCCTTCCTTGCATTGGTGCTCACCACAGGAGGTGGGTCTGGGAATTGCTGAACACCTGTTCAGCCAAAAAGCAAAGCTACCAAACCACCAATTCATGGCCATCTCTACTGGACACTTATTAGGCTTTTAAAAGTAAGAGTCTATGCTTGTAGGGTTTCTTATTATGCTTTTATTCATCTTTCTTTTAAATAAATCGAGAGTTCTTCTTGGTCACTGCTCTGGATTTTCTCCATATAACTATAAAAATAAAAATATAGTTTTCCTCAGTTATGCTGATACTGGGGAACTGATTTCCTAATTTCTGGAAAATCATAGGAAATTATCAATAAAATGTTACTCGTACATCAGTGTGAAAGGCAGCAGGGAGGGAGATGCACCACTCTCACTAATGTGGCAGAAGTTTTAGACTTCTCCATGGTCACAATCTGAAACTTTCCCCAGAGTATTACAGTTTATTCAGTTAAATTAATTTGAGTGGAATTACTGAAGTATTGAGGTGAAACATCCCCCAAATGGAAGCATTTTACATTCACAAATCTATCCTATTTTGTACAAATTATATTGTGCTGCATTCACTATTTCACTGTCCAAATCAATATAGAACCGAGGATAGAGGAAAATAGCCTCTAAATACACAACTCTGTGCTGGATCATGGCTCTGTTTTTGCTTTCAAGAATCTGGATTGTGTCCATAGTGAAATTAGGCTTAGACAGAAATTCCACTAAAATCAGTTCCAGCTGAACTAAGTCTTACTAATTCCAAAGAATCTACTTTAAGTCTATATGCACGGCTATACACAAACTAATATTCATGTCAGTTGATGACCTCTGTAATGTACTGTAACCCATTCCATTTGTATCCAGATCAGTCACAGCTCCTAAATATCATTGATAGATAGAAAGCAGATGACAGAAATGCTGGCATGCTGCACACAGTGTCATTTTCTAATATTAAGTTAAAACTGACATAAACATGGTAATGTCCATCTACTACTAAAGCCTGCAAAATGCCTTAGCACAACAGAATGGTTCTATTGGAATCGAGTAGGACTGGCAATTTTTCTACTAATCTTTAGTCCTGAAACCAACAGCTACTGATCTGCAGGACCTGAAGCAGGGTGGAATGTTTATTTCCATATTAGCAGAAACTTGACCCACTAATTTGGACAGATCAGCTTCCTCTTAAAGGCATGGGAACAGGTTGGGGTGGGCTCTCACCCCACCCCCGATGTCAACCAGCTTCCTTAATCAGAAGAATCCCTTGGAGCACATAATGTTCTGCATAGATGTTAAGAATAAATGGCTGGAATCCTGTTGCTAAAAGTAGTTGGTCCAGTGAATCACTTGGGACAGGTTAGGGTCATCTCTTCTGTAGGTTCCATTGATTCAAATAGGCCAACTTTGGCTTCAATTAATAGGATCTGTTTTGCCAAATTTTCAATAATTCAATGGGCTGACTCTAGCATGATTTACCACACTAATAATCAACAGGATTTCAGCCTATAACAGTTGCCCTAGCTCCTAGAATTGGAGATCCTAGCAAAGAAAACAAGCATCGTTTTTCATCAGGCTGCATGGAAACCTCTATAATATATTGCTCTAGAAGCCATATGTTAGATGACCAACACAGAATAAATTATGAGTTTAATTATGGTGAGTGAAAATGGGGAGGGGGGAGAAGCACATTCAAAGCATTCCAGCCAGGCCAAGCCAAAAGAAAAAAAAAAGAAGGGAAAAAATGAAAGCAAATACAGTGTTGGATAAACTCACACACTTACATACACACATTGTGAGGGTGAAGCACAAACAGCATCTGTGGTTTTATTTAGTTTGATTCGGGTGAAAACAAGAAAGAAGAGCCCAACTACCTCGGAACACTGGGCCAGGCTCAAAATCAAACACTATCTCACTGGGGACAGAATGGAGGAGGGGACTGGGTGTCCGGGATTGGTATTTCCGAAGGCAGCGCATCAGCTGGTTCATAGGGGCTGTTAGAGAGAAAGAGACGGGCAGGCAGAGACAGGAAGACAGACACACAGAAGAAATGAAAGTCATGGGACATAACTAAGGTGCTTTGACTCCTAGGCATAGACTGTTTAGGACTCTTGCAGGGGTGAACCTCCCCCCATTCCCACTTTTAACCCAACCCTCCCCACCTCAATGAACAGCATCCTTTCAAAAAATGGGAAACCGCCACATATTATCAGATGCCCAGCAGAGAGCCTACTAACCAGAGTTTTTCAACTGAGAGTACACAACATTTAAATGTTGAACAGAATGGGCAACTGTCCAAAAGCCACAGCTACCCAGATGCACATGATAGTTAAAATGGGCAATGTATTATTAGGTGGGGTTTGTGGTTTTAGGTCACACCTTGGGTCTCAAATTTGCAAAGTAGTAGCCAGCTCATTAGATGTAACCAGAGTAGTAGGGGCTGCATAGGAAGCAGAATCCTGGCTCAAACAAGTCTTACAGACTGCAGTGACGTCAAAGGCACATGGTTTAAAAGGAGGGAGGGAAACATAAAGGGAGCCATGGAAAGCAAAAAGGCCAGCTGATTAGGGACACACACTTTCCTGCATTATACAGTCAAGCCCTTACTGCATGGGCAAATGATGAAGAGCCAAGACAAAGCTTTTATGAATCCTGGCAGCCAGTTAGCATTTTGAAGTCCACCTCCAAGAGGTATTGCAGCAGTAGCAGCATCAGCATCAGCATCCACCAAAGGCATGTATGTCACGGAGCAGAAGAAATGTACATGTATACAGTGATGGGTTTTGATACTGAAGTCTATCTCTGCTAAGACACTGATCCACTCCTCAGAATTTAAGCTTGCTTTGAACTTTTAGCATGTGGGAGCCCACCTCTGAAGCATCAAATAAGAGATGTGACTAGAAATATTTTAGTGGAATTGCCTGTCAATTAGTCCACTAGGCCTGGAAACATTGTCATGCAAGAACACAAATAATGCTTTTGTGGACAAAAGGCCCAGATTGCTTTTAAGCAGTAGTAGGCAGGTGTTACAGAGATATATTTCTGAACAGGCTTTCCCCTGGACTCTTCTCACACATATAAAAGAGGGAATGCCTCTTATTAAGTACTTATACCTGTTAATGTTACTTATACCATTTTCTTTTTAAAAGGCTGCTGCTCTACGCAATTTGGAACTTTAAAAAAGTCAATCAAGGTGTTTTTAAGCTACCAAAACAGCTAAATCTATTTTCTTTCTCTGCATAGCAAACCTCACCCACTCAGATGGGTCAAGGTTTGAACACCAGAAGGCTTTTCTAATGAAACTTCACTTTTATATAAAAGCAAGTGGAATAGCCTTCAGTAGTCTGCCCACAAACTATGCCGAAAGGCTTTTCTGTTGCTTACCAAAATAGAAAGTTCACAGATTTGGGCCTTTTAGTACACAAAAAAAGACACGCTTGATGGTCCATCCCCTCTTGTTGTTATCTTTGGTTACCTATGGAACTCACCACTGGCTACCACTTTGCACATTATCCTTCACTCCCCTTCACCCGCTATGAAATATGAACAACTGGAACTTTTAGCAGACAGATGCTAAGTCACGGACAGGCACGTTTAGCTACATTTATTTGTTCTGTTTACATTTCTCTCTGTGTCTGTATTTTGCAACATGGGGAAGCATAAAAAGGAGGAGGCAAAGCAATGCATTTTATGCAAGAGAACAAAGTCACTTACCTCCCTCTCCTCGTAACCCTTGATCTCTAATCAAGTCCTACAAACCAAAAAGAAAACTGTATGCACCTTATTCATGCATTGCTTTATGTCTTTTGTTACTAAGAGGATGGGGGGGCACAGAACAAATATGATCCCATTTATCTTAGAAATGGATATTGAGAACAGCTGCACAGATACAGCCTATTTTTCTCCCAAACCACAAAGTGGCTACCTGCCTGTCAATACCTGCATTCCCCAACAGGATTGCTTTAGCTCTGCTGGGTCTGGCAAACTAACGGTCAAGAAACAACCTCAAGAATGACATCAGGGTCACCTTCTCCTTTCACAGAAACTCTTGAAACATGGTTCTGAGACCAAGGGGGGGAGGACGACTATTGATTGGAGGTACGAGGAAAACAGTGACTGTCAATTAGCAGTGTTAAATAAGAGAGGTGTTAGCTTGTGGAGCAACTTCAATTTAAGGGGCAAGTAGCAAGCTTCTGGGTGACACAGATCAAGCTGAAATGACATAGTTCACGTCTTCAGAAATACTGTGGGAGCAGCATCCGAAAAGGCCAATCTATTGCTAGTTCCTGTCATCTCATTAAAAAGAACAATAATATGTAGATCCTGGGGGATTGTACGCAAGGCCTCTCATCCTGGGCTTGACATTTAAAAAGCTGCGGTATTTAAGAAGATAATGTTCAAGACAAAAAAGGGATCTTTCATGGTCATACTGTATGTAGCAGGCCCAGGGTACCAAAACACATCCACCTGTTTCATTTTTTGTATATGCAGCCAATAAATATCATCAAAACATGCAACATAGCTTTCTTGGTGATAATTTGTTCCACCATTAAGCCCAGCTCAAAGATGTTGATTCTTTCTGTATTTGCACTCCTGCCACTCTGAAAGCTCTGGCTAAGTAATAACTAGCAGCAACTCACCATTTGGTTAGTCATGGTACCATCTGGCAGCCTAATACCAAGCCAGCTATAACTGAAGAAAAGAATACACGAAATCGCCCTTAGCACAGCTTCTAAAATATATAGATGGATGCTGAAAAATCAGGTAGCATAATCTCTTCACAGCAGCACTGTGCATGAGGGTATCCATGCATGGCACCCAAGCAGCATTTGATTCATGCCTCTCTTCCTCCTAAAAGCTCAGAAGTTGATTTTATGCAGGTTCCAAGACAGTCTTACATCTCAATTGAGAAGGCCATATATTTTCAAGTCCTGTAACAGAATGAAGCCATCTGCCTTTTGAACATACACTGGGCTGGTTACATCACTCCCTAGTCTTTCATACCAGCCTATCCTTCTACCCTTGAAAGAATGCACAATTGGGAACACCAGGTCAAAGCTATGTTGAACCAATCCATTGGCTGCCTGTAGTGGAACAGGAGTAAATAGCAGTCATTCTGAACGTCAAGACCAATTTTAGATGGCAACTTACATCAATGTTGACTGGCTCTATTGTATTGATGTGCACATTGGGCGCAGATGAAGAACGGTCTCGTTGACCAAACTGATTCCGGTGGTCTTCCTCTCCTGGTCGAAAAGGTTGGGGTATTGGAATGGATTTTGAGGGAGAAGGAGTAGCAAGCATTGGTGGTCTGAGAAAATCAAAGCACGGGGGGATAATTAAGGGCTGCAAAATGCTCCAGTTATTCTACAGAAGATAAAACAAGAATAATCCCCACCTATCATGCTTGCTGCCTTCTGGGCCAAGACTTGAGTCAGAATCTAATATTGTCAGGCGACCATCAAGCATACTGACTACAGTGTCAACTGGGACCATGTATCTCTGCTTGGCTGCACTCCACTATCCAGTGCTCAGGTTTCAGCTACCTTGGTGGGAATCTACAAGTCACCAATCATTTTATTTCCTCCAAAATCTCACCGGCTGGCACCGTATAAAAATGCTATTGCAAATCTATAATAGTATGCTGATGCAGCTATATCTAATTCTTCACCACCATCACTAGCTTTGGAAGAGAGAGCAGATGGCACTTACTCAAGATACCTCAAACCCGAAGGAACACAAACAGTTGTTTCATGCCAACTCACATCACTGGTCTGTCTAATTCAGTAATATCAACTCTGACTAGCAGTAGCTCCTCAGGGTTCCTGATAGTAGGATTTCCCAGTCTCTTCCCATTCACTGGAAATCACAGAGACGGAACCTGGGGCCTTCTGAAGGCAACATGTATGCTTTGCACTTAACCAATGCCTTCTATCAAACAGGAGCTTGCATAGATGACATGAACATGTCCAGAGCCTTTTTGGCTACAGGATCCAGACTGCTAAACTCCTTGTCTAGCTGGTTCCCTCTATACTGCTGTTTTATTTTCAACTTATTATCAAAGCTAGAGATGGGCAAATCAAAAAACAAAATGTGATTATTTGTGATTTGTCAGAAATTTGTCAATTTGTATTCATTTGATGTAATAACCCCAACCAATCCAAATTGGTGATTTGTTTACCTATTTTTGAGTCAATGATCTATTGATCCATTTCCAGACCTCCTTAGCCATATGCAGCCTGTTTCTGTCACTAAGAAGCTCTAGGCAACCATGGAATGGACCTAGAGACTCCTGGATTGTCAGGTCAGGTAGCCAAATGTGTGGCTCAAAAGGCTCTCAGGGAGTTGCTTTTTAAGAGGTGATATAAGCAATTTCCTTGCATCCATTCCACACTTCTCCTTACGAGTTTCTCTGAGTGATTGCTGGGGTCTGTCTGCTCAGCTAGCGTATTCAGGCCACCGTTACTTGTAGCTGCACTGTGATCATGAAATTATACATTTATTTCATGCTTTCAAATACAGTGGCATTCTTCAAGCGGTTATTTTTTATTTCCAGCTATTTCTGAGGTGTGTGTTAGAGTGGCTGAACTGTGTGGGTGTGTTTAATTAATTTCCTCTCTTGCCCTTCTCCATCTCTC
>JAHTLZ010003526.1:15943406-15972639 GCA_023846285.1 Phrynocephalus versicolor | reverse complement strand
AACAACAACAACAACAACAACAACAACAACAACAACAACAACAACAATAATAATAATAATAATAATAATAATAATAATAATAATAATAATAATAATAATAATAATAATGCTTCCAAGGGGAAGAAGGCTCTCAGTAGATCAGCTACCAGTGCTCCTCCTCTGGTGTGCTTAGAGATGGAGGTGGAAACAAGACCAAACTATAATAATAAAACGTGGTTTTCTTAGAAGAAGAGGATTTAAATATATACCCAGGTAAATCGGACGGGGCCACTGAAGGGTATGAGCCAGATGCTGCGGTGGTCTCTCCCATGGAGGCCTCCTCCTGTGATATCGGGTGATGTTCAAAGAACTTGGAAACAAACAACAAACTGTGAGAGAAGAACAAAAACAAATAAAAATTCGGCAAAAGAAAAATAATCAGATAATAGTACCTGAAAGAAGAAAATGCCCAAAATCAACTCATCTGCAATGTAATTACCAAACAACAACAACAACAAAGCCAATGGGAAATGATTCTGCACTTTGACTACAGGTCACTGGGAGAGTCATGGGTTGGAATACTGACTGATATATGCTTTTTCTCCTATAGTAGAAAGGGTGTGAGCTTGGTTTCTGCTGGGATTAACCAGTATACTTTTTTCCTTTTTCTTTCAGTGTCCTAGATATGCAACCAAAACATTACACTTGCAGTGGCATTACCACAAAAATAGCAAGACATGCTACCTAGAGACATTTACCCATGGCATGACCTTATGTTTTGTGCTTTCCCTAGTTCCACTTCCCATCACCGGCTGCTGCTGGCAAAGGAACACACACGACATGACATCACATGCTAAGTATATCAGAACATTATTGGAAGGTGAGCTAGTATGATACAGTGCTGATATTTTCAGCAGATACATGATTGCTATTATTTGGTAAGTTTCTAGACAGCTTTTCCTACTTAAGACTTGTGTCCAACATAGCATCTCTCTTCCTGTGTAAACTGCTGTAATGAAATCTAGTTGCGTATTCAAAAGACGATTCTGGATTCTATATGCTTCCTCCAATTTAGCATCTTTTCAAAACATGGAATCAAGCAATACATTAATCTACACAGAAAATTCAAGATTCTGCTGAGATAAAACAATGCAGTAATAGAATGGAATTGCTTCTACACAAAAATAGGCAGGAGACCTACAGGAGGCAAATATTCTGCTACAGACTTCTGAAGATGAAGGGACAGAAAATGAATCATATAAAGATTTGCTTCCCAACTATGTAGTTTTCAGCTAAGAACATCCATCCAACAAAAGGACAGTTACTTTGAGATGTCAGTTAGATTCAGATCTTCATTGCCATGTTTGTGACAATTAGATAAGAATGCAAGGTATTCTTTCTGCTAGTAAGGTATTTCAGAGACCAAATTGTGGTGCAGAGATGTAAAATTTCTGGAAATTTTGAAGCTCAGGAAAAAAAAATTGAGAAAAAAAATGTTCAGAAAAATTGGGAAAAAATGCTACATTAGCTTGAAAGTCATTCTGTTACTTTAGGAACATAAAATATGACTATGGATAATTTGAACTGGCATAAAATTATCACAACTAGCATATTAAAATATAGCGTATCCAAACAATTATTACAAACAGAATTTACTTTTTAAATAATATTTATTTGTAATTGTAAGTAACAAATGGAGTAACGATCTCCTGAACTGTTTACTAGTTTATCTGGAACCAAAAAAAAAAAAAAAAAAAAAGAACAGAACCAAACATACCCACTCACATGCAAAAACAAAAGTGAAACTTTTTTATTTTTCTTGCGACAATAGCAACACCTCCTAAAGGAAG
This sequence comes from Phrynocephalus versicolor, assembly GCA_023846285.1. Classification (NCBI taxonomy): domain Eukaryota; kingdom Metazoa; phylum Chordata; class Lepidosauria; order Squamata; family Agamidae; genus Phrynocephalus; species Phrynocephalus versicolor. The sequence goes on along the minus strand of JAHTLZ010003526.1, from coordinate 15,970,810 downwards.
AAATTCATCTTGCTCTTGTATTGAAGATTTCAGTTTGTAACCTAGGACTTGCTTATCCTCAGTGCACAGAAATTAGAATTATCTGATGCTATGCATGTTTTTTAGAAATGATTTGGAAAATATTAGAACACCCTGTGTTCATCATGTTAAAATAAAACATTCAATAATCTGATGCTATGCATGTTTTTTAGAAATGATTTGGAAAATATTAGAACACCCTGTGTTCATCATGTTAAAATAAAACATTCAATAATCATGTTTGCTTTTGCTTTTTTCATTTTTCCCAATTTTTCAGGGGGAAAAACCAAAAAGGGTTCAGAAGAAAAAAACAGGGAAAAACTTATTTTCGAATTTTTCCATTCTCCCCCCCCCCCCGGACCTTCACATGTCTACTGTGGTGGTTGAGTGAGTTTTTAAAATTGGCCTGAAAACGTCACATCAGAATCTCACTGGGTTTGCACAGCACAAACTCTAAAATGGAGTTATCTGGTGGATACAATCATTTCAGCTCTGTCATGCACTTGGACACTACCCTAGAACCATATTCGGATGTGCAGGCATCAGCCAGCCAGCAACTTTGAAAAACTGCTTACCCAGTTTCCTTAAGGTGTTGTCCCACACTAGGATTCTGGGCACTGATATTTAAATCATTCCCACAACAGTTTAACAACTTCACCTTCCTCAGAATTCCTTCCTGTCTTTAGAACATCTCTTACCACCATACTCTCAATTTACAATGTAAGACTCAAAAGACAACTCAATCCTACTGTTGAGCAAACAGAGCTTCATGTTTCCATTTCAGAACACAGGCACAACTGTACTGCCATAGGTGGTAGTAATGAAGACTACCAAAATAATATGCAACAGAAAGGTTTCTGCAGAAAACTTTCCCCAGAACTGGAGGAGTCTTGGAATTGTAGTTAAAATAACAGACACTGACTTTCGCACAGAATTCAGAGAAGAAGAGGGGCTCTCCAACTGCCTCTGCTTAAGCTGCAACACTTTTGATTACTTACTCAAGCTGATCATAATTCACACACATCAGTGGCACCTCCGTACTACAACGCTGGTGAAATTTGTATCCACAAGTCTGACAACGGAATCCCTGGAAAAGTAGCTTTCGACAGAAGTCACAGAATGCTAAAGTGAAGAAAGTCTTTCGGACCTATATCATAAAAAAGAAAGGGAGGGGGAAAAGAATAGAAAAACCATTAATAGTTTAGCATCATCTCAACAGATAAAGGCTGTTTCAAGGTTCCTTTTGGTTAAGGCAATTAAGCAGCAAGTGTTAATATAGGAACACTACATTTGTTAGCACTCTTTCAAACATACAGATGCATGGAATATTGAACTGTATTATTATGAACAATAAGATTTTAGAGCAGATTTAATGTGCCTAAGAAAAACTCCTTAAATAAATATTTGTGTGTATATGGCAGCATCCTTATTTTCATTTATGCTAGAATTAGAGCTCTAATTGGTTGCCTGTCTTCAGGCACTTAGACTGGGAATACTGCATTTTAAAGCTCTATTATTATTCACAAAGGAAAATTTTATGAAGAAAACAATTCATACTTTAAAAGCAAACAACGAACACATATACCACATATCACATATTCAGCTTAGCTCAAATTGAAACGGATCTGAAGACTAGTTAAGCCCTATTTAGGTGTTACAGCCCAACAAGATAAAGAGAGGACAAGGTCATGCTTGCTGGTCCTACAAATTTCTATCCGATAGTGAAGATCCCTGCAGCCGTCAGCTGTCTCTATGTGTGCAAAGTTTGTTGTGTAGTTGAGAACTTGGTTCTTCCTTCACATAATATTTATCATGTTAGAACTTTAACATCCGAGCAGGACTGTAGTAAACAAAGATTGCAAGGCATTTAGCTTAAATACTAGACAGAGCCTAACTGAGTGTGAGATCTTGCATACTATGAGTCACAGAACTCCTTAAGATACAAAATCACCCAGAAAAGTGGCTTCAACCACTCTCCTTGGCTCCATTTGTATCTGTCAATATCAGAGATGTGATTAAAAGTACAGCTTTGACAATAGGGTTCATTGGTTACCTGTTGCTTCACAGCCAGCAAGAAATAAACATCTGACCACACACATTACACAGAACTAATGAATTGTTCCTGCTCTATCATGCACCAGTGAAATTAAACATCTCAGTACACCCAGCATGTTACTAAATTCCTCAAAAGAACTTTATTATTTTGAAGGGACACTCTTTAAGGTCAAGCAAACAGCTAACACACACACACACAATCACACAATACTTCATGAAGTTATGGTCTTAGTGCTGAGATTAGAATGCTGTATGAGCAGACCATACAATTGTGATGAGCACATGTGAGAACTTGAGGGTGACCTAGTCCAGTTCCTGCCGTCTAGCATCCCACAAGGGCTGAAATGCTGTTGCTTTAGCCTAGTAAATTGATACTAGAATAGGCCCATTTGAATTAATGGAACTTACAAAGGAGCTGACTTACCAAATCCCCTATGATTCAATGCCCTAATCTCATGAAATTTACTACATCAACCAACAGGATTTCAACAAATGTGGCTTAAGCTGACTTGTAAGTAGACGCACTTGCTTGCTTCTGATGAGAGAAAAGTGCATCCAGGCAATTCGGGAAACAAACATCTATAGATGGAACTTCAACTGGAATGTGTGTTGCAAAATTTTAGCAAATAAAATTCACGTTAAGTAAACCTGAATAGCCAACTAATTGCTTAAGCTTTCTTGGAAAGTTGAGCTTAACATACATTGAGAGAGAGAGAGAATGAGAGAGAGAGAGAGAGAGAGACTGACTCATCGAAGCTCACTTAGTGAGGTAACAAAGTGCTGGAATACATGAACCCGGATGTCACTAGTTCCAGTCCAACACCATAACCACTTTATTGGCTCTCAAATGTGGTGTTAAAGAGCTACAAAGGCATTTAAGACAAGAGCAGCCATCACAGAAATTTACTTACAAAGTTGTGTGTTGTAAGAGGCACATTCTCCAATACTTCCACGTGCAGTTCTTCTCCTGTCAGCCAGGAAATATCTGTGTCCCAGCCAATTGGCTTCTTCTCCCTGCAGTGCAAACAAGCTTTTTACGGTTAATTGCATCTCCCAATTCAGGCTGTTCTCAATACTGAAAAGAAACTTGACAGGGGACAGGAATGTGGGAAATAGGTTTGTCTCCTGGCCCTCCATTTTTAGGAACTCTAAAATGGCAAAATGATAGCATGGCATCTTTCTTTTACAATTTATCCTAAGAAGAGCCGTACAGGAACAAATAATGGATGACTTTCAAGATCCAAACATCATAGGAACTTTCATTTCCATGTAAAAATGTTATCTGCTTCTATACTACTGCACACTAAAAGCCAAAGTTCTCCCTCCCACAAAGTAAATTGTTCTTGATCAAATACCTCTTGATTATTTGGCTATACAATGAAAAAAATATTAGTTTTTGTATCAAAGCAAGATCAGGGAAAAGAAGACCTGAAATGTGCAAACAAGGTGGAATCTGTGCAAACATGGTGAAATCCTGCTATATCCAGCATAATAGTGACCACTCTCAGCTTCTCTCTAACAGATACAATAATAGACATAATAGCAAAGATTTCCCTGAGAATTCTTACAGAATTACAGACGTTTACAAGAAAATATCCAGTGAAATTTTGGTTAGCTATGCTAAAAAAAATTATATAAAATAGGAAATTATATATAAAATTATACATAATGTATATAAAATATGAAGAGACTCATTTTGTCTTTCCTGAAGGCTTTTCAGACAGCTGGAAGGAACCCCTGTAGAAATCTTTCTCCCTATTGAAATCATGGTGTGTACAAACCATACCCATCCTGTATTCGGTAAACAGCACAACACTCTGGGATTAGACCTCGCATCATCAATGCTTTCTTCAGACTCTCTCGGACTGTTACGCCACATCTTGCTGGAACCTGAAAAATTCAAAGCAAAAATTAAGTGCCATCTTAACATCATCCTAACATTCTGGGAGGCATTTCTTTACCTTGAAGTCTTTTCTTTTTCGTAGAATGAAAAGGAGTTTTGCTGAATCCAGCCAGCAGTGTCCAGCAACTTACTGCCTCTGAACAGGATGGCTCCACCAAGCTATAGAGACTAACAGATGTTGAGATAATCTCTATAAACTTTGCTAGGCCACCAAACCCATCCAAAGAAACAACCACATTCAATGCATATTAAACAATTTGTGAAAGCGTATGGAGGTAGAGAAGAGATTATCCTGAATTCAAAGATTCAGTACTTGCCCTGGCTGAGGGATCTGGAGCGCTGTAGTAAAAAAAAGAAGTATGGACTTTTCAAGCTCTGCCTTAAACACTACTAAGAAAGTGGAGGAAGCCCCCTTTGGATTATAATTTAAAGAAAGGAATGCTTCACTACGGCTCCTTGCCTTGAATGATAGCTGCTGTCTGGAAGGTGTCAAATGCTAAGAAGGGAAGACTTCCTGCTATCTACAGGACGAACAAACTCCTACTGCTCATGCCTCAAAGAGGTTCTTAGTGTGAGATTTTCTCCATCACGGCCAGAAAATACCATAATGGACAAAGTAAGGCAGGAAATACTGTTTGAATAATCTCAGTTACAAACAGTCAACACGGAATTTCTGCTCCTAACTGGGCCCGAGTGTGATTTAATTTGGGAGTGTTATCTGGGACTGCATCATTACTCCTCAGCCGAGATAAGCTCTGGCAGGCTTTTATAAACTCCAGCCTTGCAATTTTTGCGGACCTAAGGCCTTGAGGCTCCCGTGAGGGGTGGCTGGCAAGCAGTACAGGGAATACAGCTGTATCTTACAACAGTCTATAGCTTATTAAATGACTTCCTAGTAACCCAGAGCTCTCCGTAACTTGGAATTCTATCCATTTTAAGAGGTGAATAAGTCTTTCTTTCCACATTATAATCTTGATCATTCTTCGCTGTTTCAACAAAGCAGAGCAAAGCAAAGTGTTCTGCTTATATCCTGCCCCATAGTGCTTACAGCACTCTCTGGGAAGTTTACAATTTAATTTTGCAGGCTCCACATTGATTCAACAAGATTCGTGGATGTTCTTCTCTTTTAAAAAAGGCATTTCCTTGATTTTAATCTGGGAGGGATTGGATGGTAACAAAACAGTAGATGTTCATCTGATGGAGATGCTTTGAAGTCTTCATTATTAACAAAGCTAAAGTGTTCTGCTTATATACTGCCCATAGCATTTCAAGCACTCTCTGGGCGGTTTACAATATAATAATGTATATACATTGCCCCCCACCCCACAAAGAAGCTCATTTTACCAACCTCGGAAGGATAGAAGGCTGAGTCAACCATGAGCCAGCTACCTGGGATTGAACCCCAAGTCGTGAGCTACCTCTTTCCCTATGTCACCAGATGCAAAGTATGCTGGATAATTGATTTTACCAATAAATGTTGGCTTCAGTCATGAGGTAATGTTTCTGCAGCTGTTGTTCAATTTGGCTGCCTTGGGTCTCTTCCAGGAGTAAGGAAAGGTACAAATAAATTCCATGTGCAAACTGGTGCATTTGCTTGTGGACTTTCATAGGACCCTGTATATGTGGTTGTGTGCCCCAAACTGGTTCCCGATAGCTTTTAAAGAATACTGTTTCTTGCAGATCTTTTGGTCTGTATTTTGGCAGTGTTTCTTATAGATCATCATATGATCCAAAGTAACACCTAGGTATTTGGGACTAATAATGATCTAGTTGAACGGTTCTACATAACCTGGAGTTTCCAAGATGCCTGCTTCTTCCTTAGATGAAAGGCACATGCTGAGTTTCAGGAGAGTTGGTTTTAATTAGTTTTGTATCATAATATGTATCAAGTTCTTCTAATGTCTATGTTAAGAGATGTGCTATCATCTGAAAACTGTCAAAGTAGAAAGTGCAAGGTCATAAGAATTCTGACATTATCTGCACCTTCGTCACAGAGGGACATGTGTTCTTTGGTTGGTAGTCAATTTCACTCTACATCAGGCATGCCCAAACTTCGGCCCTCCTGATGTTTTGGACCACAACTTCCAGAATTCTAAGCTTAGATTGCCAATGACAAAGGACTGTGGGAGTTGTGGTCCAAAACATCTGGAGGGCCGAAATTTGGACATGCCTGCTCTACATATAAATCACTGAAATGCTCACTTCTTTTCTTTTTACTTTTATTTCAGAAATGTTAATAAAATTTTACTGTTGGCACTTTTACTTAGTTCTAGAACGGAACCACAAATTCAAAGGGAGGACAGATCCCTGATTTGCAGTAGAAGCACAAGTTCAACCTTTTTGGAAATAAACTTGAATAGAGTCAGTTCAGCATCATCTGAACTCAAACTAATTGTATGAGTCAATATTCACTGCAAAAACTTTTGCAAAAGAGCACTACTGCCTCTACCCTTGTTACGCATACAGCAAGAGTAATGCACAGGGATAAAGCAGATTATACTCTGCATGTGTCTTTGGAAGGCAATCTTATCTCTTTCTGTTGATTTTTCATTACGCTGAGGCTGAATCATAACAAAAGTAGTGACTCCAACTACAACTGTGTGATAGCATTTGTTGAAGCAGAAATGTAACTTGAAAGCTTCCTTAAGAGAAAACAGCCTGGAAACGGCCTCTGTATGGCATTTCTGATGGATGGGGAACACCAAAGACAAAATCTATCAAAGTATCTTGCCTATAGAGGAGGAAACTGTAGACTGACTACAATAATTTTTAACCACAAAATCTATGTGAAGGAAAATTGCTCTTAGTATCAAAACAGCAATTTTGATACTAAGACAGCAATTTTGATACTATTTTCTATATGAGTGTAAGAGAATGGAAGTTTCTCTATGGGACCAATGGATGTCAAAGATGAAATTCTGGGAGGAAATATAAGTTTTTTTTGGTAATATCTAAAGAATACATAACTCCCCACTAGCTATCTAATATGCAACCTGATAAGAAGTCCTGAGGAACTCAGTACCTTGCCTGCTTCTGATATTCTAGTGGTCTAACAATTGTTGCTCAACCATATTTAAGAATTTGGCACAAGGGCTGTGTAACGTTTTCTTCCTTTTTTTAGTTCCAAAACATCTCTTATAAACACTCTCAGAGTGTGCCATTTTTTCTGCTTGCCTTGTTCTTACCAACCCTCTGCAAATTCATTATTCTGCTGGTACTGCCACTTTTAGTCAGCCCACAATATCAGCTTAGGGAAGAGTCCTGGTTTTGGACCACCAGCAGAAACAGATGTACATTTGCAATACAGTCGTCCCCCGTCATATTGTGTTTCATATACTGTGGTCCTGGTATATCGTGGGACCACAGTATACGAAACAAGCACTCCTGGGGCAAGCTGCATGGCCTGGCACTGCCCCAAACAGGCCTCTGAAGGGCTTCCTGGGCCTGTCAGAGGCCCCAGAAGTGGTTTCCAGCAAACCGGAAGTGACTTCCGGATCACCAGAAACCACTTCTTGGGCCTCTGACAGGCCCAGGAAGCCAATTGGAGGCCTGTTTGGGGCAGCACCAGGCCTCGGGTAAGTATAGGAGGCCCCAGAAAGGGCCCTCAATCCTGTCCCAACCCAGCATCTGAATATTGTGGATTATCCATTTATCGCGGGTTGGGTCAAGTCCCTAACCACCACCACCACCCGCAATAGGCAGGGGATTACTGTACTAAATAGAGCAGCAACACAAAGAGAATATATGTTCCTTTTCTCAGTGTATTCCCAAAAGCAATAATACATGCTTGTGTTATGCTGATTGGAAAGCATGTATCCAGATTGTAATTCCTTTGAGCAGGTTCATTTTAAATTAAGAAGTCTGTCCTTCAATGATGTTTTCTTCCAATATGGGAGTGCCTCTCAGAACTACACGATGTGTCCCAGAAGTCAGGAGAGCAGATAAACAAGAAATTCAAACCATGTAAAATAACTTCTGAGCCACCAAGAAAAACTGACCAGGCCTTCAAATTCAAGACTTTTTCAGCAAGATTACTTTTTCAAGATCCTGAGCGACAGAGGTGCTAAGGGATGCACTTGCATAATGGGGGCTGTGTTTGACTTGTGACCCACATTTTGTCTGCCCCATTTAATGCCTTCCAAAGACAGAATCTTAAGAATGTGGGTAGTGACTATTGAAGTACGAGAAATGAGAGAAAGATCCAAGCAGGACTCCAAGTGATCAGACCAAAATAAAAAAGAGGTTATGGTTTGTGTCATAGGCCTTGGTCACTTCTCAAGTCCCCAAAATAGGCCACATATAACCTAGCCATCATAACCTGAGAAGAAGAAAAAAATCCAGCACATTTTTATCAAGGTAAGTACACAACTTTTAAATAACAATCAAAAATGTGAAATACTCTGCAAGAACTAATTTGTTGAATAAGCCATTGGATATAAGACCCAACACATTCCAAGGCTTTCACAATTAAGTTGCAACCTTACATGTGCACACCAAGACACAAAAACAACCAGTTTCCTTTAAGGCAAGCATATACAGAATGCTGTACTACTGTTAAGCACTACTAAGTTGCAATGGTTTCAAAGCTGGAATTAGCCCATTTTCAACTCATTCTACTGAAAGCAACTAGATGTAGATTCTGTCTTACAACTGAAATTTGATTTTTTTAAAAAAAAATCAGCTTTCTGTTTAAGTTTCCCTTCATATTCTCTTGCTGAATTACTTCCCTCCTGTTTTAACCGCCATCTCCTGACAATTTTTCTCCAGAAATGTCTGTAACACTGGTAATTCCTGTTTCAGTTTCTGTCATCTCGCATCTTTTGTGTGGCCTGCCTAACCACACCCAAAGAAGGCACTCTTTCCCCACTTTGTTCCTAGCCTTTACGGTCTTCTTGGCAACTATAAGCCTCAAAAGTGTTTTGGAAATTACTAGAAGTAGGGCATGGATTAGCAATGTGCATTCTGCCATCTCTGAGTACCAAAAGCAGGTCCCAGTTCACAGACTTGGGAGTTTTACATTTGAGGATTAAAATACTTTTAACGACTGTTCTTACTTTTCTATACCTTTTTCATATGCTCTCTTCAAGTTCATTTGTGCCCCAAACCCCTCTCTTCCTACTACCTACCCTTTTGTTATCATTCTGCCCTTGTATGTCTAAAACTGCCCCGAGTTCCTTCGGGAAGACGGGCGGTATAAAAGCTTTTAAATAAATAAATAAATAAATAAATAAATAAATAAATAAATAAATAAATAAATAAATAAATAAATAATATTCAGTACATATACATTACATGGCGGAGGCAGGAAGCTGGCAATGTGAATTAAGCCCCCTACTCCCTGAAGTGCCAACTACTCTGAAGGGGGGTGGGTGGGAGAATAAGTCAGTTGCAGCCTGAGTTCAATCTGCTTTGCTCTTCCCTCCTGCCTCCCCGACCACAGAAGGGGATGGAGAAGCACGGCTCTTTCCTGACGTCAAAGCAGAATCTGATTTAGTTACCCCTCACCTTCTCTGTGCAGGAAATAAGCAAAAGAATAACTAGCCAGTTCAGGATTAACTCTGCACCATGCAACAGCTGAGTCCACTACTCTATCAAATGCTGTCCCAACTGGAACACCATGCATCTGGCAAAGATGATTCATTACTCAGCAGACACCCAGAAGTACTGCCCAAGTATGTCTCTCTGTCCAGAAAAATGTGCATACTTCTTGGATTTTCATTGTCCCTAGGATGCCAAAACAGGCTGGATGATGTCAGAAGTTCAGCCTACTGCTGACATCATTTGGTCTTCCAGATTTGTGTGTGTGTATCTGGCCACCATAACCAAAGCAAACAGTGTTCTGCTTATATACCACCCCATAACACTTCAAGTACTGTCTGGGCAGTTTATAATTTAATTATGCAGGCTACACACTTATCCTTTATCTGAGATGCACAAATTCACATCCACAATGAACAAAGCCTCAAAAGCTCTCCAAAACTGGTAAACCATCATCCAGCTAATTCTTGCTGCTCTTTTATCAAGTCTCTTTTCATGCTCAAATCTCTGCCATTTTCAACTCGCTCACATTCCTTCAGGAGGCTTCAAAGTTGCTGCTTGCTTCCTGAAATCAAGGCATAGCTGGACTAGGCTTTTTTGCTCTCTTGCTTGCCATTCAGCAGTCATTTCTGCTGCTGTCAGACACCACATACAGCTGGGCTTTGGACAATGCATAAGAAGGTGAGCAGTGTGATCACTGTCATATACACAACAATGCTGAGGTGTCCAGCGCCTCAAGCAGGTGAGCAGTGTGATCATTGCCATATACACAACAATGCTGAGATGTCCAGCGCCTTGCCCAAAGACGACAGGAGCAAACCAGTTGTTTCTATGTCTCATGGAGTATGTAACACAAAATAAACACTAAAATCTTGAGGAGGAATTACATCACCCAAAAAGTTGCAATCCTTCAAATACCTTCCCATCCAACACAGCCATCTGGCATTTTTCAAGAACACTATGCTTACTTCAAAATCTAATACAGAAGATAGTAATGAAATAAAAAATAACACTCCTCTTGAGTTTCTCTAGCTTTAACAACTAATACAGTGGTCCCCCACCTATCATGGGGGTTAGGAATCCTACCCGACCCGCAATAATTGAAAATCTGTGCTATGCAGATGCAGGTCGGTTCACGCCTGGGGGGGTGAGGCTAACTGGGCGCTCTTGTACTTACTCCCAGCCTGGTGCTGCCCAGAATGGGCCTTCCTGGGTCATCTGGAAGCCCCAAAAGGGCCTCCCTGTGAACCGGAAGTGACTTCTGGATTGCCGAAAATAAGTTTGGAGGCCTCAGAAATAATTTTCGGTGATCCAGAAATCACTTCCGGTTTGCAGGGAAGCACTTTTGGGGCCTCCAGAAGGTCCGGGAAGGCCCTTGCAGGCCTGTTCAGGGCAGCACCAGTCCTGGGGTAAGTATGGGAGGCCTGAAACAGGCCTTTGCCCCTTACTCCAGGGGGCATTTTTCATATACTGCGGTCCCGTGATATAGCGGGACCGCAGTATATGAACCTCGAAAGGGCGGGGGACCACTGCATGTTTGTTTGACAAAGGGGCAAAAATCTTTTGACAGAGGAAGAAGCCTTACCACTGTCCTCTGCTTGTTGGGTAGGAAGACTCTAACAGTAGGCTTTTGCGGAGATTTAGGATTATTCCTTGACAAATCTGTAGGGTTTTGATAAACTGAGAGGGATGAAGGTGCTACAGAGAGACTAGAGGATGACGACGATGTAACAGTGTCTGTTGAAGCTGAACTAGAGACAGAGAAATCTGTTCCATTCCCCATGGATTCCAATAACTGCTGTTCCCTCTGTTGCAATGCATCTAATTTGCTGGTGTATTCTTCATAAGCCTATGGAAGGAAGAAAAAGAGGTTTTTTAAAAAAAAAATAGTTATATACCTCTGAGATATGCAACTACCACCATCAATTCTCCTTAACAAATACTCCAGCAGACCTGCATTCATATTGTGATGTAGTTCCTGGAACCCACGTTTTGTTGCGGCAATTTAGCACCAATATGCTGTCTACCAAACCAGGACTGTTAATGTTAATCTAAGAAAGAATACCCTACATCTGGACAATTGTTCTTAGGATTTCAGCACTGAACACAGAAGTCTTAAAACCTGGGACAACGGAATATGTACAGTGCTCCATCAAATAAAAGCAAGTACTGTATATAAAAACCAAAAATAGAGTTACATACATTAAAGAAGAAAAAACTCTGACTTTGCATATGTTTGAAGCATATTTTAACTCATTCACATAGGAATTATTCCCCCATCCTTCCTTTAAGAAAATATCAAAAATTAAAAATCCACAAGTTTGGAATTCTTGCACAGATCAACACGGCTATCTTCTCCAAAACTTCTTCTGTAATGTAAAATGAAGATTTAAGACATATTCCAGATATAATTGTAGAAAATGATAATTTAATTTGAAGATATTTAGAAATTCTGGGGAAGGTGAACATGATGAAAAATATATTCGTTAAGGAAAATATTTAAAAAGAGCTGAGAAATGTAGACAGTCCCTTTTTTTGGGGGGGGGGATGATGGAATGCTGGAATAAATATAGGGGGAAGTAAGTCCACCAGTGTCAGTTTTTATCCAAGTAACAAATATTTTTTCCTTTGACATCTCCAGTGACTGTGCCTCTCCTGGAATTCAATAAAGGACTTGGTTTTGAAATATAATGGTGGCCGTTTCTGTTAGCCCATGATCTTTAGTAAAGGTTTCAAAACCATCTTCTATATGCTCGGTTACATTTATGATTTGAGCCACAAAGCTATTGCCAGGCCTAAAGCCTGCCTGTTCTGGAAATAAAAGAGGTTCAGTTTTAGGGGCTGGACATTTTAATATCATTTACTCACTGTATACTTGGCTTTGTAAGGAGATTGACCTGCAGCTTTTGGGATCTTACAGTACTTTGCTTTGTTTCAGTATACTGATTAGTTTTCCACCATATTTTTAGAACTTGTTTGCTCATCCAGGAGTTCTTAAAGAGTGGAAGGAACCATTTGTTTGTGTTTTGCCTAAAATGTTTAATTTGCTTGATTTGGATATCGTCAAATCACACTACTCTGCCATTCCTACATCTCCTCACAACCTTCTCTAGTCCCACCAATATGAAAGTAGTGAAAAGTTCATTGGGTTCACTCTGAAAATCCATTTGATGTTTTATTTTCCGTATGTATGGTTTGGTCGTCCATGCTAGGACGAATTGGTATGCTATTTAGTTGGGGGTTATATATATTTGCATACAGTATCCTTTCCTTCGGATGGTTATTCAATATTTTCAGCAGTTTCCAAGCATTCTGGCTGCTCTTTCCATGTCAAGCTCTACCATAATGTCTATTAAATTCTTTTTGTTTTCGCAAGTGTCAAGATCAAATTTCTCCCAGCATTTACTCTATGTTCAATAAAAGGATTTCCTTCAGTGTGTGAAATATAACTTAAGTATTGGGTCATGTTTCCGCAGTGAGACCTGGCTGAAGTTGGTTTAGAACTCTCTTGGAATAGAGGCATGAGAAACATTCCAAAATGGAAGTCACAAACTGATCACTGTTCTCTAGTTGAGGCAAAATCTAGATTCTAAAGCACAGTTGTATCTAGCATTGTTACACTTTTCCCAATAGTCTTTTCTGAATTATACCTCCTTAGAATGGTATAGAATAAAGTCAAATAACCGAGTAAGTCCGACACAGAATGAGTCTGTACTGAGCTTTTAACTTTATAAGTCTTTACATATGCCAAATAATATTACTATGTGGCCTCCTACTGCTTCTGGTAAACCAATCGTCCCTATGGCTCAGGACTTCATAGATGTTGTCCACACAGTGCTGCCTGCTTCATTACTACAGATTTACAATACAGGTTTGCCTTTTGGACCTTTACATAGATTATGTGTACTTCTTCAACCTTGTCAGCTTTTATCTCACTTTTATAAAGAAGATAACCAGATCTGTTAAGCACGGCCGCACTTTCACAAAGCAAGACCAACTACTTCTGACCAGAATGCACCTTTACAGCAGTGTTCTTTAGCTATCATCTGGAATTTAATGTTTGTATTTCCACCATCCAAAACATTCTCACAACAAAACTTACCATTACTTATATCATATGTTATATTATATGCTCTGAATTTAAAATGTAAACACACAATCTCAACTCAAGTTCATTATGAAATATTTTTAATTAAGATGATGCTCAGTATCTTAACAAAAGGACTTGTTATTTTATCTTTACATAAGACATACAAAATATTATCCCTCTAAACACAACACTTACCTCCAAATATATAGATGGTGGATTATGCTCTCCCCCAAACTTCTCCAACAGGGCCTCTATGTGTTCTTGTGTTAGTTTAATCATTTGTTTGATATTCCATACCTAAAAATAAACATGGATTTACAATTCAGTACAACCGAATCCAGCAAAGCAAATGTCTATAGGCAGTAGGGTGAGGGCTATGCATAGTCTCCACAGAACATGCTATAGCCAGTCTCGTATTGATAGTTTCAGTAAAGACTAATTGGCTGAAATCCTGTTGCTTTGGTATCCATGTGGAAGGCAAAAAGTGTAATATGCTCTTGGTTGTAGTCCGCAATTAACAAACCTCCACTAAGACTTGTTGGGTCACACATGCACATTGGCTTAGTGCATGATCAAATATTCCAGCAGAGTCTCATTAAGTGTCACCCAGAAGCAAACGAATGCTATGCCTTTTGCCTTCCACTTGCATAGGAAAGTAACAGAATTTAAGCTACTGAGTCAACTGAATGGTAAGCAAATAGCAAACCTATGGAGTTGGTGGGTCTACGCTACTTGGGACTGCCAAGATGATACAGGCTAGCATAAATGTCTGGTGATTAACTGCCCACTGTTAATTGCTAGAATCATCAGTGATTAAACCATTCCCCTGAACTGTAAATGTATCTCCAGGTTTCACAGTAAGAAACAGTAATACAGTGAATTGTTTCTATTACAGTTTCATGTACCCCTCCATTCCAACTTGACTTCTATTCTGACGTTAAATATGACACTTTTTATAGATGACACGAGAGAAGAACTGTAGCAATTAGTCAGAGAATAATATCTAAGAAGTTATATACCTCCTCTTGCAATTAAAAAGCACATTTAATGTTCAGGCTCTGACCTTAGAGACATAGCCATTTGTCAAACTGCAGAGAGCAGAGCTAGCCAGCTTCATGTAGAAATCATCAAGATTGTTTGAAGAGATTAAGGATATACTGTACTGTATTTTCCCATCTATAAGATGCTGCCATGTACAAGCCCCCCCTTTGAACCCCAAATTAACAAAATGAACAAATCCTGGCGGAAACGAAAGAAAACAGTACGTGTGTGTGGGGGGGGGGGGGAGAACCCAAACTGGTGCTAGTGATTGGAGCTGAGCAGGGTCCCAGTCCTGCTCTGATTTCCCTTCCAGCTTGGGTTCTCCTACACACACACACACACCCCGCTGTTTCAATTCCTTTTCGGCAGCTCCTTCCCATCAGTTTGGGTTCTCCTCCCCCCCCACACACACAGAGAGAGACCACTGTTTCCCCTTCTTTTTGCCCTCTGCCCTTTCAAAACGCCTTTGTTTTGTTTTGTGTTGTTTGTTTTTTGAAGAAATTCAAGCCTCTTTATCTTTTTTGCAGGGAATGCCTTGCAGGTGAGATAAGCAATCTATGCTCCCCAGATGTTTTCAACTATAGCTCCCATCAGCTCTAATTCACAGGACCAATGACCAAAGATGATGGGAGCTGGAACCCAAAATCATTTTGGGTTCCAAAGGAGTTTGTGTTTCTAGAGGGTGGTGGTGGATCAGCTTCAGGGGCTTCTGGATGAGACTAACTCTCTTGATCCATTCCAGTCTGGGTTCAGGCCAAGACATGGTACAGAACTGGCACTGGTTGCCCTGCAAGACAGCCTGTTGAGGGAGGCTGGCAGGGGCAAATTTTCCTTGTTGGTCCTCCTCGACCTCTCAGCGGCTTTTGATACCATCAACCATGGTATCCTCCCGGGGAGGTTCTCCGTTCTGCTCCTTCTTGGGGGACCATCCCCAGAGAGTGCAGCTAGGGGAGATTACTTCCACCCTTGGTCCCTCAATTGTGGGGTACCTCAAGGGTTCGATCATCTCCTCTATGCTCTTTAATATCTGTATGAGACCACTGGGGGAGGTTGTTAGGAGGTATGGGGTTTCTGATAACACCCAGCTCTAAGGCCTCCTTTTTCCCATCTGCAGTGGATGCCATTTCATCCTGGATTGCTGCCTGGGCGCCATTATGGGGAGGATGAGAAGGCCTCCCAGTTGGGCCGCCTTGTGTTGGTGGGTTGAAAAACTCCCTCAGGTTTTTTTTGGGGGGGGATTCTTCCCACGTGGGATGAAGTGCACAGTCTTCGCGTAATTCTGGAACCGGCACTTACTATGGAGGCCCAGGTGGCATCAGTGGTCTATACTGCACATTACCACCTTAGGCAGATTGCACAGCTGCACGCGTTCCTGGACCCCGGCGCTCTCACTACACTGGCCCATGCACTGGTAATCTCAAGATTAGACTACTATAGTTCTCTCTAGGTGGCGCTTCCTTGGAAGTTAATATGGAGGCTCCAGCTGGTGCAGAATACTGCGGCCAGACTAGTATCAGGTACTAAAAGATTCCATCATATTATCCCGACTCTGGCCGTACTCTACAGCATTGTGTTCAAGGTCTTAATGTTATATATAAAGCCCTAAACAGTTTAGGACCTTCCTCTCTGTCACAGTGGCTTCTAACCCAGAATTCTGCCCATGTCACTCATTCAGGTCATCTGTGGGTGCCAACACCGAGGGAGACCCACAACTCAACAACATGAAACCAGGCCTTCTTGGTGGCGGCTCCTAGACTCTGGAACCAACTCCCCTCGGAGATCTGCCAAGGACCCCTCGTTGTTGATCTTCAATAAAAGATTGAAGACTTGGTTATTTCGATCTCCTTTTCTTGTGATCTAATCTTGTATGCCACTAGCTTATCTTATTTACCTTTTACTTTTATGCATGTTGTTGTTTTAGTTACGCAAGGACTCTCAACACCAAAGGGCAAGACTGCATCCATTAGGTAATATCACTTTAATTCAATCTGGTTCCAATTGGCAAACCTGGTGGAGTTACAAAATTTTACCCCAATCCCAGAATGAAGCACATGGGTCTCCTGCATCAACCCTTCCCCCCCTCCTCTAGGCCAAAAGGGATTTGTATGTTTCATAGTACCAGATGGAGCTGGGTAAGGGAGTGAGGGTGGTGTATGACCCATGGTCCTTTGTTTGCAGAATGGGGATGTGACTTAAGAAGCAGCTTTTACAACTATCTTTCCTGCCTCTTACAAGACTTCTGCCCTGGCTGCAACACCATCTACAGTAGCCATGGATTTTAAGAACATCTAAAAGTTACATCCTAGTAAAGCACATTTTTCATCATGTCTGAACTTCTGGGACCTGCTTTGAAGAAGAGTTATTTAGACCCCAAATCTTGTAATGTTCCTTGTTTTTTATTTTTAATAGTGGCCTATAAAGGTATCACCTGTAACCTATTTTTGCAATTATATCTTTGTATCTGTATTTTGTAATCAGTTTGTTTAATGTTGTAAACTGCCCATACTGGCTTTCTAGTATATAAACTGACTGACTGACTGACTGACTGATTGATTGGATGAATGAATGAATGAATATTCGTATGAAAAATAAGTACATTAAAAATATGGGCAAACTTGCATTTAAGTAAAGGACAAATATTACAGCCAACTTATTTCTGCTAGGATATGCCCATATAAGCTGAAAGTCAATCATTTACCTTCTGTTTTACTAGCTAGTGTTGCTTAGTTCTGTTTCATGAATATGCCATATCTGAGATGTGCCAGCCTATCATAGCTCATGGTATCCTAAGAGACTATTATTAGTATGACTGGCAATTTGTCAAGTACTAGATTGTTTCAGGATTGAAGAAAAGAGGGATAAAAATTATTGAAAAACTATTTCAATGAAATAAATGTTAGATAAGACATGTTGCTTGCCATGGTTTTGACAATTTTTAAAAGATGCTGCTGAAAAATACACTAGATTACTGAGAGAGCAAACAAATGACCCAAACTCTGTATAAGCATGGTAAATATTAGCTTATAAATCCAGCACTGCTGGAGGAACTGTATTTATTTCACTCGGGTGCTACTGCAACTGATGCTACATTTATAGTTTTTTAAAACATATTTCTGTGCATTTAGCTTGCACTCTACCCTTATTTCAAGTCCAGTTCACTTATATTACAGAACATTTAAAATAAATTAACAAGCAATTAGGAATGTGGGGGTTTTAGACAGTTTCCCTTTTATGGCCTGTTTCGACATGCCCCTCACAAGAGATTTCACTACTAGCATAAGACCAAGTCAACAAGCACTTTTCCATCAGTCCATGGACTGTCTCCAGTGAAGTTAGGTCCACATGGTACTCTCATGTGCAAATTCTCCAAGACTTTGAGAAGAATATTTGTTTGTATGCTTTCTCATTAGGTGCTGCAGAATAAACAAGGCTGCACCTGTAGAAGCTGCTAAACTAATGACATTTAAGACATCGATATAAGACATGTTCACTCACCACCAATGGCTCAGTGTTGCACATTTCAGAAATAAATTGTTGAGCATGGAGGTTTAATTCAACAAGAAGTAGAACAAGCTCATGAAGCTAAAGTTAATGGGATTTTGTTACCACTATATTACTCTCATGAGCTCAAGACCCTTTCAATACATTGATAATAAAAAAATAAAGAGTTCTGTTATAAAACTAAAATGTAAAGCTCAAGACAGAGTTCCTCCTCAGGGCATTTTATTATGTGTTCTGTGTATGTCTTATATGAATGTAACCATATTAGATGAACTCAGGTCATCTAAAACAGTGCTCCCCAACCTTTTTTTTGCCGCGGACCGGCAAATGCTTGACAATTTTTCCGTGGCCCGGGGGGGGGCATGCACTCCTCCACGCCCGTCCCCCTCCCACACTCACCCGCCTGCGCACGCACACACACGCACACGCACGCACACACGCACACACACCCTTTCCCCCTCTCCTGCAACTATCCACTTCACAGGGCTCTTGGGGCGAGATCGCTTTCTCCCGGCCCGCAATTCCTCCAAAAAAGGGCGGGGGCATGCACCCCTCCACGCCCGCCCTTCCCCAGCTCCAAAACCACTTGGGAGGGAGGAGGAGAGAAAAAAGAAAGCAAGGAGAGAGAGGAAGGGAGGCGAGGCCAGATGGACGCGCGCGCGCGCGCACACACACACACACACACACACACACTTTCCCCTCACTTCCGCCTGCTGCAGCAAAGCGGTTCCGCACCGAACCCCAAAGGCGGAGGAGCGGCGGGCCCACGGGCAACGACCCTCCCCCACGGCCCCCTTCTCACTTGGCTTTGCCTTCTCTCCCCCTCCCCACAAGCCATGGGGCACGAGGAGGAGGAGGAGGAGCCGCGCGAGCGCCTGGGAAGTGGAGACGGCGGCGGCGGAGGAGGAGGAGGTGGCGCTCGTCCCACGGAGGGCACCCGCGAGGAGGGAAGAAGAAAGCAGACCTTGGGCGCAACTTGGAAGTCCCGCGAAGGGCAAACCCTTCCCACCTCGCGGCTGCCTCTCTGGCTTGGCTTTTGCTGCCGCCGCCTCCCCCAGACTCCTCCTGAGGGGAGCAAAGGCTGGCCAGGCATTGTCCCCCCCCACACACACACAGAGAGAGAGAGACGTCCTCCAAGTGGACATCCAACCCGGAGGAAACTTTCTGCATAACTCGGAAAGAGGTGCGCTCCCTGTGGCTTGCCAGTCTCGTCCAAGCCAAACCAGGGCACCGTGTCTCTGCGCGCTCAGGCCGCCCTTCTCATGGGCCAGGGTGTCCTTACCTTGACGGCGCCTCGGAGATGCATGCCTTCCCGGGGAGGGGGGGCATGCATCGCGCCACGCCAGGTGAAAGGGGCCGGTCCGTCTCCCACGCCTTTGGAGAGAAGGAGTCTCGGCAGCTTCCCTCCACGGGCGGGGATGGCGTTCGGCTGCCTCGCCCGCCGCTCGCCTGCCGGGGTACCCACCGATGTACTGGCGCGCCCCTTACCTTCTCCTCCGGCAGCCCAGCCACAGCGGCCAGAGCGCCAGGGCAGTGGCCAGCGCCAGGCCGTACACGGGACAGGTCAGCAGCTCCACCAGGACCATGTTGCTGGCGCTTCCTCGCTCCTGCGCTTCTGCGCGCGCCTGCGACCCTCTCGGCCGTCCTGCTTCCCTCGCCAAGAAAAGTTCTACACGGCAAACTCTGAGCCCTCTTTTTTCTCTCCCCCGTCCTTTCTTTCCTTCCCCCTTGTTCCGGGAAGTTTGGCTTGCCACCACTCTCGTGAAAAGCCCGTGGCTCCGATTGGAGGGCCGTCGCCTTTGGATGGCTCCAGGCGGGACTGGGAGGCTCTTCCCCTCGGGAGCGGGAGAGCCCCATCGGCCGCCTCGTCCCGCCTGGAAGAGGTGAAGCGAGCTCGCTGGCCTCCGGGGTCGCTCCCTCCTCGCCTCGCCTCCCTTTCCCAACCGAGCCCTGAAGCTGCTGATTGTTGCTCCTGGTTGCCAGAAAGGGAGAGACGGAGCAATGGCGATTGTGGGGGGGTCGCGGTGGTGGCGGCAGGGATGGCGGGGCTGGGGCTATGGCGGGGGGGTCGCGGAGGCGGTGGCGGCGGCCATGGTGATGGCGGGGGGTTTGCTGTTACTCCCAGGGGCCATAGGGTTCCCTTTCCGGCTTTGGAAACCCCGCCCCCTCCTTCCCTCCCTCCCTGGGCGGGGGCGGGGTCACTTTCCCGCGGCGGCGAGGCTTCCCCTGGTTTCCTCAGGCGGCCCGGTGCCGATTGGTCCACGGACCGGCACCGGTCCGCGGCCCGGGGGTTGGGGACCACCGATCTAAAAGAAAAACGTATTTAAACCCTATTGATACTGAACAAAATTCAGTTGAATTTCTAATTGTTCCCTCCAATGTTACATGTAGACAGACAGTATCAGCAGAAATGATCGGAAATCAGGTGCACTAAGATATGAGAGAAATCTGTAGCTAGCAATATCTGGCCAGTGCCTACACAGTTAACTTTAAAGCACTATGTAAAGCCTTATTTATTGGATAACTTTTAAAATGATGGCTGTCTCCCCTGGTCTGCTTTTCATGTGGTCTCCATTCTTCAGTTTAATTGTTTATTTACTGTTGCTGTTTTGAGACCCTTGTCACATATGATTCCATATTGACCAATAAGTAGTACAAATCAACACCAACCAACCCTGTCCCCAGTTTATTCTAACATGCCTCAATCCTCAAATGGCAAATTAGCTTTTTTGTTTTGTTTTTGTTTCCTTAATTGGTTAGATGATTGATAGCACAGCTTTGCAAGTCTCAGGAATAGCAGCACTGAAAGATCTTGCACATCTGTCTTAATGTGTGATCAGACCCTTAATGTGTTACCATGATTCC
Source organism: Phrynocephalus versicolor (assembly GCA_023846285.1). NCBI lineage: Eukaryota > Metazoa > Chordata > Lepidosauria > Squamata > Agamidae > Phrynocephalus > Phrynocephalus versicolor. The sequence goes on along the minus strand of JAHTLZ010003526.1, from coordinate 15,949,799 downwards.
GAGAAGTTCTTAACTGGAAGCTGGTATATAGAATATTTTAAAAATAAACCAACAACACTTTGAGTAGGTTGAGAAATGGACCTCAATCAGTGATATGGGTACAATCACAGAATCTTTGTTTTGGAGAATTAGCTTCATACATGACTTTTAACTTCTACTTTTTGCATTGTCTGAAATTTTTGAACACTTGCTTTGCAGTCCCTTGAAGAAGAAGTGCATGACTAGGGCTTCTTCACAATAAGGAAGTGCTGTTTGGCACAGGAGCATAAACTGCCCAAAGGCACTCTTGTGCTGGAACCTACTTATCCAAGACCACTTGATTATTCAATGGGATAAAACTCTCCTCCACAAATACGTTAACCCGCTTCCTTTGATCTGGAATTCTTCCAATCAAGAGCCTTTCTGTCTTGTCTGGATATGGTTCAAATCTATTACAACTCTTCAAGACAACATATATTTTGTTAATACAGTGGTACCTCTTCTTACGAGTGTAATCCATTCCGAATGCATGGTCATAAATTGAACAACTCGTAAGTAGAGCAGCCATATTTTTTTAAAAAAGTAAAAAAATGTAAGTAGAGCAAACCGCATCTAACATTTGTAAGGCAGCAGTTAAAACGCCAATAATTTTCCGCTCTTAAGTCGAACTGCTCGTAAGTTGAGCTGCTCATAAGTAGAGGTACCACTGTAAAGTCAATTTCTATGCAAAGGACTATGCTGTATTCAAACAAAAGACGAGTGACAAATATTCACATAATTCTTTCAGACATGGAAAAGGAAGCCAACAGGTAAAAGTTATTGAAGTATAACCATTTTTTGAGTTTTTGCTTCCCTTACAAGATATTACCTTATCCAGCAGGTACTATTTTTAGGGGGCATATACAAGACAGAATTTGTAAAATGATATGGTCATTCATAGTTTTTCCTTCCCTTGCTGGGCCAAACCTCACAAAACAGAGAATATGAGCTATCAAATAATAAAAATGAGCAAGTATGTTTGAACTTACAGATGTTTGGTTTTTTTATATAGCTGAAAACTGAAATGATGAATGAGAAATTAATGTTAGCTGTTTTCCATTGTGATTCACTGGGTTATTTGGTACAAAATTATTTCATTCCTGAACAAAATCCAGTTGTATTTTACTTTGGAAATAGAGTGAGGCTTGAATTGTTCATTACGCTCTGACCATTTTAAACAGCAACACTGGCTTACCTGTAAAAACAGATATATCCTAGCAGCACATCATTCCCCCACCACACACTTTCAATAATGCAAAGAAAAATGAAAGAACAATGTCTTCCCACAGCTTGCCTGTTGCGTTAATCACAAAACAGTCACCTTGCATTATTTCCAGAAAGAATCCTTCACTGTCTTTCAAGCTGAGCTGGCAAACTACGTCATTTTCAATTGGCACCACCGCTAACACTGCTCAGATGTTCTCCAGGCAGTGGCAACTGCAGAGAATTCTGTCTAATAGACATCTTAGCCAGCACACTTAGTAGCTGCTTCTTAGAACCTAATCATCCCTTTCTAGTTACATTCTCTTCATAGGCATCAAAAGTGACCACAACTCGTACAACTTACAACTTACGAAATCAACATGTAGCTTGCTGGCCCCATACAGCAACCTATCAGGGGCTGGTCTGGGCTTGTGATTTTGCTATCCATTTTGCTATCAGTAAGTGTCCCTCCCATGACAACATAACAGGGTATCAAGGGAAAAAACATCTGGCTTTTAAGGCAAAACATATTTTCAAAAATTGTGCGTATGTAAAGAAAAACAAGGACTTAGATTCCTGCTCCTAATTTTACAAACGCCTTGATTTGTTTTTAGATCATGATAGTTCAGACTTTAAAGAAAAGTGCTGTGGAGTAACAACACTTGGAAAAAGTTGCTTATCAAGAGGTACAGATTTTAAAAGGTTGAGAAATACTGGCCAAATCCTGTTGTTTGGCATAGTAAATCAAAATAGAGTATGCCCACTGAATCAAAGGGATTTGATGACTCCACTCCTCTGTACATTCTGTTGATTCAAACAGACCTACTCGAACTGCAACTTCCTATCACTATTGATTCACTGGACCTTTAGATTTACCACCCCAAGCAGCAGGGTTTTGGCCACTGTCTATCAAAAATGTCAATATTTCCAGTAGTTTGTGAATTTAGCCTTATGGATTGTTAGTTATGCAGGCCTGGTGTAAGATGTGCATGAAAATGATTTTACAGCTCCTGACTAAAGCATCGTATTCAAATTATACATTTCATGTAGACCAGTGACAGTCCGTCACCCTAATAAGCAAGCCAAATATCACAAACATTAAGACAATCTTGTCTTGTACTGTGAAAATAAAATATAGAAACAAATGCATGATGAAAATAACTGCATTCCCATTCCCTAGCCAAACAATCCACCCACAACATTAAATTAAAAGGTTAGGTAAACTTTTTAAAAGGCTAAATGAGGAGAAAACCAGTTGCATTTTAACTCAGTGATCCTTAACTGTAAGCTCAGAAGAGTAAAAATGCTGGATGATATTAGACTTCATGTGACAAATAAAAAGCTAGTAGTTCTCTGCTAAAAACTGTGTGCAGGACTAAGGAAAGCAACAGCAAAAGATAAAAGCATGAGCCCTTAATCCTTGTTCAAAGACAGAAGTACTTCTTTCATTTCAGAACATAAGAAATGAATACTCATAGTGGTCACTGAAGAACTAGAACCATGAAGTTTGAATGGAAATTGACTTGTCACCCCCAGAGTTGAGTACTTTGTGACCAAACACCAAAAGCAGATTATGAACAGAGTAAATAAAGTAGAGAGAATGTTATCACAAAAGAATAGAGCTCAGAATTACTCAATAAAATGTATGCATCATAGGTCCAGAAGAAATAGAACCACATGTGACCAATGCATAGTTGAAAGAATTCATCCACAGATGGTTTGGCCTGGCTTTTTAAAACCTCATTTGCCACCTGATAATTTAATTCACCAAATGACATTTTTGCCATAGATTTACTTTTGCCAGAGTCTGAGCACTCTGCAGTTCTCTAGTTCTAATAATGTGTTAGTAATAAAAGTACAAAGTAGAAAATAACATTTTAAAAGATGACCAAATGTGTAATTGCTGGATCACATTTGGAAAAATTGTCAAACTGCCAAAAATGAGTTTGAAATGCAGCAGTGCTCACCAGCTTATACAGGTTTTTTAGGGGTTTGTCAAATTCATGATGGTGCCACTTGGTTAGTAATAATTATCCTTAATACTCATAGGCAGTGTTCATCTGTTTCCCCCATCTGAAAAATAACTGGGCCATATTTACAAAAATCCCAGTCATGTAAACGTGTTAGAGACAGAATTATAACCACATCAAGATGCCTGTTGGTGTGATCTAGCTAGATATGCTTATACAGAATGCCATATCTTGAAAAAATGTTATACCTGATTGGCTATGAATATATACTGTAATATCAAATACTTGCTTTTCATGTATATAACCTATAGCATTGCATACTATATTTACTCCCACCTTATATCAAGCGAGACTGGTTTCACCTAGCTTAGTATCATATAGTATACTGCCTACCAGCAGTAGAATAACATTTCACTTTTTCTTGACAAGGAACATACTAATATTTTAGGGTGCTGGTTTTCTTTATTTAAGCAACAAGCGTATATCTATGTGAGTTACAACGAAAAAAATTCTTACACATTATATTATTTATTTTATTTTTTATCAACCATACCGTGCATGCAACAGAGAAACTATAATGTCCCTTCCCAGAGAGTTTGCAATACAACACAAAAACAAACAGAGCTTTGAACATGGAAATTCACACTGAGTATCTAAACAAAAAATGAGTACCACTAAAGGAAAACTCAGCAAGCCATATTTGCATGTATCTCCTAATCATGTGTCCCAAACAACTCTATTCCTCCTCCATTCTGGACTCTGTAGGCTATTTTAGGACTAGGCACTTTTAAAAGACAGTCACATGAATAAGGCCTTTAAAGTTGTTTTAAGAAGGCATCATGGCAGAGCAGAATTTTTCTATCTTCATGTCGGTTGGGTGCTAAGATTTATCTGTCACTTCCTCACTCAGCAAGGACTCCCATACTGTACCAAGAGCCTGGCAAAAAAACCACGGACACACCCCCATTTGTGCAACGGTTCTGTTCAGAGAGCACATGTGATCACTTTTGCTTCTAACAATATTGTTGCCATCTCCGAAGAGATTTTAATAGTATCTCTGACTTAAAAGGGTAGCCATCCTGTCCTCATACTCAGCTTGGCTCAATCCCAAATGCAGACATCTAACCTTTCCCTCCGCTTCCAGGCGCAGGCAGCTACATAAAAATAAACAGAGCGGCTTTCCCTTTTCCTTGCACTCGAAGAATCCTCCGATCTTCTCAGGGGGATGTACAAATAGGGCCGGAGAAAATCGCTTCTGCAATTATGGGGAGAACAGGGGAATGGAGGGTAGTTCCCGTCGCATTAACCCTTGGCAGTCAACGGCTGCTCCCAACACATCAGGGAGGTGGGGAGGTGGGCTAAAGCAAGGGGAAGCGGAGGAGAACCCTAGGGGGGGGGGATGGGATGGGAAGCAGGTGGGAGGGGGGCGGGAATCTCACCTCGAAGTACCCCCTGCTCGCCACCAGGCCCGCACTGTACAGGAGAAGCCCCTAGGACCCAGGCCAGCAAAGCTTCCTTGCCCTGCACCGGATGCCTTGCAGACCAAGTCTCCCAAAGGTACAAGGTGAGAAGCAGGCTCGTCTCAGCCCCGATTCCAACCCCGTTTCCCACAACCAGCGTCAACGCTATCTTTATTCTTCTTCAATCATCATCATCATCATCATCATCATCATCATCATAGGCCTGCCTGCATTTTGCTGCGAACCTCGCCCCCTTTGCGGCTCGGGGCCTCTGCCCACCTGCCTGGGGGGGGCATCCTCTCCCCGGCCCCTCCGGTGGCCCGTTCCTGGCCTAAGCCATTTTCCCAACACCCCCCCCCCCCGGGGGGGGCGGGGGGGCGCGCCGGCCGCGGGGGGGTGGCCCCCCCCCCCAAGGAAGCAGGCCGGCGGGAGCAGAAGGACAGGCGGCCCCGGGGAGCCCCCCTCGTGGATAGTGGGGCCCGCCGTTTCTCCCTCCCCCCTCCCTCCCTCCCTCCCCGACGCCAAGCCCCCCTCCCTCGACGCGGGCCCACCCCGCCACCGCCTCGACCCTGTGCCTTCCCTCACCTCCTCAGGGATGGCCGAGTCTCCTCCTCCTCCTCCTCCCGCCGCGCCGCCTCCCCCGTAGCAGGCCCCCGGGGGCGGAGGCGGCTCGGGTTCCATGTCCCCGTTGAAGAGCGAGGCCCCCTCTCCGCCGCCGCCGCCGCTCAGCGCCGCCATCTTGGGCCACCGCGTTGAGGAGGGGACCAGGAGGGGCGAGGAGGAGGAGGAGCGAGTTGGGGAGGGGGAGCCGCGTCGCCCTTGACGACCCGGCCGCCCCCAACCGCGACCCGTAGCGGAGGAAGAAGGTGGGACGAGGGGGGAGAAGAAAGAGGCGGGCCGGACACCGCCTCCCCCACCCCCTCAGGAGCACTCGAGCCTCCCAGGCTACCAGCAGCGGCCTACGTCACACCCCGAGCGTGACGTCACTCAGAATCGCCGCTCCAGGGCGCATGCGCGGGAAACGTCACCGGGAAACACCCTGACATCATCGCGCGACTCCCCTGTTCTGATACGTCATCGAGGGAACCCGGGGGGCGCGGATTTGGTTGGCCACGCCCTCTTTGGCCCTGGTCCTCCTCCTCCTCCTCCCAACTATTATGTTGTGCTTTATAGATAGGATTCTTTTTTTATTTGATTTTAACTTGACCTGGTTTTCCTTGCTGCTGCCGTTATCTGCTTAGTTACAGCTATATATATATATTTTTTTAAAGGAGGGCCGGTTTAATGTTGCTCAATAGTGATGCTGTGCTTTGACAAAGCAATGATAGCAAAAATTATAGGAAAGGAATAAAATAAAAGCTACCAGAAGAATTAAAATAGTGGAAATACATTTCATGCCCTGAAACAAGGCTACTTTGCATACCAAGAGAAGGTACAGCTTGGCCCCAGTGCCCTGTTAATGGGTCCAAAATAGGGCTCCTGAAAGACCTGCTGGCTATATAGCTCAGGGATTTTGGTATTTAAGCCAAAGGTGGAGAGTTCAATTCCCCACTGTGCCTTGTAGAAGAACCAGCCTGTGTGGTCTTGGGCAAGCTGCAAGGCCTGGAGCACCTCCAGAAGAAGGCCCTGATAAGCCAATTCAGTGTGCTGTACTCCATATCAAGAAAATCCTGAGATGAATCAGAATTAAGGGCATGTTGTTGTTGTTGTTGTTGTTGTTGTTGTTGTTGTTGTTGTTGTTG
>JAHTLZ010003526.1:15925862-15942049 GCA_023846285.1 Phrynocephalus versicolor | reverse complement strand
TCTTCTTCTTCTTCTTCTTCTTCTTCTTCTTCTTCTTCTTCTTCTTCAGTGGATGCTTTGACTATGCTGTGCTCAACCTTTCTTAGATGAGCTGGATCACAGATCCTTGCTTTGCTCTATTTAAAAGTTCTGGTTTGAATCTTTCAAGTCATAAACAGGTGAGAACTGGATTACCAGAAAGACTTCTTATTGCATATGTACTGTATAACTAACTGAATCTTGGATTCTTTTCTGGAGATGCTAGTTCACCCCCTCCCCTGCAGAATTAAGTGAGGCAGAAAACTAGGGCCTTTTCACAATAGCATCCTTGTTATGAAAGAGTTCTCCAAGAAAGATTTTGTCTGGCACCATCCCAGTTGCTTTTCCAATGTCAGGTAAACACTATTCTTGTCCCACAGACTTTTTAAATAAATCACATGTTCTGTACCTCTCTGAGATGTATTGGCTTAAAATTTTGGTTTGCTTTTTTCCCTTTATGTTTCTTTTCATCATAAACATTTATGTCACCCCCCTTTATTTGTCTATATATAAAGCAAATCCTCCTTTCCCCCCCCCTTTTTGCAATACCAAACATATGCATAACTACATAACAGGATATGTGTTCATTTATTTATTTTCTGAATTTATTGAGCGCCCATCTTACCTAAAAGGCAACTCCGGGTGGTTCACAATCAAGCAAGAGATAAAATAACAGAGGGTAGCAAGATTTCAAAGATTTCAAATAATCATGATACATAGATTTCATCCTATGCATCATGATTATATAGTACCTTTCTTTTCCACTGGATCGGGAATCACCATCAGGTTTAGCCAGTTTTCAAAAACAGTGGCATAACATTTACCCCGATCTGCTGGGCTATTGTTTTGCTTTCTCATCTTCTTCCCCTTTTTTATAACATGTATGCCTGCAGCAGAATTCTGGAGCACTTTAGAAGCTCACCTTGTTTGATCCAATCAGGGTACAACTGAACTAAATATTTTGTTTTTACACTTGGATCACACAGCTACGGTACTTTGATTTTTGCTTTGTTTGGTCTTTATTTCATTTTTTTATTTCTAAAACTTGAAAAGAGATAACTTCACTTTCGGCAGTAGAACTTTAAAATTTGAGTTGAGTTTATAGTTATGGGAAGGAGGAAGAGGAGTAATGTCCTAGAAAAAAAGTGGATGATTATCTTGTTGTACTAACTTCTGCTGTCACTTTGTGCTCTAGTTTGAGCACTGAGGGGGATGAGAGGAGTCTGCTTTGTACAGACCTGTAGCTAGAGATGTGAAGACCCAGGAAAAAACTAGAAAAATTTGGGGAATTTTTTTTTCCATTTTTTTCCTGAAGCGTTTTGGGTTTTTTTCCCTGAAAAATTGGATAAATTGAAAAAAATAAAAATGATTATGGAATGTTTTATTTTAACACGATGAATAAAATATTTTAAGACAGGTTCTAATATTTTCCAAATCATTTCTAAAAAATATGCATAGTATCAGATTATTCTAATTTCTGTGCACTGAGGACAAGCAAGTCTCAGGTTACAAACTGAAATCTCCAATGCAGCAACAAAATGTATTTCTTTCTTTAGGAGGTGCTGCTACAGTTTTGCCACAAGAAAAAGAAAAAGGTTTCACTTTTGTTTTTGCATGTGGATGGGTGTGTTTGGTTCTGTTCTGTCCTCTTCACTAGGCCTCAAAGCAATGGAAGGAAATACAGAGCAAGAAAAATTATTCTGATTAAATTCCATGCCCATTCATTGAAACTTGGTCCCACTCCCTTCTATACATTTCCCTCCTATTCAATTCTTTTTACGAGAATGACATTTTTATTTTATTTTTATTTAATATAGTGGTACCTTGTATAAAGGAATTAATTCATCCCAAATGAAATTCTGTTAAGCAGATTTCCCCTATCTCCAGAATTCTTTATGTTGTACAGATTTTATGTTATACAAACCGTTTGTTATACAAGTGTCCACTGTACTATGGAGAGGAATTATGAACTGTTAATTCTGGATTTTTAAACATTGTTTTGTAGAGGTTTTTTTTTGTTCCAAATAAACTAGTAAACAATTCAGGAGAGTGTTACTCCATTTGTTACTTACAATTACAAATAAATATTATTTCAAAAGTAAATTCTGTTTGTACAATTGTTTGGATACATTATACTTTAATATGCTAGTTGTGAGAAATATATGCCAAGTCAAAATTGTCCATAGTCTTATTTTTAAGTTCCTAAAGTAACAGAATGACTTTCAAGCTAATGTAGCATTTTTCCAGTTTTCATGAAAATTTCTGTTTGGTTTTTTTTTTTCGGGGGGGGGGGAGATGGGTGTCTTTCTGAGCTTCAAATTTTCTGGAAATTTTACATCTCTACCTGTAGCCTACATTTTCTGCCAAAAAGTTGCTGAAAAAAACTTATATAATAATATAATAATTACTAAGAACTGAGAAAATAGATAACTATATTTTTGAAATCTTTTTTAACAATGTATTGTTCCAAATTCTGCCTCGCAGATACATTAGGCTACAATCCCATCATCACCAAGTAGCTTCAGTATTGGGAAAGTGGCTGATGTGACCCAACACATCTCTTTTTTTTAATATAATTTTTTATTAAATATTATAAAACTACAACACCAAAAAACAGATAAAACAACAAAATATCATAAAGGAAAGGAAATATTAATCAAAACACACACCAACATAACAAATATATAACAAATATAACAGACATAAACCCTGTGCAACCCACCCCCCTCGGGACTTTAACAAAATTACAACTCTCATGATATTGACCAGCCCATTTCCCTCCAGAAATACATTGAATCTTCTCCAGGTGTATACCCTTTACCATTTTGAAATACATATACCAACAGTTTATCCCATATTCCATTAAAGTCATTAGACTTGGATTTCAACAGAGGGAAATGTAGGGTGCTACATCTAGGTAAAAAGAATGAATTGCACAGATATAGGATGGGGGATACTTGGCTGGAGAATAGTACCTGTGAAAGGGATCTGGGAGTCTTGGTGGACCACAAATTGAACATGAGTCAGCAGTGTGATGTGGTGGCCACGAAAGCCGATGTGATTCTTGGTTGCATCAACAGAAGCATCATACTGTATCTAGATCAAGGCAAGTGATAGTACCACTCTATTCTGCTCTGGTCTTACCCCACCTGGAGTACTGTGTCCAGTTCTGTGTGCCTCAGTTTAAAAAGGATGTTGACAACCTCGAGCGGGTGCAGAAGAGGGCGACCAGGATGGTTGAGGGTCTGGAGGAAATGTCTTATGAGGTATGGCTTAGGGAACTGGGAATGTTTAGCCTCTCTAAAAGAAGGCTGAGGGGGAATATGATAAGCTATGTTTAAATATTTGAAAGGATGTCATATTGAAGAGGGAACAGGTTTGTTTTCCATGGCTTCAGAGACTAGGACTCAGGGCAATGGTTTCAAACTAAAGGAAAAGAGATTCCATTTGAACATTAGGAAGAACTTCATGACAGAGCTGTTTGGCAGTGGAATATGCTGCCACAAAGGGTGGTGGAGTCTCCTTCTTTGGAGGTTTTATGCAGAGACTGGATGGCCATCTGTCAGAAATATTGTGATGGGGTTCCTGCATGGCAGGGGGTTGGACTAGAAGGCCCTTGAGGTCTCTTCTAACTCTATGATTCTAAGATTCTATGACTTACTCATTCCTTTCCTAATTTTAATTTCACAAGTCAGTTTATCATTAATAGCTAGATTCCATAACTCCTTATACAATTCTTCCATTACTAATTGATTATTCGATTTCCAATATTTGGTAAAAATCAGCCTTGTGACCCAACACATCTCAATGTGCTGTTATTTCACACGTTGCCTCTTCCCAGAGTTCGTGAGTCGAAAAACCAAATAAACCCAAGAATAAACAGCAGTGGTGACATTAAAATGAACCCCATGAAATACTTACAGTGGGGTTTATGAGTAGTTAGGTTACGTAAAGTGCAGTGGAAAAGGCCCTAATGGTATAAACCCCAGGACTTAGTCCACTTATTGTAATAGCTTCACAAAATAAAGTAGTTATGACTTGCTGCTACAAGCATCACCTACTTTGATATAGTGCTTTTTGCATGTAATCTTCTGGCGCTTTGTGTAATATACTTTTTAGTGTTTCAGGCAACAAGGGAACACTGTGGACCCGCAACTGACAGGACAGCATGTTGTGACTCCCCACCCTGGCCCTCCATGTTTACCTAAATCCACTTCCTTCTGAGTTTCATCATTCACTAGTGTGCAGTATCCGTGACAACTGGGAAGCCAGAAAGGTGACATTTTATTACAAAATGCTTTATGAAGTCTAGGCGCTGCTGAATGATGTCAATGAAAAGTGGACATGGGATCCATGAGTCAAAATAAAATCTGCAGTTGCGTAACATGACTAATAGTAACGTCATCAGCAACAACTACCACCACATGAAGTCATTTCCAAATTACAGACACATTCCAGGGTTTCCCAGGGATAAAGCCAAGTACCTGTACTCAGTAGTAGTTTGTGATTCCTTATTTTGGCCCTTCTTCCCAAAAGCAGAGGGAGAAATCTCTTTCCTGACTCCTTCCACCCCCCAACCAGGTGCTCCGATGCTTTCAGCCAGAGAGACCACCAGTCCCAACATCACTATAATGTCGATATACAGTAGGACCCCAGTATCCACTGGGGATTGGTTCCAAGCCTTCCCATGGATAATGAAAACCGTGGATAAGAGAGAACACCAAAGTGTTCCCCAAAACTGTTTTGTGATAGTAACTTGCTTTACAGCTGCTGTTTTACAACAGCAGCTTGCTTTACAGCTGCTGTTTGTGACAGTAGCTTGCTTTACGGCTGCTGTTTTACGACAGTAGCTTGCTTTACAGCTGCTCTTTGTGACAGCAGCTTGCTTTGCGGTTGCTGAATTATTTATTTTTCCTCTGCCAACCGTGGATAACTGAATCAGTGGATAATGAATCAGTAGAATGAATCCTACTACTGTGTATTAGGTACACAAGCTTGGAGTGGTTAGCAGATCAAGGCTCGTGGTTTGTTCTCTGGGTCTTTTGATGCTCATCACCGGCGACAGTTTCTTGATAGTTTAATTGCAGCAAGCAACCTTCACATTGGAAAAGAAACAAACTAATCTACCACTATTGCCCTTCTACTGACTGCTCAACCCTGATGTTCCTCTCATGACAAATAATGCCCATTTATTTATCTCTTCGGCAGTAGCAATTATATTACATCTTGTCTCCAACGGACAATGCCTGGCTCTTGGCTTCCCCACCCTAACCTCTTTGAGGATATTGTTGTGATGGTTTTACACAATGTGTTCCATTTCCCAACATTGTCTTCCTATGCTTTTTCCCTTTCTCACATCAGCATTCTTAGGAAATGGATGCAATTACTGTACATGATTATCTTTGCAGAATCCAGTGCCAAGCACAAAAGAATGTGCTTGGTTGGCACTGCAGTGAGTACAAGCATGTGTGAAATGAGTGATTTTTTTAAAAAAGGTGAGAGTTAAATGTGAGATAAAAAATAAGACTAAGGGTACAGTTAAACTGAGGAAATGATTATGGAGCTGGATTGTGTTTTATTAAGCCCATTTAAAGTCATGTGGTCTTTAAGTTGGTGTGTGTGTCCTCTTGAGACAGCTTTTAGCCCAGTTGTAAGCTGTGCAGTATATCGGCCCAGAGGACTACATGGGCTTTAGAATAATCGCATTTATAAGTGAATTGGCACTTCAGCACTCATGATTTTTTCAGGTCCCTCATCATGTCCAAAAGCCATATAGTTCTGCTGTGTTGTGTTTCGACCTTGTGTAAAGAATCATTTACCACTCATCTAGACCATCTTTTTGTTGCTTTTAATTATTTAAAATATTTAGTCCTATATTTTTAGTACACAGTGGACCCTTGTATAACAAACAGTTTGTATAACAAAAAATCTGTACAACATAAAAAATTCTGGAGATAGGGGAAATTTGCTTAACAGAATCGTCTATGGGGCGAATCCGTACAACTTAAAAATGGTTGCAATTAGGGATTACTCCATTTTCAATGCATTCCTATGGGAAATTTGTATAAAGGAAAATTTGCTTAACATAATTTCATTTGGAACTAATTAATTCCTTTATACAAGGTACCACTGTATTTCAAAGTGACATAGCACTCAATTGATGCTACAGAGAGAAAAAGAAATGTAAGTGTTTGGACAGCAGGTGAGAGCCATGATACTGACATCCAATACTTGATAAACCCCACAGACACAGTTTACTGACAAAGGTGATCACATATACCAAAATGATTTTTTAAAAATTCAGTCAAAATTAAATGAAAATAGTCAATGCCCAAATGATTGTATTAAAAAAAACCTTTCCATCCGAAACTAAAAAAAGTGTGCTTTTAAGCTGCAAAACATATAAGTAGCTGGGTATTCTTAAATCACTGCCAAGTGAGATAAACCCAATGCAAAACAGGAAGATAACAACTTGTAAAAAGGTAAAGGTTCCCCCTGCACATGCATGCTATTTGTGTTCAACTCTAGGGGTGGTGCTCATCTCCGTATTCAAGCTGAAAGAGCCAGTGTTGTGCAAGTCCATGGCCATGTGGCCGGCATGGCTGCAAGGAAACACTGTTTTACCTTCCCACTTTTTACAGCAGTGCCTGTTTACCTACTTGCATTGACATGCTTTCAAACTGCTAGGTTGACAGGAGCTGGGTTTATCAGTGGGAGCTCACTCCACTGCATGGCACCCGGGATTCGAACTGCCAAGCTGCCGACTTTGCAGTCAACAGTTTTCGGAGCCTTAGTCCACTGAGCCACCATGCCCCCTAACAACTTGTAGTCAAGCCCTTAATTAAGAAGAGGATCTGTGGTGGAGAACTGGTAAGAAAGAAGTTGAAGACTGAGGCCTCAACTGATATTGCCTGTTGCTGGCACCCCTGTTAAAAAGATGGATCACACAACCTCAGGGGGTGGGGTGGGGGTGAAAAAAGAGATAGGATAGTTGGAAATACTCCCCAAAATTGAGAAGTTAGCTGCTTTAAAAAGGTGCTCATTGTAGTTGAAATACAGCATTATAACACACAATTCTAGGAGAACTACATATATAAGTGAATGCCTTATTCTTAGTTGAATAACAATTAAAAAGCAATGCATTGATTTCCCATAGCAGATTTTTTTCATTAAGTAGCAAATTATAGACATTTCCGTAAAGAGAGGTTAATGGTGGCTGGGACTGTTCCCCAGCCTATAACGAAATTAAGCCCTTTTACAAAGCATGGCCTTGGCAGCAACCTTGATATAAAGGACAGGCTGAATGAAAAACTGACTCTTTCAGTGGTGCGCCTTCAAAGCATCTGTAATCAAGCAGGAGTGGCAGGGAACAAGGTTACAGGCTGAGCAAACAAGAACTAGGCAATATGGAGTTGATCCACCCCCCCCACACAACTAAGCAAAATGGGTTGTATGTGTCATTAGGGAACTAGAGTTCAGTGAGGTGGAAAGGGGTGTGTGTGTGTGTGACCAGATGATGCTGAATTGCAATGCACACAGCCTTAACCAGCAAAACTATTGGAAAGGGACTATGGGAGATGCAAGCCAACAATGGTAGGGCCACACAGTCACCATTCCTGCCCTTGTTGGAGGGATAGATCCCATAAAAAGATACACCTAGATAGTTTCACACTGGAGCACAGATGAGTAGTGCACCACAAATATGCAAGATACATATCAAGGATGGGCAAATCCCAAAGTTTATCTCCATTGATTGTGTTGTTTAGGGCTTTGGGGAGTTCTAGTTAGACATGCAGAACGACCAACTTTGCCTAACCAGCACACCTGAACACATGTACTGTACTGTACGCTGCTGCTTGGTATAGGACATGATGGCGAACCTTTTAGAGACTGAGTGTCCAAACTGCAATTCAAACCCCCCTAATTTTTTTGCAAAGTGCCAATACAGTAATTGAACCTGTATACAGGTGGCTATGAAGGGGCAATGTCGGTTGCCCACAGAAAGGGCTCTGAGTGCCACCTTTGGCACCCATGCCATAGGTTCACCATCACTGGTATAGGACATGTTATAGTATTCCATTAGTACAGTGACCCCCCACCTATTGCGGGGGTTAGGGACCAACCTAACCCGCGATAATTGAAAATCCGTGATATGCAGATGCAGGTTGGGTCGGGCCGGGGTGGGAGGGGGCTAACTGGCGGCTTGGAGGCTTCAGAAATGATTTCCTGCAACCCGGAAGTAACTTCCGGTTTGCAGGGAGGCCCTTTGGGGGCCTCCAGAAGGCCTGGGAAGGCCCTCGCAGACCTGTTTGGGGCAGCCCCAGTCCTGGGGTAAATATGGGTGGCTTGAAACAGGCCTTTGCTCTTTACCCCAGGGGGCCTTTTTTCATACACTGTAGTGACCGCAGTATATGAACCGCGAAAGGGTGGGGGACCACTGTAGCTCGACTAGCACTAACTTCAATTTACTGTCAAGTTAAGACATGACTATTCACCAAAGCCTTTGGGGATCAAGGATTATGGCTTTAATAGGCTGTGACGGCTTCTCTGCTGATCTTGTTTTAATATACAGTATATTGGCTTTGATTTGGCTCCCTGCCTTGAGCAGGAGGCTCAACTCATTGGTCTTGTAGACCCCTTCCAACACAATTATTCTATGATCTATGTAGTCTTAATGCTCTGATAATATAAATGTCCTTAAAAATACACTACTCACCTTATTAGAACAGATTGCAACCATGGTGTAGTCTACTGTGAGACTAAGCCGTATGGTCAATTTTTAAATTTGATTTATTGTTTAGAATCATGTTCTTTATTATCTAGAGCAGAGGTTCTCAACCCTG
This sequence comes from Phrynocephalus versicolor, assembly GCA_023846285.1. NCBI lineage: Eukaryota > Metazoa > Chordata > Lepidosauria > Squamata > Agamidae > Phrynocephalus > Phrynocephalus versicolor. The sequence continues at coordinate 15,933,188 of JAHTLZ010003526.1, read as the reverse complement.
GGTCCCCAGATGTTCTTGGATTAAAACTCCCAGAAGCCTTCGCCCAGATTTCTGGGAGTTGTAATAGAACACTAACTTTCCCCAGACTGACGAAGCCGCTTGGATGAGTAGTGAAAAGATTCGATTTCACAAGAAGTCCAGTTGTCATGACTCAGCTTCCAGATAACCTCACCTGGATGACTGAGAATCTTCACATGCAATAGAACAGCGGTTCTCAACCTGTGTGTCCTCAGATGTTCCTAGACTGCAACTCCCATAAGTCTTCATCACTAGCTGAGCTGGCCAGGATTTCTGGGAGTTGCAGTCCAAGAACATCTGGAGACCCACAGGTTGAGAACCACCAGTTATGAGAGCTCTCATGGATAGTAGGAACTTTCTGTCCTGCATGAACAATTACAGTGGACCCTTGTATAACAAACAGCTTGTATAACATAAAATTTGTACAACATAAAATTCTGGAGAGAGGGGAATTTGCTTAACATAATCGTCTATGGGGTGAATCTGTACAACATAAAAATGGGATCACTCTGTTTTCAATGCATTCCTATGGGAAATTTGTATAAAGGAAAATTTGCTTAACATAATTTCATTTGGAACAATTAATTCCTTTATACAAGGTACCACTGTACTTGATAACTGGAAATTGGTGTGTATAGGGGAAGTAAATAATTCACCTGATGAATCTCCCCTGGTTCTTTAGACACCTCCAGATTAGACTGCCATAATGTGAAGCATACAGAGCTGCCCCTGAAAACAATCCATCTAGTAGCTTCAACTGGTTCAACATATGGCTATCAGAAGTTTGATGACAGCTAGCTGATCTGACCACATGATAGCCACCTTGTACCACCTAAATTAATTCATCAGTTTGTTTCTGAACTTGATTCAAGGTGCTGGTATTTTAAAGTACAGTGGTACCTTATATAAAGGAATTAATTTGTTCCAAATGTTAAGCAAATTTTCCTTTATACAAATTTCCCATAGGAATGCATTGAAACCAGGGTGATCCCATTTTATGTTGTACAGATTCACCACATAGGCGATTATGTTAAGCAGATTTCCCCTATCTCCAGAATTTTTTACACACACACCACAGAATCAGATTGGGTCAAAATAGCTTTCTTACCTTCTCATTTCCTTCTTATGACCTAATTCTAGCTACTACTGTTGGGAAGGTGGGCTCTCAGAAAGGAACTCCAGAATAAACACTAACTCTAGGATGGCTCAAAAATTCCTTTTATGGGTAGCTGGTACAGTTTTATGCCAGTATATCTTTGTGGAGTTTATTTCTTGATATGCCTTTATGTTACCAAATTTTTGCTTTAAAGCGGTTTTGGTGGGGTTTTATTGCCGATAAATCTTTTTTTGTGTGATTGCTACCACTTATATTTGTGTTGTGAGCTGCTAAAATTATAGAGAGAGATAAAATGTCTTTTATAGTGGCCTGACTTGAATTGCTGTCTTCAGTTCCTAAAACATTCTCTCAAACCCACCTACAATCAATAGGAATGAAATATGCTCCCATGCTAGTATTCCAGAATGCTTTAGTATTGATGTAAAGCTGGGCTGGGAAACCATGCAAGGTTTCAGGAAATATTTCAGCCTCACTGGAGATAAAACTAGCTGGATAGCTAAGTGGTTCATTTTTATTGGCTTCCTTCAGTCTCAAAGATTATGGTATCATGCCTGGAGTAGAGAGCCTAAAAACAACACCTAGTGTGACTAAATAGGCCGAATCGGGAATGTCAGTCCCTATCACACTGGGGGCAGATGTATCCTGTTTCTTGTCCAGTCCTCGAGTTTCGTTGTTTCCATACCTGCCTCTTGGACAAATGCCTCTTCAAAATTATGTAGACCAGGGGTCCTCAACCTAAGGCCCCGGGGCCGGATGCGGCCCCCCAAGGTCCTGAATCTGCCCCCTGGGACCAACTGCAACCCCCACCCCCTGTTTTGTGAGCAAGCCAACCTCTGCACCTGCTTTTGGACAATTATCTGGCCCCCAGTGCTGTCTGGGTGGTGGTGGACCAGCCCGCTGTTTGAAAACTTTGAGGACCCCTGATGTAGACCATGCTGTATCTTTTGCCTCCAGACAGTGTGATCGGGGGTTTCCCATTTTTTGAGGTCCATTCCCAAGGCCTTCAGGTCCCTCTTGCGGATATCCTTATACCGCAGCTGTGGTCTCCCTTTGGGGCGCTTTCCCTGCACTAGTTGTCCATATAGAAGATCTTTTGGGATCTGGCCATCGTCCATTCTCACAATGTGTCCAAACCAGCGTAGGCGTCACTGTTTCAATAAAGTATACATGCTAAGAGATTTCAGCTCATTTCAGGACTATGCTATTTGGAACTTTGTCATGCCAGGTAATGTTGAATATTCGCCTAAGACAGTGCATATGGAAGGTATTCACATATCTGGTTATGGAGTCAGAGGTCGGAGTTGGATTCATTCCTTTGGCTCCTGCCAGGAAAGCCACCCTGTGTGGCCTCGAAGAAGCTGCACAGCCCACCCACCCCCCCGAAGAAGGGGACGGTAATTCACTTCTCAGCATTCTCTACCCAGAAAACTGTGAAGAGGGTCCCCATAAGTCAGAATAAGCCATCGTTAAGTGTCATTTCCCTTTCCTAAATTGCTTTTTCCAGAGGGGATTCAGGGAACTGTTCGGTAGCTCAGCGGTTTAGGTCTCTAGCTGTGGGAGCCAACGTTCGGGAGTTCAATTCCCCACCGCCACCCCTTGATAAAGGCTGGATATGATGATCCATAGAGTTCCTTCCAGGTCTGCAGTTTTAAGATGATGATGACGACGACAACATGGGGGGTGCAGGATTGTGTATCATGTGTTGCCTGCAGACTACAGTTGTCCCCTGCCATTTTGCAGTTCATAAACTGCGGCCCCAGTATATTGTGGGAACACAGTATATGAAAGGCAAGGCCCCCTGGGATAAGCTGCTTGGCCTTGTTTGAGGACTCCTACATTTACCTGAAGTCTGGTGCTGCCCTGAGCGGGCCTCTGACAGGCTTCCCTGGCCTGTCGGAGGCCCCAGAAGTGGTTTCCGAAGAACCGGAATTTGCCTTCTTTAAAACCGGAAGTGACTTCTGGATTGCTGGAAACCACTTCTGGGGCCTCTGACAGGCCAGGGAAGCCCATTGGAGGGCCGTTCAGGGCAGCGCCAGACCTCAGGTAAGTGCAGGAGGCCACAGAGAGGCCCCCCAGTCCTGACCTGACCCAACATCTGCATATTGTGGATTTTCCATTACTGCAGCTTGGGTCGGGTTTCTAACCCTCGCGATAGGTGGGGGATTACTGTATACAATTCCCACTGCAATAAACACTGTTTTAGTAGGGCCAATTAAAACTTCACCCCCTCACCCCAACAGCCAGTCTTCGTCCATCCTGCCATTTGTTTGGAAGGACACACAGATGCCAACTCAACCTCCTGAGGTAACAGTGTTCTCTCTCTCTCTCTCTCTCTCTCACACACACACACACACAGAACAGCCATGGAAGATTTGCATCACAAGGCAGAGGCTTCTGCAGTGATGTGGCTTCATGTGAAGGAAGCCTCGACATGCTGCGAACTCCCTTTTTGACTGAGAGACCACCGTAGGTTCCAACTCTTTTATTACATACACTGAACATAAAACATTAGGCTTTCTTTTTCAAGGCTCTCTTTCCTTCTCCTTTCTTGGGGGGTCCTTTTCCACGCAGCTTTTTCAATCGTTTCATCTCCTCTTTGAAGTCTTCGTGTTCATCTCTAAAATGAAAAGGACAGAAGGCTAGTGAAGGCACTCGGAAGAAAGTACTGTATGAGTTTTTCAATCTACACATTCAAGCAGGGGCTTGCCAATTTCGATCAATGTGCCAGTGTGCTCAAGGACACAAGAAGGTACCTTACAGCGGGCTAGACCACTAGAGTGCCTAGTCTAGTACTGATGGCATCATTCTTGCCTCTGTATTACAGTAACCCCCCGCCTATTGCGGGGGTTAGGGACCAACACGACCCACGGTCATTGAAAATCCACAATATGTGGATGCAGGTCAGGTGGGTGGGGCACAATTTTAAACATTGCTCACCGCTCGCCAGCACCCCCAGGGGGTGCAGGGGAGCGGCGTGTGATCTTTAAAAAGGGCTCTCGGCCGAAAGCCCTTTTGGCATCGCGCGCCACTTGCCAGCACCCCCGGGAGGGTGCGGGTGGGCGATCTTTAAAAAGATTGACCCTCCTTAAGCCCTTTCCAAGTACTGCAATCCCGTGATATAGCGGGACTGCAGTATGTGAACCACGAAAGGGCGGGGGACCACTGTACTTTAAACTAGCCAGAGAAGGCAATGCTAGACTTGGCTAGATACGCAAGCCGCCCATCAGGGCATCTGATCCGAGGTCATACCTACTGGAGAAACTGACTTCTCACCTCTGCAACCAGCACTCTAGCAGTTCACTCCTTTGCCTAATATCACCTGCAGTTTCATTAGAAGGCAGTAGTGTATCCTTCTGTTCAGTTGGCTCATGTCTTTTCACAATAATTAATATTAGCTTTAATTAGGGCTATGCAAGCGTCCCCCAGTCTGAATTGGAGGGCAATACAGGGCAAACAAATGAGCCTTGGTTTCTTCCAGAGTTGCCTGCCCCTTACTGGATTTCATTTGTGCTCCGAACCTGAGTGGGTTTGCAATGCATCCATGCATTGGGAACCAAAACGGTTGCAATGTATATGTCTTTGCACTGATTCCTCCTAAATTAGAAATTTCCTCTAATTTCTGCTACTGCTGGGCAGGAACCATACACAGGGTTCCACCCATGATCAGAAGCAAATTGTCAGCAACACTAGCTCAGCTGCACAGGAATGATGCAGCTTTAGGCAGGTACACAGCTTAAAGGGAATGCTGATCTGGAGGCATGACAAATTCTGTAGAGGAGAGGACATCATGCCGGAATTCCAGCTGTGAGCTTCAGGGCTTAACAACTTGCTTCTTCAACAAAGTTTTGGGTCAGGGAGGCTCCGGGAGGTCTATCAAATTTGGTTTGTGATTCACACGCAAATCAATTTCTAAATTTGCCTCCCATTGTCCCAGAACAGAACCTGACCAATCAACTTCATTCTTAACCCCCATATGATTCAGCCGAATTTAATTAGAAATCCAGAATTTACCCAAACCTGTTACATAGTGAGGGTTGCAATGAGTTGCCTCTTATTGGTATCTCTGCTGTTGGGTTCTTGTATCACTTATTCTGCTCTTGGAATTTTTAACTGTCCTTAGAAATGGGCATGAACCACTGATTCTGCCTTTGGACAAACGGGTGTTCATCTGGCAGGCACCCACTTTATTTATTTATTTATTTATTTATTTATTTATTTATTATATTTATATCCTGACCATGTGGCCTAAAATAACACTCTGGGCAACTTACAACATTCAAAACCATAATAGCAATATGCCGATAAAACCACATTAATTAATAAACAACAAACAAGATAACCTTAAAAGAACAATAAATAAATAAATAAATAAATAAATAAATAAAATAATAAGAATAAGAATAAGAACAACAACAACAACAACAATGATGATGATGATGATGATGCCATGTTTTAGTTGCTTTCAACATTTATATGAGGCTGCTGGGAGGGGTCATAAGGGGGTATGGAGCTTCGTGTCACCAATATGCGGATGACACCCAGCTCTATATCTCCTTTCCATCTTCTGCAGTAGATGCCGTTCCGTCCTTTGAGCGCTGCCTAGCGGCCGTCTCGGATTGAATGGGGGCTAATAGGCTGAGGTTGAACCCGGGCAAGACGGAGATCCTGCATGTGGGCCCCCCTGGTGTCTGCGGGTTGGGGAACTCCCTCACTTTTGGGGGGGGTGACTCTCTCCACGAAGGATGGGGTCCGCAGTTTGGGTGTCCTACTGGACCCGGCACTCACCATGGAAACCCAGGTGGCGTCAGTGGTCCATTCCGCTCATTGCCAACTGCGGAGGATTGCCCAGCTGCGGGCCCTCCTTGACATCAGGGCGTTAACTACGCTGGTTCATGCACTTGTAATCTCGAAAATAGACTACTGTAGTGCTCTCTACGTGGGGCTGCCCTTGAGGTTAATGCGGAGATTGCAGCTAGTGCAGAATACAGCTGCCAGACTTCTAACGGGGCAAAGAAGGCACCAACATATTACCCCCGTGCTGGCAGCCCTGCACTGGCTGCCGGTACGCTACCGCATTGACTTCAAGGTTTTGATGTTAACATACAAAGCCCTAAACAGTTTGGGACCTCAGTATCTGACAGAGCGGCTCCTCCCAAGAAGAGCTGCCAGGATCACCCGTGCCAGCTAGGCAGGACACCTGGGAGTCCCAACCCCGAGGGAGGCCCGGAAAGTTGTAACAAGGAGTAGGGACTTCTCGGTGGTTGCTCCCCAATTATGGAACCATCTACCCCCTGAAATTCGGCTGACACCCTTGCTTCAAATTTTTAAAAAGCTATTGAAGACCTGGTTCTATAGAATGGCATTCCCTGATTCTTTAAACACTTACGCACTATTTTTAAACCGTTTTATCAAATCTCTTGCCATTTTTAGCTTCATTTTAGCTTCATTTTAGTTTTTGTTGTCGATTTATGTATATTTTATTTTATTTTGTACCTTGTATTTTGGTTTTTTAAATGTATTCCTTTGTTTGTTGTTACATGTTGTAAACCGCCCAGAGTAGCCCTTGATCTAGATGGGCGGTATAAAAGTCAAATAAATAAATAAATAAATAAATAAATAAATAAATAAATAAATAAATAAATAACAAACTAGATAACCTTAAAAGAACAATAAATAATAATAATAATAATAATAATAATAATAATAGTAGTAGTAGTAGTAGTAGTAGTAGTTATTATTATTATTATTATTATTATTATTATTATTATTATTATTATTCCCAGATATTGTGATTGTAGAGAAGAAAAAAGTGTGGATCATTGATGTTGCTATACCAAGTGATAGTAGAGTCACTGAGAAAAAAACTACCCAATATCAGGATCTGAAAATTGAACTGCAGAGACTCTGGCATAAACCGGTACAGGTTGTCCCAGTGGTAATTGGCACGCTGGGTGCAGTGCCTAAAGAGCTGAGCAAGTATTTAGAAGAAATTGGAGTTGACAAAGTCACCATCAGCCAGCTGCAGAAAGCCGCCTTACTGGGATCTGCTCGCATAATTTGCCGATACATCACATAGTCTTAAACGTTTGGGAAGCGTTCGACTAGTGATTGGTAATACAAAATCCAGCGTAGATAGCTGTGTGGATAATAATAATAATAATAATAATAATAATAATAATAATAATAATAAT